>JAUCBN010000038.1:14902500-15502500 GCA_035048815.1 Abelmoschus esculentus | reverse complement strand
AATAGAGAAACACACAAATTCTAACATCATACCTAATTTACTAGGTTATCCACATGGCTCTAAAGGGGTGGGTCAACTATGTTCTCTGCATGCAATTTTGGTTCTAGGAGGTACCCGAATTGTCCTTGTTGTCCTCTTCTAAGAGTAGCAAGGCCCCCGATCATCACCCATTATAGGCTCATCTCAATCGAGTTCAATCCGGGAGGACCCTTTTGCTATGCCCATACGGGGAAACAATATTCCCACGAAGACATAGGGTAGTCGAGCCCCGAAGATACTTTACTAGGCCCATACGAAGGAACAATATCCTTACGAAAGCCTTAGTATTTTCCCCCACTTAAAGAGACGAGTTGAAATGATATAGCTTCGAATTAATAAACAAATGATAATTTAATTGCCACTTTAATTCAAAACTTTCGAAATTAATTAAGCGGTAGTTTGAAAACAAGGCTTGACTCGTTTTTAAAAAAAATTTCCCCAGCGGAGTCGCCAACTGTAGCGACCCTAAATTTCTTAAAATAATAATAGGCGTAGGAAAAAAGGAAAAAAGGGTCACTAGTGGAATTGGAATTAGGGTTTGAAATAAAATTTTGGGGAAATTTAGAAAATTAGGATTTAAAAAATTAGGTTTTTAAATTGTATACAAAAAATGGAAATTTTGAAATATTAAAAGAAATTTAAAATCTAGGATTCTTTAAAAAAATAGGAATTGGAAAGTTGAAATTAGGGATTTGAGATAAAAAAGGAATTTTAGATTGAAAAAGGAAATTTTAAAAGTATGGATTTTTTTTAAAAAAAAAAAGAGTGGAGTCGCCACCGGCCACTTTGGTAGGCCGGACATTGTAAAAACCAGAGATTCAAAATGGTTTGGGTTCGAGAGTCGGTTACGATTTTTAAAAAAAAACGGTATTAGCGCTAAAAACCGCCCAAAAATTGACACCTCTATCAAAATGACCGCTTAATTAATTTTAAATTTTCGGATTAAAATGGCATTAAATTGAAATTTGTTTAAATATTCGAATTCAATTTTATTTTTACCGTATCTTCGCTCGAAGGTAACACATACACCGCGACCATTTCGTTGGAACGCGGGCCCGTTACGACCGAATAAAGACATAATTAAAAAGGTCTGTTAATTATGAAATAGATGTGTCCTCGAACAAGAATAAATACGAATAAAAATATACGATAATCAATGCGTATGGGAACAAAACATAATGCATGAACATGAAGCAAAAGAAAAAAAAAACACAACAATAATAATATGACCACAAGAACAACATTAAAATGAGCATGTGATAAGAAGCCAAAATACATATATACATAGATATGTAATGTGACAGGACTAAAGTGTATCAACATAAACAATGACAAAGATAAAATGAAAGACATGTACATAAGCATGAATATATGGCAAGAGAAATAAATAACAAATATGTAAATAATCAAAAATACATGACATGCTAATCTAAACATGGTAAGGCCAAATATATACATGACAAAAATATTAACCATATAAAAAAGCAAATGTAAGAACAAAAATAAAATACCTAAGCAAGATAAATACGAATATGTGCATCAAGTACATAAATGGAAGCAAATAAAGAAATAATTACAAAAAGGTAATATAAACGCATCAATAAATAAAAAAATAAAAGAAAGATAATTCTGTCAATGGCCCAAATAAATATAAAAAAAACAAAATGAGTGAAAAACATTCGAACGGTGACTGAATTGTAAAATCTTGAAAACAACTAAGGACCTCTAAAGTGATTAAACCAAGGGGAAGACCTTAAAAAAAAGACCCAAAACACGGGAGGACCAAAAACAAGTAAAACCAATTTTTACAGATGATTACCGTTGGAATCGGGATCAGAATGAAACATATCTAAAACTTCGAAGGACCGGGGGAGAAAATAACCCATGCGAAGGGATCTAAAAACATAATAAAGCCATTTCTTTGAAATCCTCAGACTATAAAACACAACCGAAAAAGGATCTCATCCCTCTTTTGCTTATTATTTCCAAATCAAAAAAGAGATATCCTCTGTTTACTGAGAAAAATGGATGAACACATGGGTGTTCATCCTTAAACCCAGATTCCGACAGGCCATTTTCAACAAACCACCGCCTCGGCCACCATTAACGGTGACCGATCGGTAAAAAAAACTCCTTTTTCGCTTTGTTTTTCAAATCCCGACTCAGGAATACCTCTAAATCCACCTGAATCAAAGACCGAAACCCTTTGTTTTTTGAAAACAACTATCAAAAGGGGGCCACTTTAAGAGAAGAAAAAGAAGAAGGGTCTGATTCAAGCACCAGATCTCCGATTCCCTTTTCTCGGCTCACCGACGACGGCTTAGGAGCCGCGAGGCTTGTTACCGGATATAAAGGTGGACGACGAAAGCTTAAACCATGACCACCAGAGGTAAAAAGACTTCTTTTTTCTGGGTTTTTTAACATGCATAAAAGGGTTGAAATTACCTTAAGAACTTCTTTTCTTTCTATTCGATTCCAAATATGGCCGAGAGCCTTACAAAACGAAAATCGGTCCTCTTTATAGCCGATTGAAGAATTACATGAAATAGGGTTCCTAATTTGCTCTGGTTTTTTCTGACTTTTGGATGTATGTGTGCTCTTTGCCTTTTTCTGGAAATTGTGGTCAAATGGTCTCCGATTACCCTCTGAAATCTGTTGGAAATATGCCGAAATTCTCTGAAATATGCTGTGAATTTCGTACGTTCTGAAACTTTTTGTATTTTTGCATAAGTCATCACCGGGAGTACGAGAGGATCATCGGCAAAGGCGACGACGACGAGAAGACGAGCAGTCAGAGCATCTGAGGAGTTCTCTGCGTGAAGGATACGCGCGCGTGGAATGTGAAACGTGGGCGCGTCGGCGCGTGGCTGGAGCTGAACCGACTTTCCTCCTTGGATCTGGACCGTCGGATATGGATTAGATCCAACGGCCAGATGTTGGCTGCGCAGATACAAGAAAGGGTATTAGGGTTAATGGTTTTATCCGGTTTGGGCTTAACAATCGGGCCTTGTATATTCTTTGGGTTGATCTAACTATTATAGATTCATATATTTATTATATTGTTTTATTTATTTCAGATTGGGCTTTGTAAAATGTAAATTATTATTTGGGCTCATTTATTTCTGTTTTTAAATTTGTTTTTATATTTATAAAGATAATATAATGATATTAATAATACTACTAATAATATAAATAGTAATACGAACCGAAAAAAGAAAATAATAGTAATAATTAATAAAGAGGCATAATAGTAATACTAATGGTAATATAATATCAACGAAATAAGACAAAATAGATAATAGGTAATGGTAAAATAAAGAAAACAAAATAAATATGTACATGTCTATATTAAAAATAATAGTATTATGAAATTTTGGGTTTTGACAATAAAAGTAAAAAAAATAAAAATGTAAAACATAATAATATTTACATATATAATATTTTGGATTTTTCAAAACAAATAATTAGAAATCATAAGATACTTAAAATTAATTGAATAACTAAAGCCCATTATTTAGGATAAAAACAAAAATAAACGGTTATACCCCAGATAAAATTAGTGATTACATTGACCAATAGTGTATTTTGGTATCGTATTCGGCATGTCATCGAAACGTAGAAAATGGTAAATAATTTAGGGTTAGAATTTAATAAAATTAATTAGGTAAAGATTAGTAGCACCAATAGTATTATTAATTTTGTTTGGTGTCGAGATGGTAGTGTCCGTGCATTCGGATGTTATCATAATACACCCGGTGAAATTAATAATTTAATAGGGTTTAAATATTTAAATTGATGGAGCCTTTTTAGGTTAGAACTTAAAATTGACAAGATAATAACCGGTCATGCATTTAAAACCTTTTGGGTCAAAATTTATATTTCTTTAAATACGAGTCAAGGTTTTCTATTTTAGGACGTCTTATTCAAAGCTCGTATTTAAAAGAAATGTATCTTTTTATCCAAAAGGATATTCTTATTCGAACGATATTTATTTGCCAACGACGAATTAAATTAATATTATTATTCGAAATACCAAAATGCCACGTGTAATTAAAAGGTACCGATTTTGGGGCGTTTGTAAGGGTCGTCCTTACGCGTAACCGACTTCTGAACCCAAATATTTTTTAATGAATCTCTAGTCTGTTTTATGGTGTCTGGCCTACCAAAGTGGCCGGTGACGACTCCAAATCATTTTTTTAAAATTCAAATAATAAATATTTTCAATAAAATTTGGTTTTTCATAATTAAAAAACAATAAAACTCGATTTTTACCAAATCATTCGCCAGGCTATTTTTCACACTTTTTGGTTTTAAAATGGTCGCGACAATAATTATAATCAAAATAAATAAATAAAGAGCGAAAGATTACTCTTAAAGATATGCACGAGTCAGGTCAGTTCAGGTTTTTGACCTACCCAAATATATACCCTAAACTCCATTTTGACTCAACCCAATTTTTACATTAAAAAGTCTAACATGACCCGATCTAAAAATAAATATCCTAAATTTGATTCTAACCTGATCTAACCTGACTTATAGAAAAATAATAATTTTAGAACACTTAATTATAAAAATAATTTTAAAAGACATAATTATACAAGTATATATATAAATTTAAAGATTAAATTATAAATAAAAAATTAATTTTAAAAATCTAATTATAAAAATATAAAAAGAAGAGAGTATTATTACAAATATCTTTAAAATATTTTTAAAAAATTAAATAAATAGTTTTGAATCAAATTAAATTCAAATATTTTACACCTTAAATCTAATCCTAATTTGCCCCTTGAAAATACTCGACTTGAATTTTTTTATTATTATTAAAAATTTCAACCAATCAAATCGGATAAAATATCCATCCTTAATTACTCTATCCTGCACAACCGCTCTTGATCGATTTGTTTAAAGACCAAATCCAAGTGCATCTTCGTATTATTTTTAAATTTAAAAATTAAAAATAATTTTTTAAATTAAAAAAAGTCATAAATGTTATGAATATATTTATTCATGGTAGATATCCATATATTAAGTTATAGTTTAATGGGCTTTATTATTAGGGTTTAATACCCATTGGAATTAGGGTTTCCATCTTATGCCTATAAATATAGACTTTTGGCCAAAACTTTGTATACAACCCTACTTTAAGAATATAATAAAAGTCTCTCTCTTTTGTCTCTCATATTTGTTCTTCTATTTTGTTTTTATTCTTTACTTTATTCACAATACGTTATCAGCACGAGGCTCTAACCAACGAAGATGTTTTTCGTTCAAATCTTGAAGGAATTATTGAAAAGAATTTGTTACTGGCATAAATCAAAGATAAGTTCTTCTCCCTCAATTATATTTTAATTATCGATTATTTTTCTCTCTTGATCTTTGATTTGATTTTTAATTTATTAAAATCTTTAATTATTTGGTATTTGTGTTGCGATAAAGTGGATCAAATACCGCAATTCTTGTCAACAAATCTCGAAAAAGATTTTAACAAGATATTGGTAACTAAATCTATCCTATATTCAAATTAGTGGAAAGTTCGGTATGTTTTATTTATTTAATTTGAGATTTCTTTTGTCTTTATTTATAATGAATATTTGTTTATTTTATTATGATGATGAAAGTTTATGTTTTAATCATGTTTTAAATATTTCATGATATTGGAACAAATATTGAAACTATAATTAATTAATATGTTTTTTTATGTTGGTTTAATCCGAGTATATTGGCTGGACATCCCGTTCTGCGAGGCTACTAGTCTCAAAGGAGGTTCTTTTTAAAGGACCTTGTAGACTGGTTTAACAACGCCGCGTATAAGGATTAAATTTTTTGTTCCTTGTATATATTGTAAATATATTGGTTGATAAATTATTATTTAATAGGATGAATATTATAAAGTCTATATTTGCTTGAAAGCAATTTTTTTGGGATCGAAAAACTCAACTATAAACTTCTCCCAAGTTCAAGTTACGAAAATCTTCTTGATCAAATAATTTTTATGGGAGGCATTCCTTGAAGTGAATGCATGCATGATACTTATTCCATGCAATTATTGAATTTATGACATTCCTTAAAGTGAATACAAACATGATGATTATTCCATGCGATTATTGGATTTATGACATTCCTTGAAGTGAATGAAAACATGATGATTTTTCCATGCGATTATTGGATTTATGTTATTCCTTAAAGTGAATCAAGCATGATGTTTATTCCATGCGATTTTTGAATTTGTTTCATTCCTTGAAGTGAATGCAAACGTGATAATTCACTATATGGTTAGTGAATAAAACTCAATTATGTGACAGAGTATCATTGATGAGGATATGTTAGAAAAACATACTCCATTTTTCACACATTAATGTTGTCTTACAGACACAATATCATACAAGGGTTTTAAATACCTATCAGTCTCTGCTCCATTCCCTGAAGTGGATGTGATATTTTGTAGCAGAAAAAATAAATGTAACATTAGTAATTGTGATCATGATTGAGATCATAAAATAGACATAGATAAGGTGATTATTTTGAGAATACTTATATCCACAAGAAGTGGAATTATAAAGATGACAAGAATGATAGAGATCATATTAAAATCTTTATGTTATCAATGCGATGGTACAAATCATTGATCTCGTATTTGTCAAACGTCGAAGTATTATGGACTTTATCCATAATCATGAATGATAAATTAAAGAAAATATAAACAGATTTTCTTTGTGGCGAAAATAATGGCGTTATTGATCCAACTCAATTGGATATTGATAATTTTCTCATAATCCTTCAAGAGAATAATCCGTCATTTATTTTATTTTCTTTAGATCTTTTATTTATTTATTTTTATTATTTATTTATGTTAACTTACTTTATATATTATTTATTTATCTTTTATGTTAATTTTTTTCCCTTAAAAGAATATGATTACTTCCGGAATAAAATATGCAATAATTTATGCTTAGCAACAAGTGCAAGTACTCATACAATACTTAAGCATAAGAAATATTTTCCTATTTAAATACAAATGAAATATGAGTACTATATCTCAAAGTACTAAAATATCAGTGCTTCGGAAGAGCTCTTGAGAGCTTATCTTTGATCCGATTTGATATGATATGCTATTTTTAAATATTTTTCCATTCCCCGAAGTGAATGGTACAGAGCACATATTTTTCATTTTTCGAAGTGAATGAAATAAAGCACGCATTAAAAGGTGCATAATTATATATATTTTTCCCATTTTAAATGCAAGGGAATAATATGAGTACTATATCCGGAAGTACTAATATCATATAAAGCTCCAACTGAGCAAATATGTTATTTACCAAATGAGACTTTATCTCATATTTACAGTGCATTATGCTCGTTGAGCAAATATGTTATTGCCAAATGGAACTTTATTTCATATTTACAGTACATTATACTCGTCAAAATCGCAAAGAGATATTGAGTTTTAAAGATATTTATAGAAATATATTGAGAATATCGGTTAAAGGGATGATGACTATCTCAATATTATGAGTATAACTCAAGGCAATAATGAAATTTTGGCAAAATTATATGCACTGTCATCTATATTGTACTACATAAAAATTAGTACAAATTGAAGCTCATGCTATTGTAAACTAGATGTTTACTGATTATTTTATTTGGCATGACCGGTTAGACCATCCCGGTTCAATTATGATGCGAAAAAATGCTGACACTTTCATGTGGTCATTTATTGAAGAACTAGGAGTTTCTTCAAGGTAATTTTTTCTTGTGATACTTGCTATGAAAGCATTTTGATTATTCAATCATCAACAACTATGATAGAATACAAATCTATTAATTTTCTGGAACGGATACAAGGTGATATATATGGGCCCATACACCTTTCATACAGAGCATCTAGATATTTTATGATTTTTATCGATTCATCGACTAGATGGTTATATGTATCCTTGTTATTAACCCGCAACTTGGTGTTTGTGAGGCTACTTGCTCAATTGATAAAATTATGAGCACATTTTCCAGATTATCTTATAAAAACAATGGTCTTGATAATGTTGATGACATATCATTTTATATGTAGTATCATTAATTCGCATCAAGCCAACAAATGATTATAAGTTCTCCCCATTATAAATGGTTTTTGGTCAGGAACCAAATATTTCTCATCTCAATTTTTTGGGTGTGCGATATATATTCTAATTGCTCTACCACAACGCACAAAGATGAGTTTTGTTGGGAATATATGTAAGAGCTTCTGATAGAGGATTTATTGACTATCATTTTAATGAGTCAATTTACCCAACATTAGGGGGAGAAAATAAATAACTGGGGAAAAAAAATAAGTTGAAATGAATTATCATTTTTTTCTTTTTGATCCACGTAATACACAATGTGAACTATAAGTTCAATGAATAATTCATTTAGCAAATCAATTGTCAGATGGTTTTGTTGACCTTAAAAGAGTGACTAAGTCACGTATACCAGCTATGTATGCTCCGATTAAATTTGATGTCATGAAAGGACAAACTCTAGTTGCTAATAAGTCTAACTTACGCTTAAAGCGTAGTAGACAAGTAAGTTCCAAAGATAAGAGATCCTCGAAAAGGAGAAAGGAGCTACATTTGTTGATGGTCTGATCGAGGAATAAATGATTATGAAAATCTCTAGAAGTGATTAAATGGTCTCCAACAGAGACATTGACATGACTCAGGTACCTGACAATAAAGAGATCTCAATAGATTATGTCATGTCTGGTAATAAATGGAACTGAAATTAAATCGACGTTGTTAATATATTTACATGCAATATAACACTAGAGATTTTATTTGATGATGTGGATCATGAATCATTGTCAATTGGACAAAGAAATGATTGGCCAACATGAAAGAGGCAATTGAGGCAAAACTAAAAATCTCTTTTCAAAAAAGAGAAGTATTTAGGCTTATAGCTCGTACATTGAAATATGTAAAGCTCGTAGATATAAACGAGCCTTTGTGAGAAAGAGAAATCAAAAGGGGAAATTATGAGATATAAGCTCATTTGGTTGCACAAAGATTCTCACAAAGACATAAAAATGAATGAGGAAAATATATTCCTCGGTGGTGGATGCAATTACTTTTAGATATTCTGGCAATAAATGAAATGATTTAGTTTCGTCTAATGGATGTTGTTACATCTTATTTGTGTGAGCCTCTTGATAAAAACATTTACATGAAGCTTCTAAAAGGATTTAGACTGCTATAAGCAGTTAATTCAAGTTCTCGAGAACATTATTCAACCATATTAAATATATCTTTTATGGATTGAAAGATTTAGGCGTATTTGATATAATCGTCTCATTGAATACTTATTAGCATAATGTTATATGAATTGTTTAATTTTTCCGAGCATTTTGATTAAGTAGATTAGTTCTGAATTTTTATTATTGTCGATGATTTGAATATAATTGAGACTCGTGAAGAGATCTCCTCAAATCCTTGTGTGTCAATCGACATACAGAAAAATATTGAAAGAGACTTTACATGAATAATGCATATTCATTGATCATCCTTATGGTTGTTAGGTCTCATAGTGTAAACAAAGATTCTTTCTGCCTCAAGAAAAGGGTAATGATATTCTTGGTCTAAAAGCACAATATATACATTATTTGATCTGGAAGCATCGTATCTTAGCTGGTCCAGAAATATTATTTAAGTGCTACTAGATCATTACCTTTAAATAATTATTATGCATGAGGTAAAGACGAAATATGTGTTTGGCTAAACATATCCTAAAGATATATGAATGTTTTTCACAAAATAAGATGGAAGCTATCTTGTAAAGAAATAATACAAAATTTATATCTCAAAGGTGGATATATCAAATATGATAAAACGAAATATATTTCTTCAAGTTTCGTCCCTCATAATTTTTAGACGAATATTATTCAATGAATCATTTTAAACAATGATTTGGAAGATTTATCCACTAGTGCACGATCTACTTCAACATTTGAAGTTTTTATTCAATATTGAATTATGAAGATTCAAAGGTCTTATGTGATATTTTCATGAGGGGAGTAAATACGCGTTGCACTCTTTTTCCCTTCGAGGTTTTGTCCCAATGGGTTTTTCTGATAAGGTTTTTAATGAGGCAACATGTTATGCGTATCAAAGATGTGTGTACTCTTTTTCCTTTACTAAGAATTTTTTTTCCACAGGGTTTTTATCTTAGTAAGGTTTTAACGAGGCACATTATCTTCATGGATATCCAAGAGGGAGTGTTATGAATATATTTATTCATGGTGAATATCCATATATTAAGTTAAAGTTTAATGGGCTTTATTATTAGGGTTTAATACACATTGAAATTATGGTTTCCATCTTGTGCCTATAAATATAGACTTTTGGCCAAAGCTTTGTATACAACCCTACTTTGAGAATATAATAAAAGTCTCTCTCTTTTATCTCTCATATTTGTTCTTCTATTTTGTTCTTATTCTTTACTTTATTCACAACAATAAAACAACTTAATCATCTTCATTTTGTATAATTAAAAATGTATGAAGTCATAAAAAGCGAATCATCTTCGTAAAACAGTCTTTAAACTAAAAATAACTCCAGCTGTACAAATTTTCAACTATAATATGCACCATATTTTAAAATTCTAATTTCATCACAAAATTATTTATTTTAAATTTATCTTATTTTTTAAATATTTTAATAGAAAATTCTACAACGGACGCCGAACACCGCTAAACACGTTAATGATGAACATTGCTGAACACTATTAAACTAATTAATAAAGATTAAAAACTTTAAGGATTCAATATATAAATACAAATTATTTAAAATAAATTTTTTATTAAATTACTTTTTTTATATATTTTAATTTATTTTTTAAAATAATTAAATAAAATACTAATTTAAATTAATTTTAAAAAACAAAAAAACTAAACTCTAAAACCAAAATCCAAAACCTAAATCACTAAACATTAATCTCTAATCCCTAAAATAAAAAAAATCTCAAAACCCTAAATTCAAAACCTAAAACCAGAACCCCTAGGAACACTAAATCTAAACCCTAAAATAACAAAAACTCTAAATCTAAAACTCTAGAATCATAAATTTTAAATTAATTTTGAGTTTTAATTTTAAGATTTATACTTTTTAGAGTTTTAATTTTTTATTTTAGGGTTTAGTTTATGGTTGTATTTTTAGATTTTAGGGCTTTACTATTTTATGGTTTAGAGTTTATGATTTAGTGTTTTAAATTTTTAGTGTATGAGTTTAGGGTTTTAGGTTTTTGATTTAATATTTTTATTTTTAAATTAAAAATAATTTCAATAAATCACTTTAAAAATAAAATAAAATATTTAAAATTTATTTAAAATTTTATTTTAAATAATTTAAAATTATATGTTTAGTCCTTAAATTTTTTTTTATTAATTAATTTAATAATGTTCAACGGTGTACATCATTAATGGTGTTCAACAATGTTCGATGCACGTAATAAACTCATCCTATTTTAATATTATACTTAACTTACTGTTTATATTATACTGATATATTAATATTTACAATACAAGCAATATTGTTTATAATTATTAATTAATATAGTAATCATTTAGAAATGAACAAAAAATTTCAAAAAATAAAAATAAAGTTAATATTTAAAAATTTAACGTAGGCAGATTTATATTTATATCATTTAACTATTAAAATTTTATATTTAAATAAAATTATGTTTATCTACTAATTAATAAAAATCACACAATTATACATTATTTTTCAAAAATTAAATATGAAAGGTAACTTCATAGATTTTTAATAATTAACTCATATGAGAAATAATATCATGAGATTTGAAATCTCATATCTATAAAATCAACTATTAAAAATTATCAATATCATTATTTTTCTATGTTAGATTTTTTAAAATAAATCTTCACCTGTTTTAAAAAATAAATTAACAATAAATATATACGAAGATCCATTTAAAAAAATATAACATAAAAAAATATAAGATAAATAATTTTTAATGATCGATCTTTATATGACCTGATAAAACCCATAATATAATTTCTCCATATACCATACCTATAGCCACTCTTATAATTTATCCTATAATTTAATATAATTTTTTAATAAATATATTTTTAAAAATGTGTCATTTTCTATATTTACTAATATAAAAAATGTGACATTTTAAATATCCGATAAGATATCTGACTCAAAGATATGAATTCCAAACTTCAACACGTCTATAGCCATGAACCTTTTAAAATTCAAAAACAAAAGAATCGAAATACAGAAAGAAGAAAAAAACACTTTTGGAAAATGATAGGGTATATAAAACAGGAGTAAATGATTTTGGTATTCGCCAGCTATAACATATTTATGAATTAAAAACACACTAGATGTCACTACCTGTTAATCAGAAACATTCGAAGTCGGAACCGGTTCCGACTTCTCTATGGTTTATGTTCAGATTCGTGTTAATATTGTGGGTACCAAAACGCAGGGGGAAATGGCAAATTATATAAGGTCAGACTTTAAGATGCAGCATTCGACTCCTCGTGCTTTCGGCTACCTGAAAGATTTGAACCGAAAAAAAAAAAGTGTTGGTTGTCGTTCGAGTTTAAGTCATTTAGATTTTCAAGTCCAGGTGGTGAATGGATTCGGATTTTTAACCGAGTTGGGTCGGGTTTTAAGATTAGGGTCGAACTTGCATAAGTAGAATAGATGGATATGAAGATTCTTACGTTCGTTTCTTCGACGTTTAAACATTCTCGAAAAGAACTTGCTGACGGGGGTTTCCGGAACAGGCAAAAACTTCCCAATGAAAGCAAGTGGCCAACTGATTTAAAAACGAAGACAGTAAGTAGACGATGAACTGTGAAGAATAGAATCAAAAGTGTGAAAATTATATTCAATCAACCTGATAAAACCGATAGCGATCGATACCAGCCACAGCTGCCAGCTAAGCTGCACGGTTTTGGCAAACTTCCCGAGGAACTCGACGATAACAGCCTGTACAATGGAAAGAGGAATGTAGAACCAAGAAAAATCTAGAAAATAAATGTTAATAGCGAACAAATCTTACCTGAAGTATTATGGTTATTGCCACAATTCCGATGAACAGATAGTTTTTACTAAGTCCTCTGAAAATGTTCACTTCATCGGGTTTACGAGCATTGAACTCGTTAAAGATCTGCAATCGACATAAGCGATATTCCAATCAATCCATTGTAGGTATTTGCATATTCAAGTTCAACCTCGTTTGGGTCACTAAGACGATCGGTTCTAGCAGCATGAAAAAATGTTAAGCCCCCTAAGCAGTACTACATTATATCAATCAGGACAGTATGGTTCTTAAACTATCGACTGGGTCATCGAAACTATAACGCGTGCTCCAAAAGAAAAAGAACACACGGAATGTGCTTAAAAGGGATTCAAACCAGTGACAGAATATTTAATCCAACCGCATTAACTTCGTATTTAAGTAGTTGTTGCTTACTTGGCAAAGGACAAATGCATTGAATATCAGTGTATTCTTCACTCTGGTAGCATGTTCACTGCTTTCATGTTCAAGACGCAATATCCTCTTGCCGTCAAAATTGAGAACGAGCAGGACTGTCACTTGATATACAGCCTGAAATTTCCACGGACAATACCAGTTTAGTAAAATCACCATCCTTTTGACAAGAGCCACAGTAACCGGGAGACGAGAGTCGTTTAGGAGAGTACAGAAATTAAATAAAATTGCAAAAATAGTATCATCTAGGAAATAATAAATAGGTCTGCAATACATAAAAGCTAACCTGTAGAAGCAAGTTCCTCCACATGATATTCGTTATAAGAGGTTCCCTGGCAGACAGGACATAATTTGTAACAAAATTAGGATCAGGCTATGATCATATAAATGCCTTGTACTAGCCTTAAAGATAAGGTTTGCCGAGGAATAGCCCTTGGCACCTGATAATGTAGGTTAAGAATCAAGATTTAATCAAAATCTCATACCTCCGACCAACAGGGGGGCGGTGCATCAGGTGGTCGGTTGGAGGTTCGGTAGCCAATGCTAATGCTCCAAGAGTATCCATTATAAGATTGACCCACAGAAGCTACAGAGCGAAAGTAAATTAAATACTCGTCAATTCATAAGAGTTGATAGATGTAATGCATACAAACACACAGCGAACAAACCTGCACGGCATTCAGTGGAACATCACCAGATGAAACAGCGGCTACAACATTTATGACAAGAGCCGCAACATTAACTGTAAGTTGAAACTGGATAAATTTTTGGATATTTGCGTATACAGATCTACCCCATCTGACAACCTAAAACGCATAAGATATTCGTGATTATGTGGATTTAAGAAAAGAAACTTTTTAACATTGATGATACGTAATACAATGGGAAGATAGGAATACAATACCTTCACAACTGAAGCAAAGTTATCATCCAAAATAATGATATCTGAACTCTCTTTTGCAACTTCAGTCCCTTGAATACCCATTGCAAGACCGATGTCAGCCTGTGGTCCAGAGACAAAAACTCGGTATATTAATGATAATCAAATGCAACCATGTTTAATGACTAAGATCGTGCCAATAATTGCAGTCAAATAAGGTCGGTGTAACCATATTTTGGTAATTAGAATTTTATATAATTCGCATTGCACTCCGAAGGGAATCGATTGGCCTAACGGCATTTTAACTTAAAATGTTTTAAGTTCAGAAAGGAAAATGTGTTCTTTTTAAGTGATAAAAAGTAGATCCTAAATAACATATTAACAAAACAGTACTTTAAATATTCTGTTGGTAATAATTTATCTCAATGACGAGAAAAAGAAAAGAGACTGGCAGACCTCATGTAGAGCAGGAGCATCATTGGTTCCATCTCCAGTTACAGCAACAACATGTCCCCTCCTCCTTAGTGCTTGCACAAGCAGAAGTTTATCGTTGGGTGATGATCGTCCCATCACCTATGCATCAATAACATAATTAATTTGAATTATCTGTTCATGTTTTTAGACCACGCGGCAAATTCACAAAATGAAAGCAGAACCAGAGCATACAGATAATTTCTCAGCAACTTCTTCCCTTTGTGAATCAGTTAGAGAACGGAAATCTTTCCCCTCAATGAGACTATGCTCAGAAGCATCCGCATCTGACAGTATTCCACACTCTAAAGCAATTGCCCTTGCCGTTTTAAGATTGTCACCAGTGACCATGCGTACCTATGGCACACAGATGGAAAATCTCAAAATAACTCGTATGAACATAATCAACTTCCAACATCATATCAGCTTTAAAGATTTAAGGAGATCACAATCCACATGTAAATGAAAAATATAACAATACAATGCCATTGAAAACAGAACGACTATTTTTGTATAATAATCAGATCTCATAAGGTAGGGAAATATAATAAAAATTAACTCAAGGCACCACGAAAAAATGGTTTTACATCATGGTTTTAATAGTCATTAGTTATAGCATATAAATAATTATACCTTTACACCAGCCTTTTGGCATAACTTCACCGATTCTTTGACACTAGGCCGACAAGGATCCTGCATAAATTCTCAACATAATTGAAGAGCATATTACAAATCAAGCAAAAACTAAAATCGTAATTATACATGAATGTTGAAACAACTAAGCCTTTCTAAATTCATAAATACCTTTATACCAACAACAGCTAAGAAAACAAGGTCGTCTTCAGGTAGAGCCCATCGAGCAAGATCTTCTTCACTAGTTGGAACCTTTTCACTATCATATGATCTGTAAGCAATAGCAACACAGCGCAAACTACCGGCAGCCATAGTTTCAATTGCCTTTTCAAAAAAGGCTACCTAAAGACGAGAATCACAAGATATAAAATTTTTTCAAATGTTATCAACCACAATTTAATGGCATCAAATTACAAGCATTATAAACTACATAGATGAAATATAGAAAAAGTTCAAGAAATAAAACACACATTAACAATGATTCCAAAGGAAGTGACAATGTAAAAATGAGACAACACTATTATCAACACAGGAAAGTTTCTAAAACCTTTTCTTTGTCCATTGCTACAGTTTCACCATTAGCATCAAGGTACTGAGTGCATGCAGCTAACACTATTTCAGCAGCCCCTTTCCAGTGAATACGAACTTTAGAATCCGGCTGGGAGACAAATGATCATGAAAAATGATAGTATCAGAAAAAAAAAGCACTTTAATTTGCTTAAAAGGAAGATATTATGAATCAAAAAAGAATGTATAATTATTTCTTGAAGCAGCAATTACATGATTAATGTTGTTCCAAGTAATGTGATACACGATATATACAAGGTAAAAAGATCAAGAAAAAAAGTAGACCAAAACTATTTTTCTTAACAAATTTAATCTAACATCTTAAGTTTCTAAAAAGATGGAATAAAATAAGCGTTCGAGATTAAAAATGAGTTATTTTTTCAGCAGTTGCTGCCACTATTCTTCCTGTATCTGTCTTAATCATTAACATAACAAGAAGTTCAACCATTATTGTTTGGATTCACTACCGGTTGGTCAAATACTAAACCAGAAGGTTGTAGTGACTTTTAATACCAAACCACCTAACTGTGTCAACAGTTGCCCAGAATCTTCTCAAACAATGACCATAAACTCAAACTCCATCATCACCATCACCCAAAAAAGAATCAAATAAAAGTAAAATCAGCAACATAAACAACCAGAACTTCAATGAATGCGTAGGCATTAAAGGCAGATAACGAATACAAATCCCAAAGAAGAGACATAGATGATCAAATTTCTAATTTTAAACTTTCTAGAATATCAATAAAAAGGGGTCAACATTCAAAAAAATAGACAACAATAATAAAATTGCCTGTGAAAGCCAACAGTATAGTAACACTACCAATCGTATAGCAACACCGCCTCGTTTTTTCTCTGAGTTGAAGGGGAATACATGTAGAATAGACGAGCTAGACCTAACAGCATCAAAACCCATACCAAGCTACAAGATTCAAAGACAAAATGTTAGTACAATAAGCAACAAGCAAGGACAAGAAGATAACACTAGGTTGGATATGTAACCTTCATTCCCCAATAAAGAATTGCTTTTTCTGTTGGCGATCCAGAAACCTCTACATCCCCACCTCCCTGGAGAAACAAAAAAAAAAGGAAGTCAAAACAAGAAATTTAATAGACAACTTAATAAATATAATTCAGAAAAAATGCAAGTTACTGAGACATACCTCTGGAGTGAAGACACTGCCATTCGCATTCACAGCAATGCTCTCGATAAGCAATGAAGTTAGTGTATCAGGTAACTCTGAACTGCTGTCTGGAGGATCAATTTTTCTTCCACCAACATAAGCTTCAACCACAGTCATCTGTGCAGAAAATGAACATTATTCATCGACAGAAAGACACTTACTGTGGTCATTCTCCTAACATTCTATCCCACCCCAGTGCCATAACTGGAACCTGTCTGTTTATCAATAATTTAGAATTTGACTTAAACTTCCTATGATTAATTCTACATTGTAATATTTTTATTGATATCACTATAGAAAAGACTTTGGTGTTATCCTGGAATTATAACATGGTTCGGTAACTTCATAGATCATATTGCCAAAAGTTCAATTGATATGATTTTAAAAAGTTGATCTAAAATATAAAATTACAAATTATGAGAACTAGTTTTAAAATCAATATGAATTGACGTAGCTTGACACCATAATGAGTTAAATAATTTTTCAATAAGTTAAAATTAGGACCAAAAAATACAATACAAATTAGTTTCAAACAAATAAACAATTTTAAATGGCTTACAAATGGGGACAACTAAGCCCTAGTAAGTGCAATTAGTTCAATAATAATTTGAAATGTCCTTCAATTACCAGTTCACATAGAAATCGATGCAATATTTATAGTATATGACTAGGGATGACAAAATAACTCGTCCCATTCGGGTCTCGACCTAACCCGATAGGGGAGGGGTTTTATTAAAATATCGGGTTTGAGTGAGTTATTGAAAAAACAAAGTCAGAGTAGATTCAAGTTTAGGGTGAAAATTCCCCAACCCAATATATATTATATTTTTATATATTTAATATATTTATTATTTTTCTGGACCGGTTCAGATTTAGTCGGGTTTTATTAAAATGTCAGGGTTAGGTCGGGATCTAGTTATTTTTTATTATATCAGGTAGGGTCGAAGTCAAGGTCGAGCTGCCAAAAACCCTACACGAACAATTCCCATCCATATATATAACTTCCATTATTGTTCCCATTTAATAATTTTACAAAATAGCAATTTGGCGTTGTATTAGCACTTCTGTAAATTACATGGAACAATTTTTATTCGGCAAATAGGTTTAGATTTTAAAAACTCACATTCTGACATCAAGTTATAGATGGTATTAAATTTTATTAATATTTAAAAGCAGGTTAATGATAAAAACAGTGAGAAATTCAAAAGAATGTTCTCATTCCAGAAGTAGTTCAACTATAAAGAAAACCAAGACCCCTGAAAATCCCTCATGTATAAAGAAAACATGTCCCAACTTGCCTGATTCAATGTCAAGGTTCCAGTCTTGTCACTGCAAATTGTTGTCGCGGAACCCATGGTCTCACAAGCAGAAAGTCTGCGCACCTGCAGTTCAACTTCATTTAAGCAGCATGAAAAAAATCTGTTCCCAAGAAGTAATTTCATATTAATTCCCAAAAAATACATAAAAAGTACTAATCATACGTACCAGAGCTTTATCTGCCATCATTTTCTTCATTGAGTAAGCAAGGCTGCATCATAACAAGTAACACCGCTATTATATTGAAAAGGAGAAGGGAATAGATGAAACAGACTTATTTATATGAACATTTTCTTACTATTATTTGAACAATTACACTACATGAACTGCAGCAGCATCCATATGAGACACAACAGATATATTTGGAATGCATGCAATGAGTACAACAAAGCATTATCACGACTTAACTAAAAACAACCAGGACAAAAGATGAGGAGACGAACGTGGGAGATATAACATGGCAATAAATTAAAGTGTTCTCCATATAAATTGCAACCCATTATTAAGATAGCCAATAAAAACTAACAGTGGGGACCACGGTTGTCCCTAGTTGCACAGAAAATGAACTTACGTTAAGGTCACTGCTAAAGGAAGCCCTTCAGGCACCGCAACAACTACAATTGTGACCTACAAAGTTCAAAATGTCTCACATAAAAATTAATATCCCCTTTAGGTGAGCACATAAGACAAGCAATTGGACAACGGGAGATACATAAGGAGCACATACTGCAACAGTGACGATCTTAATAGCTCCATCTACAGCTTTACCCACACTCGTTTTGCCTGCAACAAACTCTTTTCTTCCCTGCGGGTCTTCGGTATGGCCAGTGAAGTACCTAAGTCAATCGAAGATCTTTAAGAACAGACCAAATAGCAGAGAGACTGAAAAACAGAAAATCAGGGAAGCAAAAGGTACCTCACTAGTAGGACAACCAAGACAGCAAAAGCAACACTGAGTCCAACAAAACCAATGAAAGTCGCAACCCCATTCAAACGCACCTAAAATATTTAAATAGGGTAAAGATAACAATAAAGCCTAAAATTTCATCAATTGCTATCACAGGGAAAAGGAAACCTGCAAGGGTGTTTCTTCTCCATTGTCTTCTGAAAGATTAGCCATGAGCAAACCCCACTCAGTATTAATCCCAACCCCTGTTACCTGAGAATTTAAACAAAGATAATCATAATTGAGCTATAAACAGACACAAGGTTTCACTACACAATTGAAGGAAGAAGAGAGAGAGAGAGAACAATCAAGCTCTAAATGTGAATACCCAAATATAGTTCATCTGCTTGAAACATACATTTTTTACCAAAGAAGAAAGTGAAAACTGCAACCTAATGTTTCAGATTAAAATGTGGAAAACCAGTTATCAAGAAGAGATCCCACGTATACAAATACGAAAAATACAGTAAGTTGAGAAAACAGAAGTATTTAAGGAATTAAGTTTAAGATCCAGAGTGAAAAGTGAATATGGGAACTGGACCAGGTTGATTGCTATAAAAAACACAATATAATGATTTAAAGATAAAGTAAAGGAGTAAAGATTACCAGCATAGTCCCACTTCCATCTGCCACTTTGCAGCCAGACATCAAAAAAGGTTGTTTGGCATCCTTGTGAACCTATACCAGGATGAAATAATAGGTTCAAAAATGTTGAACTGTAAAAATTTCATTGAATAATACGACAGGTAGTAAAGCTTACAATATCACTCTCTCCCGTCATGCTAGATTCATCTATTGCAAGTGAATGACCAGAGATTAGAATTCCATCAGCAGGGACCTAAAGAGAAGATTTTGAAAATCATATAAGGCATTCAAAAGACGACGACGTAAAAAGAACATGTTAAAGCCAAATACCTGATCACCAATGTTGAGGGGTACAACATCGCCAACAACAATATCGTATATTGAAATTTCAATTCTTCTGCCTCCTCTTACAACCTGACAGGTTGCATTCAATCATAAATTCTCGAAGCATATTGTTTATACCCAATTCAATGGTTAACCAGTGGATACCAACCTCCAAACGTATGTTTCTCTTTTCTTCATCTAGTTTTTGGAACTGAAGCGACTGTCTATAGTCACTGATAGCTGCAAATTTAAAAACTCAAGCTAATAAGAACATAAGGAAAAAAATATCCACACATTATGCGAAACTTGAAAAAATCAGTTCAGCACCTGTAACAACAATAACAAGCAAAACTGCAAACGCTATGCTACCCCCATCATACCAGCCTTCCTTTATGCCCTGTAAATGAAGAACGCAACATGGTGGATTGAAAACTGAAAAGTCTTACTTGCAAAGCCTAATGGCTTAGAAAAAAGACTATAAGGAAAATAAACGTACTTCAGAAAAAAAAAAAAAAAAAGAACTCTTAAAATAATTGTTGATCACACTCAAGAAATGGTGTTAGTTCTAGAGTGCAGGGAAACTATACAGTTGACAAATCATATAAAACCACTGAAAAAATGTTCTAGCAATGCTACTGGACCTCATGTCAATAACTATAAGAACATATAATCCAATCCCTGTGACACTAATTTTAGAATCCAAGAAGTACATCCGTGACCAAGATAATCTGAATCCTTAAAGCTATGTGACAAAAAACCAGCAGTATTACACAAACTATGATTATCATACTCCTGTACGATTTTAAGAAACATAAGATGACCCATTCTATTTGTATTACTTACATGACGTGTTGTTTTATACTAATAAAGTAAATCTAATAGACCATGCACAGATAAGCTCACCTCTGTCTTTATACCCAAAGCCAGAGAAGCCACCGCAGCTACCACCAAAATCATCAAAGTAAGATCCTGGCAAGCTTCCCAAACAAACCTCTGAGTGCAAGAAAGCAAAGATTAGCATTATATTCCACTCAGAACCAAAAACAAAAGAAATTTTGTTAAGACCATTATATTAACAGGGGGAACAAAAAACAACTAAGATGGAAAGAGAAGATGAAAACCAAGATATCTAAATACATTATACATACCCAAAAACTCCTTCCCTTTTTCCGAGGATATGTGTTTGAACCAAATGCATTCCTCCGTTTCATTAAATCCGAGTCATCCCCTGGAATACCTTTCTCCAAATTTGTTTTTAGCGACTCTGATAGTCCGCGAATCTGAATTAGAAACACAAAACCTAAATAAGTGGAAAAAATACAAAAACACAATATCAACAAGTTCTATTTTCACGAACTTACCCCTCCATATTCCTGCAGAGCATTAAAATTGTGATCCCTAGACACTGAAGCAAGTTGCTCTGGGCCAATGGAAAAATCGCCACCGGGAACAGGTTGTGGAATTTTTGTTCCTACAGAACAAAACACTGGGATGAACATCTACATAGAAATGCTGAGCTTTTATAAGCAGTTGCAGCACAAGAACCATTGTGTAGAATACAAGAAAACAATACCAATTTTTTGAGACAGATACAAGCAAGGAAAGAAGACAACTGACCTAACAGATTGTCAATATCAACTCAATTGTATTGCTAATAAAAAGCTCAAATTGAGAAAAAAAAGACCAACATAACCAATGGCTTTGCTCATTAGAATGGAACAAACCAGAGGTTTGACCAGCAGCATGATAATAACTAGTTAATCCATATATGCTGCTTCTGTCTAACAACTCAAATACTATACAACCAGGTTAAAATAAAAGCTAGAAAATGGTCAAGCAGATGGGAGATACATTTGAGGTAAAGCAAGATAGTAAAGATTAAGAGCAAAGACAACATATAGCAAAGTATAATTTGAACGGAACTGCCCAAAATATAGAAACATAAGGATTGAACATCAAGCCGAAGAGCCTTGAGCATTATTCTACAAAGCTAAGGAGATAAGTAGGATAAATAAATTACCATTTACTTGTTCCCCAGCTTGTTTGAAAAGATATGCAGCCTAGCATAGCAAAAAAGAAGGTTAAGGATAAAGACACAACTTCAATCCATTGAGAGAAAACTAAAATAAAGGATAACATACTCGTATAGCTTGCGCATGTGCTCTAATCTTCCTCAAAATCTGCTTCTTCTCTTCTTCCTTTTTCAAGTCTAAGGTGTACCTAAACCGACGGGATGCATTGAGCACTAGTGCAGCTTGCTACAAAAGAAAAAAAAAAGTTGTATACTATTGAGTACCTACGAGAATTAAAACCTTCTCAGTAGTAAGGGAAATAGGAGAAGCCAAAACATAACATAAAGAAAAGAGAAAAACAGAACAGATAATGACACCTAGAGTTGTCAGGTGGGTGGATCTAATTGGTTCTGGGATGGGATCATTAATTAAGATCGAAAAAATTTACGGTCATCTTGGTTTGAATCATTTTGGATGTTATTACAGATAAATTGTGTTTTGATCCTTTTAAGTCCATATTAGGGAGTTTTACTTTATCTTTTTATTTGTTCAGGGTTTAGATATTTCTGTATTCTAGTTAATTCAAGTTCAGAATGTTTCTGGTTCAAACTGGGTGGATATATAACGTTCCAGATGTTTAGCTAATTTTGGATTCTAGTTAGTTCAAGTTGTTTCTGGTTTAAATGGGGCAGGTTTATGTTGTTCATGATGGTTACGTGATTTTGGATTTTAGTTGATTCGTGTTCAGGTTATTTTGGTGCAAATCAGATGGGTATATTGTTAACATTTATTGATCAATTGGGAGAGTTTGAGCATATTATTTGGGTTTGGTTCAACTTTGCAGCTCTAAAAATACTCAGAATATAAGTAACAGGAAAATCAACCATGCCCAAGCCACCAAGTTACAACGGCCACTAGGAATTAGGAGAGTTTAGAGTGTGTGACAACCATGCTAAAGCCAACAAGTCACAGCAGTGGCCACAAATCACCAAGTTGCACCTGTTTACTAGGGAAAAGGGTTTCCATTGTTAGTCTCCACTTGTTCTATACTTATGATAAGGTATTTGACAACCTTCTTTTAGTATTAAGAAAACTTGAACTGAAAAATAATGTAAAACAGTTGTCTAGTTCTTCAAAGAATTAGAAAAGATGGGCCTCCTAGTTTCATCATTTACCCTATTTAGCTGAGAATGTAGTTAGTGGAAAAGCGTATAAGCAAAATGGAGAATCCATTCTAAAACTAAGAGATAGCAAGAGTCCAAAGCTATCTCAGGTGAAAATCCTTGTCATTGCCACTAGTTTCTGCACAACTATCTCACTTGCCATCTAAAGCTTACTAAAGAGGGTACTGTTTCAGCTTCTTTCAACAAAAAATCAATAATCATTTATTCACACTTCTACTTGTATCAGAATTCATTTTCACTTCAAACGGCCAAAAGACTAGAAGGTTTGTTCAGATACAGAAGTAAGAAATCATTTTTAATTTAAATAATAATAATAAAAACAAAATACAAAATTTTAGAATAATTATTTTATAAGTTAGTGATGCATATTAATCAAACAAAAAGCTTTAAATCATTTGTTTTTGCTATTACAATAAGCAAAAAGAAAAAAAAATTGGAAAGCAAAGAAAAAAAGCAACAAGTGACAGCAAGCCAGGGAAGCAATCAAAACACTGATGTGTAATTCTAGACAGGTGAGACCCATTTATATTTTTCATGAACAGGAATGGAGAAAACCAAATTAAAATTTCCGAAATGAGAGAAACAGTGACGGGAAAGTAACAAAAATGAAAGAAATTCAAGGGTAGAGTAAAAAAATCAAATTAGAAAAATAGCAGTTCAGTGTCCTCTTGATTCGTTAGCATGAACCCAAAAAATGCACGATTAACCCTCGATATAGCTGTTTGTCTCTAATCCTCCTAAAATTAGTAATCTAAACTGTCAAAATCAAAGGCAAGAAAATAATACACTAGATTCGGAATATATAATAAAATTAACAAAGGCACTGAATATATCAAATAATATTAAAGAGAGAGATTAGGGCATTACCCTCCAGCGGCGGAGGCGGTCGATAGGAGCATTTTTAGTGCTCGGGATGTAAAAAGGATCAGGGGAAAGCTCATTCTCCTCGTCGTCGGAGTAAGCGGAGCGGCTGCTTCCGGCCTCCACGTCATTAGGCCGCCGATACGGCGACCCCTTGAATATGTTACTCATAACTCTGTTTATGTCGCAGGAGAGATGCCACAGTCACTCGATTTCTCAGAAAAACTACTAATAACTTTCATTCAAACATCAACTTTCTTCTATTTTCTGAAGCTCCAGTATTGATTTTTTTCTCTGAAAGAGATGAATATTTGATACTGTTTCTTTTTCAAAAATTCAAAAAACTAATTAGAAGAAATTTTATTTCAGAAAACTTGCTCCACTCAACCACTAAACTTAGCTTCTACGTTTCAGCACTTGATGTGATGGACTTTGAAGAAAAACAAAGCAAAGTGATTAATTTTTTTTTTACATCATTTTCCTCTCTTTTTCCCGGAAAAAAACAACTGAAGAAGAAACCAAGTTCACACTTAGAGAAACAATTAATTATGCAAATAGATACAGTAAAAGAATATTTTAAAAAAATTAAAAAATATTTTAGAATTATAATAACCTGATCTCCTGACAAAACAACAAAGGCAATCTTTGATTTATGCACAGAGAACCGTTTTCTTCTCTATAAACTTCAACCGACGCTTCTTTTCTGCATTAAACACAAGCAAAACTCATCGAACAACGCCATTTTTATCCTCAACCGAAAACAAATTGCTAAAAGAAGAAGAAGAAGAATTAGAAATGCGATCTAGTTTTATCAAATTCTAAACCTGTACCTTCGCTAGTGTTTCCTTGCTTTCTTCTCCGCCAGAAACTTCCGAAATCAATTTTTTTTTGTTTCTCCTTCGCCTTACACTTTCCAGTTGCTTCCTCCTGGCGTTATTTGAAATTTGAATGCAACAGTTGCTCTCTCTGCCTTCAATAACAAACTAAACTTCTACGCTTGGAACCAAATATATATAATAATGGATTCCTCCAGAGAATGCAATTTGCTTTTATAATTTAAAAATAATAAATACATGATAGAATTTAAAATTTTATTAAAGGATAAATAACATCATTGTCCCTAAATTATTCTCATTTTTTATTTTAGTTATTAAATTTTTTGACAAAAATGCCACTAATATTATATCTCTTTTCTATTTTGAACACTGACTATTAGAAGTTGATGAAAAATGACATGTGATTTGTCAATGAAGTGAGACAAAATGGTATGGGAAAATTAAATTTTTAAGAAAATAATATATCAGTACTAGAGTGATAACGAGTCGAGCTGAGCCGAGTCTGAGCCTGACCGGAAGTAGTGTTATTGAGTTTGGTTTGGACTCGAGGCTCGATGAGCTCGGGATTTTAGGCTCGGCTCGAAAATAATATTATTGGACTCAGCTCGGGCTCGTCAGACTCGATTCAAAATGAAAAAAATGCCTAATTTATTTTAGTAGACTTTTTATATTTTATTTTAAATCTTTTCTTTTGCTAAAGAGGTTATTTTTAGTGTATATGTAGCATATACATAATATAATTATTATGAGCTTATTGACGAGCTTTTCGAGTCGAACTTAAATCAACTTGACTCATTAAGGTCTTGAGTCGAACCCAATTCCGAATCAGCTCACTCAAACCGAACCCAAATAGCTCACTAGCTGATCAGGTTCATTATCACTCCTAATCAGTACCGTATTAATTTTAAAAAAGTTTTAGACCATGATAGAAAAGTAAAAATAATTGAATTTTACTAATATTTTTAAATTTTTAATAAAAAATATATAAAATTTAAAAGAATAAATTATATATAAATTTTGAAAAGTACAATTACTCCTCAAACTCTTTAATTATTTTCGGATAAAATTTAATTTTTCAAAAATTTAAATGCTAAACTACTATATACCATACATGTGATTATATTTATTATTGATGAATAAATTATTACATTTAAATTTTGAATTACCCCCTACGCATAAAGTAAGTCATGCACTGGACCGTTGCAGGGTTTACATCCAGCTGGGAAGCCGGAGAAAGATATCGTATACCACGTGTCATCACATGAGCATGACCCTAATTTCTTTACCGTGTGTCCTGCCCACACGATGCCAGCTCCCCATCGACATCTTTACACAAAGGATATGGTTTAGTAATTAGTATTGCTTTATATATTGAGTTTTGATCTACCAAGCCATAATTACAATTATAAAAAATATATAAATTATTTATTAAAATTTTTAATTGATTTTAATATTTTATTTATATCTCATATTAAAAAATTAAATTTACGATTATATAGAGTATAATTTTAAAATATAAAATTTAAAATTTAAGGTTTAAGGCTTAAAATTTAATTCTTTTCGGTATCTTGTAGTATCAAATTATAAACAGAAAAAATTATAACCCTAAATCCTTAATTCTAACACTCTAAAAACTAAAACTTAAACCCTAATTAATTCTGATTATGAACCTTAAATTCTAAACCCTGAATACTAAATTCATAAATCCTAACCCTTAACCTGATACCGTAAAACCTAAACCTAAAAAGATTAAGTAAATTCTACACAGTCTTTTAATTTTAAGGTTAAAAGTTTGGTACGTAGGACGTAGATTTAATATTTTTGATTAAAATTTATAGTTTAGGATTTAAGATTTAAGATCTTAGAGTGTTCGAATTTAGAATTTAAATAATATTATTTAAATTTTTTATATAATTTATATAATCGAATATAACCCTATATATAATTAAGATATAGTTTACGAAGATTTGTGATATTTGTTTAAGGATTCAAACAATCTGGTTCCAGTTGAATTTTGCACGTTAGATTTTTTCTATTAAATATGGATTTGAAAATGATATTATCAATAATATTAAACTATTTCTACGATTGTACATAGCTCATATATATAAAAATACTTTTATGTTAAAAAATAAATTTATAAAATTTTTAAGAAAATAAAAACAAAATTTTGATAAAAATACATTTAAAAAAAATTAAACCACATATATGTTTTAAAATTTTAAGGGTTCTCTATATAAGGATGATCGGAGTTTAATTTAATTAATATTTTAATAAAAAAATCTAAATTATAATTATATAAAAAGAAAATTAGAATAACTAATATCTTTTTGTTTGTTTTCATTACAATGAAATAAATATAAATTCAAGAGTAGGTCAAGTTTTATAAATAAAACTACTCTACACATTTTCTGTTAAAAAAAATATAACTCTACTAGGGTGCTTATCGAGCGAGTTGATAGCGAATTGAGCATTATTGGATTTGTACTCGTTAAAAATTTTTATTGTTCAACTCGACTCGTTACTCATTAAACTCGTTAAAATTATGCTCGACTCGTGCTCGTTATGTTCGACTTATTACTCAACTCGACTCGTTGCTCGTTAAGCTCATTAAAAAACTTATCTTATTTCTAATTAAAAATAAAATTTAACAATACCATATCAAGCTTAATATTAACATAAATTAATAAATTTAACCAAAAACATTAAAAGAGTGTATAAAATATTTTTAAAGTATAAATTTAAAAGTAACAATTTATAAATATAACAATCTAACGTATTAAAATTAAAATAACAATTCATACATTAATAATTAGTATTTAGATTTATTTTTTGAATGAAATTATTTTTAAATAATTACTAAAAAATATTTTAAAAAATTAAAAAACTACTCACGAATTTATCAACTCGAATTAAACTTTGTTCGATTCAACTTATTAAGATAACGAATTAAATACAAATTCAATTCAAAATAATTTAAATTAAATTTTAACTAAATCGAATTCGAATTATTCACAAACTACCCAACTCATTATGCACCCTAAACACTACGCACGACAAAACTCGATCCTTTGTCTCTCCGTCCGCAATTACCATGATTTTGTTTCTGTCTCTCACGAAATTACTTTAGCTCCGGTCGGTGAGGCGACACGGCAGGCAGCAAGGGATATAAATATGACGCAACACATGCGTGGTCGGAAAAATATATTAATTTCGATTCAATATATTATTATTTTGCGTAAAATATTTATATCTTAAATTTAAAATTGATATATTTTAATTTGATTTTTATAAAATTTAATTTAATTCAAATCTAAAATAATTTATTCAATTTTAATAGATCAAATTAAATAAAAATCTTTCAAATTTATATAATACGACGAGTAAAAATCTTCTGTCTCTTTATCATATATCTTTTAAAAAAATTAAAAAATTAAACTTTTAACCTTAAAACTTATTTTTTATATTCTAAACCCTACACTCTAAAAAATACATTATACCTAAAACTTTAACCTTAAATCTTAAACCCTAACCCTCTAATTTAAAATAGATCTTTTATATTATAGTAATAATAAAGGATAGTATCAAGTTATACAGTATAAAACTCTTTAAATTTTTGATCATTAGATGATTAAAACAGATGACCCAGATTAATAATTGATTATGTAAAAATTATTATTTAAAAAATGAAAAATTAATTTAAATCATCTATTTCAATCATCTAACGATCTAAAAATATATAATTTTATTTTTTATATTATATATCTTAATCTTATATTTAATAATAATATCAGTTAAACTATATTCGATTTAACTTTGTTAGGTCCCTTAGTTCATTGATTCTAAACGTGGGTCCCTGTCCCATGTCTGTCATGTTCTGTCGAAGCTACGCGTCTTTTGTTTTGTCAAATGAAAAGAAAGGTCAAAGAACACACAAGCACTTGCTGGCCAAACAAGGAAAGCTGCCGACGACACAGCCTTTTTTTTAATTAACTACGTTTTAGATGATTTAATTATGATTTTAATAATGAAAAATTATTTTAAAAATATAAATACTTCACTTAATTAAAATATCATTATAAATAGATCATTTATCATTAGATATTAAATAAAAATTTATTAAATAATTTTAATAAAATAATAAAATAATAATTATTTTAAAAGTTTTATTCAAACACTTATATATAAGTTATGTTTTGTTAAAAGACTTAAAAATCAGTTTTTTATTAATCTAGTTTTAATTAAAAATATAAAAAAAAACTATTTATATTAAAATTTTCATCATCTCGATGTATGTTTTTTATTAAATTGTTTATTTTTTCTTAAATATTATATTATATTTAGTGTATAATAATTGATTAAATATTTTAGATAATGGCAAAATTAAGTGACATGTCATATTAGATATTTTGCGACTTTATAAATATTAGGCATAAAGATAATTTTAACCCTTAACGTTTATAGTTTTTGTCGTTTTGGCCCTTATTCTTTTTTGGGGATAAATTTAGCCCTTAACCTATATCTTTTTGACAAATAGCTTATTTTTTAACTAGCTTGATGACTGGACCGTTAAAAATTTAACGATGATATATTTGATAGGTTACATTCCATATCATTTAAAATTATATTCTATATATATATATCATCGTTAAATTTTTAACGGTCCAGTCATCAAGCTAGTTAAAAAATAAGATGTTTGTCAAAAAGATATAGATTAAGGGCTAAATTTATCCTAAAAAAGAATAAGGGCCAAAACGACAAAAACTATAAACGTTAAGGGTTAAAATTATCTTTATGCCTAAATATTATTATATCATGTTATATTAGATATTTGTCTAAATTTTAATAATAAAATGATATATTTATAACTATATTTTAATTGAACGACAGGTTTATAATTTATAAAAATATGATATATGCATTATTAAATTTATAATTTATAGATTTTTCTATTAATATTTATCTTTAAAATATTTAAATTTGTATTCACTTTAAAATTCTTTCTAATCTGCCGCCGAACACCCCATTTGATTTTAGTGTCGGGGGATGGGATTTGAATAAATGGTATAATTACAATTTTAGTCCCTCTTAAATATAAAAAATTCAATTTATATTTCCACCCTCTAAATAAATAGTTTGGATTCTTTTTTTTTTTCGTCTAAAAGGCAAATGTTCTTTCTCGTGGTTTGATTCTATTCTTAGAAATTGCAATCGAGGCAAACTACTTTATATATAAATATGTATATTCAAATCTTAAGCTTCACCCAAGTCTTTAGTCTTGAACTTTTGGCAAAGAATATGAATAAGGAATTGATTCTATAACAATTTCAAAATTAATGTCCTAAAAGGTAAAAGATAGAATTATCTTTTCTTACATGTCAACATTTTATTGCATTCTATGGAACATAGAATCTACATCACTTGATAGACACTCATTTTAGGTATTCGGTTTCGATTTGGATATTCTGCATATTTGGACGTATGATTTTTAGTTTGTTACGGTAATAACGGCGTTAAGAGGAGTGAAGTCAAGATTTTTGTTTTAAATGAGATAAAATTGAAATTTTCGGAGGTCGTAGCTATTTTTTTTTTATAATGTGTTGAATTGAAATTTATTTATTGAAAATATCTTTTTTTAACTAAAGGGGTTAACAATGATTAAAATAAGGGTAAACTACAATGGAGGTTATTGAATTATGTGTAGAGTTATATTTGAGTATTTCAGTTATTAAAACTTATGCTTGAGTCACTTAATTATGAGTAAGGTTACATTTGGGTCTAGAAATGTAAACGAGCCGAGTCGAGCACGAGTAGTGCTAAGCTCGGCTCGTTAAGATTTTGAGTCGAGTTCGAGCTTGAGTAATTTTAAACGAGCCTGAGAAATTTGAAGTTGACTCATTAAGAACTCAAGTCGAGTTCGAGATTTTTTGAGCCTAAGCGAGCCAAGTATTGATTGATCTTTGACCATGTTAGACTCGAGTAACTCTTATCTCTTACGTTTTATTTAAAGCCTAATAGTGAAAAAAAACTTTGATACACAAGTTATGTAAACTCAAACTTGTTAATTTTAGGTTTTAGCATGTTAATTTAAGGTTTAAGACTTATGTTTAGGGTTTAGATTTATAAATTTAGATTTTAAATTATAAAAAATAGTATATTTATATTTCGAGTAGATCGTGAGCTTTTCGAGTCGGGTATCATATAGCTCTGCTCGGTTCGGTAAGAACTCAAGCGGAGTTTGAGCTAGAGTCGAGTCCAATCGAGTTGAGTTTTGAACGAGTTTTGACCTACTCGAACTTGAGGAGCTCGCGATATGTCTCGTCTCATTTACATCCCTTTTAGGGTCATCCAATTAATAAATGTTATATTTGGATCACTTAGTTATAAGTAAAGTTACATTTGAGTCGCCCTTCATATTTAAAAAAAAGTTTATCGATTTGTATATTAAATTAATTAATGATTTCAAATGAAGTACTCTAACGTTAACGAGAGTATACAAGTGATTTGAAAGAAAAAACGATCAAAGTAATGTATTGTTTAAAATATAAAAGGTGACCCAATCATAAATTTATCCATAATTGAGTGACCCAAATACAACATTTCATAATTGAATGACCTAAATATAACCTTACTCATAAATAAGTAACCCAAGTATAACTTTTAATAATTAAATGACCGAAATATAATTATACCTATAATTGAATGACGTCTATCGTAGTTTATCCTAAATTCATTTAATTTAAAATTGAAAAATTTGAATTGGGCTAGTTGTGCTATTAATTGGGATAATGGCCGACATCAAACATATTAACCAACGGTGAGGATGAAATTTGGGACGTTATTTGTTTATTTTTGTAATTTATCCATTTTTATCAATTTTTTAGGTTGGATTTTAAAAATATTTTTTAATGGCAGATGTTCTTATTTATATTTTATTGAAAAATAAAATATTAAAAAATGTGTTTGGTTAAATATAAAATTAAAATTATATTTAAAAATTATTTTAAAATGAAAGTTATAATTTAAAGATAAAATTAGAATATTCATAAATTTATAAACCAATTTAAAATGGGTTCTTAGTTCGATGATGTGAGGTATAATTAACTATTTAGTTAGTGTATTTATCTTGGTTTAAATATATATAAATATATATATATTAAGATAAATTACACAAATGGTGATTAAAATATTAAAAAATATATTTTTGTTTATTATACTTTGGTAATGTACTTAATATATATAGAGGGGTGTTCATAATTGGGTACCCGAGATTTTGGGTACTCGAAATTTCGGGTACCAAAACATCGGCCCATGACCCCACTCATAAAAATCGGGTACCCATAAAATTTAGGTATCCGATTTAATTTTTTATATTTTTTTAAATTTATTTTTTCAAAAATATATTTAAGAAATACTTAAAATTTCATGATATATATTTCAAACACAAAATTATTGATTTGAGATAGGTTTTAAAGATAAATATTTGGATATATATGCATATATTAAAGTTTATCGATAAAAGAATATATTATTCTCGATCATAATTTTTCTTTCAAATCTCATATTGACAAATTAATATAAATACTTATAAAAAATTCAAAACTTAAAAGTATATAATACAAGTATAAAAAGAAGTTAATTTAAAATTAATTTTAGAGAAAAATAAAAAATATATATAATAAAATTATAATTTAAAATTAAAAAATATATATTTATTAAAATTACCGGGTCAGGTCGGGTACCCGGTTCTTATAAAATTTCAGCCCTGACCCGGCCCAACTACCCAGAAAAGAATACGGGTCGGGTACCCAGGCTGAAAAATTCGGGTATTTTATTTTAAATACCCAGTAATTTTTAATCGGGTAGATGGGTTAATGGGTCGGGTAGTTCAGATCGGGTATTTTTGAACACCCCTATATATGTAAAAATTTGATTAAATTAGAATCGATTAGTATAATAACATTATAAAAGATAAATTATTTGAACGAAACTCGAATACTTTTATTTAATTCAATTTTTATAAATTAAAAAAATAAATAAAATTTAAACTATAAAATAAGATTTGTGAACTCGACTAACTTATAACTTGATCAATTACTTGTCCCTAAAACATAATTAACAAATCAAATAAATCACCTCTCGTGTAATTAAAAAAATACTTAAAGATCCACGTATTAATTTAATAACCGAAGATACTTATATTATCTTATTTTATATAAATTTAGATTTTAATAATAAAATATAATAACCTCTATTTAATAAAATATATGAATTTTATGATTTAAATAGAAAATTGAAGACCACATAAATAACTATAATTACTTGTCAAAATGCTTTATTCAAAGTCAAAAGTTAGTAGAAAAGGAAGATGAAACAACGAGAAGAACAGCAAAGCATAGTATCTAAAAAACTCTATCAAGAAGCAAAGCTGGTGTGAAACCCAAATTTATTTATTTATTATTATTTTGTGATAAAAATTTATTGTTATTGTTATTATTTTATTTTATTATTTTTAGAAATACCTTAATCTTAAGGTTTAAAAATTTAATTTGGGGTTAAAAGTTTAGGGGTTTTAGAATTTAGAGTTTATAATTAGAATTTAGGGTTTAAATTTTAAGATAATATGATTAGACATTTAAATTTTAATCTACAGATCCTAAATTTTAATAATAAACTTAAAATTATATTAATATCCCATAATTTTAAAATTATTATACTTAAATCCTAAACGTTAAATAAAATCTCTAAACGCTAAAATTAAAGTATTTCTATATACGAAGTTAAACAAAGCATATTATCTCAAAAACCCTATCAAGAAGCAAAGCTGGTGTAAAGCAGATTAGATGATCAGCAAAGCTAAGCGAGGAATAAAGATAAAAGGTAAAAGTACACAAAGACTCACTAGGTTAAGTTTAAATTATTTTTTTATAATTAAAATTCTGAAAATTATAAAATAATCATTAAAATTATCAAATTATTTTAAAATAATTATAAAATATTATTAAATTATTACAAAATGATCATTAAATTTATCGAATCGTTAACCGATATTCTAAAATTTATCAAAATAATATCATTATTTTATAACGTACAATAACCATTTGATAATAGTTCGATAAATTTAATTCTCATTTTATAACCACTTAATTACATGTACCCAAAAGAAACCAAGTTATTAACATCATTATTTTAACAATAATTATTATGTATGTATGAAATAAATGATGAACTATAGAATAATTTTTTTCAATGCATAATCTATACTTTGCTTGTTGTGCAAGAAAGTTTCCATTTAGATGTATTTCCTTGTGATATTGATAGAGTTTAGGGGTGGAAAAAAATATTAATATTTAATTTAAATTATTCTTTAATTTTAATAATTAACAGACCTTTATGAAAATAATAATGACCAAACATATTTAGTATTGGATGGTTTGGTCGGTTAAATTAATTAATACTTGATTGGTTGAGTTCAAATTAGATTAAATTTTTAATTATTTTTTATGATTTTGTTTCGATTAGTTCAGATTATTCTACGTTATACACTTATTTTTAGTGAATGAGTTTCTCAATAGAAATTTTAACATATACAAGATTTTAAATTTAATATCTGTTTAAAAATATTAAGCTATTTACTATTTGGACCAACCTATTAAAATCGAATTATGATTTTAAATTATACATTACAATTACAATTAAAATAATTAAACTATGTTAAATCAGTTAAGTGATTTTAAACCCAAAGAACAAACCTAATGACGAAAAATTATATCATAAACTATTTTTACCACGTTATTTACAGTCTCGCCGTTAAAATTTAACCACTTAACTTTTTCATGTCATTAATCCCAAGATCAATCACTAAACAAATTTTTAAGCCCAATTTCCTATTCCCTATACTAATTCCCTAAGTCCAATATTAATTCTCAATATTTAATTTCATATTCCTTAAACTATTACATAAGTCCAATATTAATTCTTTGAGTTCAACCCTTAAACTAATTTTTTTAAGCTTGATATAATTCTCTAAGTCTAATATTAATCGTATGAAATATAAAAAATAAATTGAAAAATACTATTAAATAATTTTCCATTTAAATATTTAAAATAATTTATAATACAAAATTTAAATATTAAATAAATTTATTATATAGTAATAAATTTAAATATTAATTAAGCATATAATATTTAAGGAACTAATTATATAAAATATAAAAAATAATTGTTCTTGATTTTAATTAAATTAGGATCAAATTAAATAAAATAAAATTTAAGTCTTACTTTTCGAGTGATAAGATCAACTCGAAATAATTTTAAAATATATAATTTGATTATAATTAAATAAGGATCAAATTGAATAAAAACAAAAATGAAAGCTTGTTTTGACTGATCAAGATTAAATTAAAATAATTTTAAAATATAATATCAGATTTTAAATAAATAAGGATCAAATTAATTAAAAAATAAAATTTAAAGCTTAATTTTTGAGTGATCAAGATCAAATTGAAAACAATTATAAAATAAGGTGTATAACGACACGTGATTCAATTTTTTAGACACGACTTATAGATACACGAACCTTTTTACCTGACCCAGATTAATGTCAAATGAATATTTTAATCTAATCTTCCTTTTTATATTTTTAATTTATTATATTTAATTAAAGTTTATTGTTTGATTATATGTTATAATAATAATAATAACAATAATAATAATAATAATAATGTTTCTCTAAAATTTATTGTATGTTACAATTTCTTCCAAAAATTTTTCTTTTTTTTATATAAAATAATCAAAACTTATTTCTAATTCTTTCTAAAATTTTGGATAACATATCTCCGTAAACTAAAATTAAATTATTTTCGAACTTAAAAAAATAGATGATTTATTTTCTTTTAATTTTTTTTTCTCTTTTTTAGTAATTGTGTTTTTTTTTATCAATTATTTTAGTTAAATTCAATTGAGTCCTAATTTAGATTAATTTAATAAAAAATCTATATATAATTTAAAATTCTTTTAATTATATTTGTAATCTATGCTTTTTAGATTTTAATTTAGTTTAAATAAATCTTAAATTTAATAAGCTAATTCATCAAATCATAGATATCTCTAATTGCATCTCAGGTAAATATTAAGCCTTGTTAATATTAGTTTAAGTCAATAACAGATCGGGTAATATCAGGTCTTGGGTCAATTCAGTCGGGTAATATCAGTTATCTACCAGGTCAGACTCGAGTTTAGGTTTGTTTCAGTCGGGTGCAGTCGGATTTCGGATCCACAATAACAAGTTCCAATCGGGTTCCGGTCATTCTCAGTCGAATGTAGGTTGGGTTCGGATACAACAATAACATGTCCAATTCGAGTTCGGGTTAACAATAATCTATACAGATTGAGTTCGAATCATTATATCCTGACATCAAACCATGTTCTAGTTCGAATAGGTTTCAATCGGGGTTCAAATTGGATCAACCATTTACCTCCTAATATTCGTGTACGAACATGTATAATTCGGTTAATGCATGAATTGATCAGCACTTACACAGATCCAATTACGAGCATCAGCTACAGAGACCAGGGTTATAGGTCCTCATTTTGGCAGATACGAGGGATCTTCTAGTGTACGTTATTAAGTTTATAGTATTAAATCTTCTGTTTCGGATCGACAGTGAGACAGGTAGAGTCGGATTAAATTTAAAAATCTTAATATTTCATAGACTATGTAAAACTATCGGTACACATTAATGCATTGTAAAAACATTTGATGTAATAGGATACGAGTAGTAATAGGAGTGTGCATTCGGTTCGATTAATTCGGTCGGTTAAATTTTGGTAAATTCAGATAACGGTTATTTTTTTTTGATAATTTGGTTATCGGTTAATTCGGTTCGAAATTGATTAATTAACCGAAATTATATATATTAATATTATATACATTATATTTATTTACTTTTAGTCATTTAACTTTTAAAATATTATAAAATGTTCATTAAATTTTTTTATATTATAAAATGGTCACTAAAATTTGTATTAAATTAGTATAAAATAAAAGTTCAGTGACTAAAAAATTATTTTAGCTTAATTTAGTGACCTACTATGTAATTTAACTAAATTTATAATAAATTTCGGTTAGTTCGGTTAATTCAGCTAATAACCAAAATAATTTTGATTAGGTTAATTCGGTTAAAAAAATCGGTTCAGTTAATGGTTAAGATTTTAAAAATTTCGGTTAATTTGGTTCGGTCACCGATTGAACTAACCGAATGCTCACCCCTAAGTAGTAATGTGTTTACAACTTAGAACTTAAATATTCATATTAATTTTTAAAAATTTAAATATTTTTAATTGAATCCCTTTCAATAACTTTTAAAAGTTGTTATTAAATCTTTTAAAATAATTAAAATGTTTAATTTAAACTTCTAAAATTTAAGAAGGTTAACTACTGGAATAGTCATTTATGTTTTCTTCTAATACAATGTTGATATCCGATTTTGAAAAATGATCAGTAATGTTATTTATGTTTTCGAGACGTAAATTTTTAGTCACTTTAACTATTTGTTATCATTAAACATTATCGGGGAGATTGATCTGACATATTAAAAAAAGATTAAATTACCTAAATAATCCCCAAACTATCATTTGAATTTTATTTTAACCAACGAAACAAAAACAATTTATATAACTACACATTTAATCTTTCACGATTAAATTTTTTTATTTTTTCTTTCCTCTATCATCTTTTTAATATTCTTCTTCTTATTATTATTCAACTTCATCTTCCTTCAAATATGCATTTTATTTGTTGTTAAAGAGTTTGATGGGGATGAACAAACTGATTCAAGGTGACATAAAATAGAGCTTCCGCGACCTCTCATCACTAGAATTATGAAAATAATCCAACTTAATTTTTTATTTTGAAATATAGAGGATCCTCACTTATATTTTAAATTAATTTTTACAGTACAAATGAGAAAATACTATATACAAGTGAAGTTCTCCCTTTAAAATTAATAAAAAAATAAAAAAAAGAGAGAAAGAACATCATGTACAAGTAGCATTCTCCTTTTAAAATTAATAAAAAAAATATTGAAAAAATGACGAATGCCACTTGCAGGTGATGTTCTCTATGAAGTCGTCATGTGCAAGTGATGTTCTTATACCTACACAATAACTTTTAGTCTAAATTCTAAAAATTAATTACAAACACCTTATTTCTACAAATAAAAACCCTAAATAGCCTAAAAATTCAAAGCTTTCTCTCATCGTTTATTATTAACGATTGAAGATTGGGAAAACTTAACTAGCAGTAGCAGTCCACAAAGGGTATCAACTTCAAAATCTTCTTTGCTAAATCATCCATTGAAGGATGATTTTTACAAGGACTGTGTTCTTTTAGTTGCAGAACATACATCACTAACATGTAGAGTATCTATTGACACAACAGATATCCATCTAGGGATGAAGTGGGTGCATGCAGCTCTAAAATAGACTCAAATAGTATGAGCAAAGAGGATGGAAGGAAGGAAAAGTGTGAGCTAGGATGCTCAATAATTTGGATCAGCAGCAACAGAAAATACACAGGAGAAAGTTGAAGAAGAAGAAGATGGAACATGGTGGAAGAGAGAATAAATAAAAATTATAAATATAAAGATTAAATGTGTAATTATATGAGTTATTTTTATTTTGGTGGTTAAAATAAAATTGAACTAAAGTCTAGGGACTATTTAAGTAATTGATTTTTTATTATGTCAAATCAATTTCTAGTGAAGATTTAACGGCAATAAATACCTGAGTGATTAAAAGTTTACACCTCAAAACCGTAAGTTTTTTTTTATTGACTCTTACTGAACAATGGAATTCAGCAAACACACCACCATAACAAAACGCAATTGTATTTTCTTTAATTTTCTCACCATAAATCCGCAAACTATTTGATCAAAGACAGTCTCTTCCTGTCCAAAAAGTGCTCAGAAATTACAACCAGTAAGCCATTCAGACCCACACTCCACTCTTTAACCTGAAAAAGGAAATTTGTGAAATCATAAATATTTGAAGTATAAGTTAGCCTAAGCAAAGCATGAACTAAACACAAGCATATTCACATATCAGGCACGGTTATATCCTCGTTCCCATGCGGATACCAGTCATGGGAAATTCAAGAAAAATGAAGAGCCGATGCCGACATGGCAGCCTCCGTTGCCATTCGAATGCACTTTTTCCCGTATTCATTCTAACATTATCATGTAGGTTGTCTCATCGGCAAGGAATAAGCATGTATGGATACCGAATCCTATAGTTCACAGCACATACAAACTATATTCTGAAACAAATGCATGGTTTTTGGTCTTCTGCAGGAGCATATTGAATCCCCATACAGTTAGGTCATGTTTTGACGGTAAAAAACATGTTATAGAAGGTAATCAACAGATGTTATGCATAACTTCCATAAAATTAGGTAAACCCGGAACTCACGTGTACATCCTCATGCATCCTAGACAAGTTCTATAGGTGTAAATATATGCCCCAAAGGTTTTTTTTAACGTAAGGCATGTTAAAATGAGGCTTGTATCGAAATTGTTACAAAAGTTATAAGAATTTCGGTATCAACTTTTCGGTATATACCAAAATTCTTACACTTTCGAAAATTTTAAACTTTTTATAAGAAATTCGGTATATACTGAAAAGTTAATACCGAAATTCTTAAAACTTTTGTAACAATTTCGGTACAAGCCTCATTTTAGCCTCATTTTAACCGGTTTCACCCTAGAACTTCCCATGCCCAAAAAACTCAAACAGTGAGAACAAAGATACAGCTAACAGAAAGACCATGACATGGTTGAAGGCTGATATTATCCCATACCAAATTGTAATAAATGTTACACCATCCAGGGCTGAACATAGTCGAAAAAGGTTGATGGTGTTCTAAATTTTGTGGGGTATATGCATAATTTTCAGTGTCAGTTAAAATCTGTTCTCATATGTACATCTTCATCCATCCAACATGCGTTTTATTGAATTATCGTTCAGCCACAGTGTAGGTTGATAACCACAAACTCGAACAATGGCAACAATGATCGAGAAAAGATCGTCACGTCGTTGAAGAGGTTAGCACTCATTGCATCTCAAATTGTAATAAATATTATAGCCAAACACAAATACAAACAAGTGCAACAATGAAACAATCAAAACTATAAATTCATCATCACTTAAACTTCATTACAGACAAACATCAAAACTAACATTGATGTTAGAAAAAGCACGCCCCAAACTGCGAAATCTCCATTTTCTTACCATTTTTTAGTTCGGCTGCCAAACGCTCAAACCATGATTATAACCACAAAAGCTAAAAATTCTACCAGCTTTTTCACCGCAAAATCTATGCCAACCATGGTACTAAATGTGAAGCAGGCTGAAGAAATATAAACACAAATACAAACAAGCGCAACAACGAAAACTACAAATCCATCATCACTTAAACTTCATTACAGCGAAACATCAAAACTAACATTGATGTTAGAAAAAGCATGCCCAAAACTGCAAAATCTCCATTTCCATACCATTTTTAGTCCAGGTGCCAAACGCACAAACCATGATTATAACCGCAAAAGCTAAAATTTCTACCCGTTTAGCTTGTCACCTCAAAAACTATGCCAACCATGAATACTAAATGTGAAGCAGGCCTAAGAAATGTAACCACAAAAAAAATGATATCTTCCCCTCCCAGTTTCATTTCAGCTAGTTTAAATACTAATCAAATTAAATCTAGATCTTTCTGAAGTTCGGATGAAATACTTATTAGGTCCCTATGAATTTTGGGATGTTAGTGGCTTAGTAGCTGTCACTAGGAGTCGGCAAAATTCGATCCGATTGAGTCGAATTTATAAACTCGAATTTTGAATTGAGTTGATCGAACACTCAGCTCTAACCGTCATTGTCAAATCTGGACTCCGCCCCTGAACCTATCAACAATGTCCGACAAAGAGAAGACAAGATAAGACATACAGACGGACAGAAACTCGATTACATGAGCAACAAATTTAAAACGATATCCAAGAAAACAAAGCATCATCTAAAGAACACACCGATCCATAACTAAACTTTCCCACATTTCAATAACGAAACATGAAACCCAAACCATCAAATACAGCAGAAAAAGTTGAGAAAAAACCATCAATCATCACTCTAAACCAATACCCAGATCAATCAACCTCAACAAGAATCCAACAAAAAGGGGGAATATTAGAATTTACAAGAGTACCTGAATAGCATTTGGATCAGTGATTGGCATGTTCCTTATGCTGGAGATGGCGGCGTTCGTTGGGGAGAGCGACGAGGTAAGAGAAGATCATCCCACCAAAGCAGACATGGTAAAGCGGCTCAATGGAATCGGTTTGAATGTACTTGGCATTGTAATTGTCCAGACCCCTTTGAAAAGCTTTCTTTACGTAATCCATGGATAGCATCGGCTTCACGTAGTTAGGGACTTCCTTCACTTTCATCCCTTTTATTTCGCTGTAAACTTTCCTCATTGCCATTTCTCTCCCAAAATTCAACCCAACCCTAGCTAATTGCTTCTCAGTTCTCTGAGAAATTCAGAGGATGGATTGATTGGATTGGATTTACGAAATTGTTTTCCTATTTTTCTGGAAAAGAAAGGGCTATGCTTTGTTGGATTCAAGCCTTCTTCATTGGGATCGACTGCTCCACTGTTCCAAATATAATAGCTGCTTAACGAGTTCAACGACTGGAATTGCTCGAACTCGATTTAATTAAAATTTAATAAATAATTTAATTTGGGTCGATTTTAATTAAATTTAAATTCGATTTAAGACCTTAATAAATTAAATAAAGTAAGGAATAATTTGACTCGATAAGTTACGTTTGTGAGCAAATCCTATTTTTTCTATAATATTTTTTAATAATTATCTTAAAATCATTTCATTTAAAAAATAAATTTAAATATTAATTATTAATTTATGGATTGATACTTCAATTTTAACATGCTAGTTCGATATATTTGTGGATTGTTTATTTAGAATTTAGGTTTTGAGAGTGTTTTATACACTCTTTTAATATTTTTTCTTTAAATTTGTTAATTTATATCAATATTAATATCATATAGTATTATTAAATTTTATTTTTAATGAAAAAATAAGATAAATTTTTAACGAACTTAACGAATTGAATTGAGCAATAAAATATTTTAATGAGCACGATTCAAGTACAATTTTAACGAGCAACGAGTTAAGTCGAGCAATAAAATTTTTTAATGAGCATGAATCGAACACTACTCAACTCGCGTCGATTCGTTCAATAAACACCGCTAAGTATAATAATGAATACTTATATTTATCGATTTTGATCGAATCCGAAACAAACTTAGAACTCATAATCAAGAAAAGAAAATATTAATTAACAGATTTAATTACTTATTTAAAAGATTATTTACCGAAATAATTATTTGAAAACTTTCATAAATTGCATTTCTTTAATAAAATCAAATAAAAATATAAAATATAAGACCATTAACAAGCTCTTTTGAGAAATATTTTGAGAAATAATTATTTGAATTTTATTAAAATTTATTTGACTTATCAATTAAATATAGTCTCAAAATTTTATTTATAAAATAATTTTTTATATTAAAATTAAATTTATTGTCCGTTTATTTTATTGAAAACTATTCTTAAAAATGAATTATGAAAAATGAATTACATATTTTAAAAAACTGATTACATAATACATTTTCATGTGTTCGGATAAAATTGTGTAAATCAATTTTTACTATTCGATAAATTTTATTAAAAATAATTTTAAAACCCTATTTTTAGTGAACAAACAAGACTTAACTTTAAAATTTTATTTATTTTATTGATTTATATTTATTGTTTTAAAAGTTATGTTTTACAAATACTTTAATTGGTGTATATTTAGCCTAGTAACCAATAAAAAATTATAAAGACTTACATCAATATAAATCTTTATAATTTTTTTATGAAATAGTATGATTTTATTGATTAAAAAACTATACATGAGAGGTATTTCATATGCCTCATTAAAAACCTTCCTAGACCTATGCGAAGGAAAAGAGTACCTATGAAAATATCTTATCCGACAAAAAAATACATCATAGGAGACCAACAAGTACGAAAAACTACAAAAGATTCATTAACAATCGCCTCTTAAAGCTCGATCACGATCCGCAACAACCAAGTCTCTTAACAATGATATATTAAAACAATAGCTAATAGGTTTTTTGATAAACAATATTAAAATAATTTTAATAAGAAATTCAACGATAAATTTTTAGGGGTGAGCAAAACTCGAATCGACTCAAAAAAATCGAATAATTTGACTCAACTCGAAGCAAAAATACTCGACTCGTTTTGACTCGACTCGAAATTTCATAGACTCGACTCGAAAAATTTTTAAATAAAGTTCGAGTTGTAAAATGGAAATTCGAATAACTCGAATAACTCAAAAATTTTAATAATTAAAGGATTATTTTTTAAATTTGAAATAAACCTCTCAATTTTTTTATGATATATAAACATTGATATATAAAAATATAAAGAAATATTGCTACATATGAAAAAAAAAATTATGCACATTTTATATGATTAGAGAAAGTCGTTTAAATTAGAATCAAATTATACTTTAACACGATAAATAATTATAATTAAATATTTATAGAAACTTGAAAACTCGACTCAATTCGACTCGAACCGAAAAATTTCAAATAAAGTTTAAGTTATAAAATATGACTCGTCAACTCGAATAACTCGAAATTTTTTGACTCGACTCGACTCGATCGATTACTCACCCCTATAAATTTTACTTCAGAAAGAAAATTCTTACTTGAATTATAATTTTCTGAACAAAATTATAGTTAATTATCCAAACAATCATAACCGTAATCAAGCTTAACTGCATGAAAAATTAGGGAAAATTTAACGAGCAATAAAAATCTAGGTCAGAAAACATAATTAAGAAAAAAACATTGAATAGAAAAAAAAGCAAGATTAAAATAAAGACAAATAGAACAAATTAAAAGTTTAAATTTCTAATAATTTAATATAAATAAGAAAGTCAAGAATCATTCCTTATAGCTCTCTTTCATGGAATATAAATTGAAAATAAAATAAAAGTGAGAAATAATTGTTTTATTTAGGAATTTAATCAAACTTAAAAAAAAGAGTAAGAATCGATGAGGATGAAAGAGAATTTTTAGAATAAAATTTGTATTCAATTCTTGAAAAAATTATCTTTATCGACATGTGAGAGCGTTAGTGAAGATTCAGAGAGCGACGATGAGAAAAGGAGCGACAATGTTGAGAGCAAAAGAGAACGATGACAGTGAGATAAAAAAAAATAGTGAATGGGTTAGGAGAATAAATTATCTTAAAAATCTCGGTAAGCCATTTTACGGAGAATGAGAGTTATTTTTCGTTGACTTAAAATTTGTTTTACATTGACTTTCTATTTTACTTGAACCAACCATGAGAAAATGGTGAAAACGTTTTACATACATATCTTATACATTAAAAAATTCATTTAAATTATAATCAAACTATTTATAACATAATAAATAATTATAATTAAATTTGTATAGGAATTTAAAAACTCGTCTCGATTCAAAATTTCTTTAAATAAAGTTAAAGTTTTAAAATATGACACTTCAACTCAAATAATTTAATTTTTTTTGATTTAACTCGACTCAATCAAACACTCACCTCTAACACAAACTGTTTTTTTTTGTGTGTGTTTAAACTCTTTTTGCTTCTTTTAATTGCTCAAATGATCATTTATTGTTAAAATTAGTGTTCAAATTATTTTATTATTAAAATCCAATTTAACCAATAAAAAATAATAATTTGAACGCTTAAAAAAAATAAACACGTTAATATAGACAATTGAAATAAAAATAAATAAACATTTGCGGCTCTCCATTTCTTTAATCTTGGCCGCTTCTCTTTTATTTTCTTTATATATCGGTCACGGTATCAGTTTTAATATTAATCATCGGGTTTTATCTTTTTGTTTATTTTATTCTCAATAAATTATTCTATTCCTGTGACACGATATTATTCTACCTTTTGATACGTTTTTTCTTTTAATTTAGTTTTTATTAGGGTTGGATCTGACGATGTCACAATTGATCAAGATGGTGCTCCTTTTGTTATGTTGTTGATCTCCCTATATCGGACCCTCGATCTAGTTTTGGATATGCGATTACATCTACTATTTTATCGCGATTGAGTGATGGTAATGTCCTTGTTATCAACGTACCTTTATTGTAATATGCATTTTTATGTTGTTTGTTGATAGTTTTACCTATCATCGTCGATTTGGGTGATGTTTATATCCTACTTTATTTCGAGTCTTTGGATTAGGTTATTATCTTTTCCTTATCTGGTCCTATTATGGTCTTACGTCGCTAGTTTTATTTACTAAATATATATCTGGATTTAAGTGTTTTATTTATTATAATGTAAACTCTCATTCTAATTTCGGATCTATTCTTGTTTTAATAAAATTAATAAATCTCTATTCCAAAAATAAATAAACATTTATAATAAAAAAATAATTTAGACGTTTATTTTAATATTATAATTCTCCTTAAATGTTACTATATTCGTAATTGTATCCTCCCTCTCCGGTTCAATCCAATCAGATGCCCTGCGGCTGCCATACTGCTATCTTATCAACTATCAATCAAAAGGTTTAATTATAGTTTTAGTCCCTCCATTCTACTAATTTTTAAATTTTGACATTTTCCTTTTATTTTGTTGTATTTTTGTTTTTTATAATATTATTAATAAGTTAAGACTAATAATATTTATATTTCTTGACCTTAAAGACATGATTGAAAAAGAAAGAACCCTCGTCGAGCCGGTTAGAGTAATGAAAATCATTAAATTGTTTATTATATGTATGGGATGAATCTATGGTTGTATTAATAGATTAAAAAATAATATAAAATAAAAAAAATTTATTCATTAAAATTTCTTTTAATAAATGATTAAATAGAGATATGTAATCCGAAAATGTAAATTAAAAATTAATTTATTTACATCAAATTTTTAGGAAGACTCATTTAAGACTTAAACTATTACTTAGAGGCGACAAATTGAATAGAGACTCGAGACTTGAACTGATTTAATTCGATTTAAAATTTGATATCAATTCGAATGTATTATTCGAATTTGATTTAAAACTCAAAATAAACCGAATTAAATTGATTTTCATTCAATTTTTAGTTGAACCGATATAGATTTGATTCAATTTTTAACTGAATTGAATATATTCAAACTAATTTTCAAGGAAACTGAATGGACCCAAACCGAAGTCATCTGAATAAAAAGTAACCCGAACCAGAGACAACTTGAAATAAAAAATATATTAAAAGAAATAATGAAAGATTTGATGTGAACTGTTACATAACTAACCAAAAGGTCAATAGCTTTACAAAGCAATATCTAGATTTAAAAAATGACTTGGCTTGAAAACCCGACTAAAACATATCGATCTCCATTGAACCGACTTTGACCTGACTCCAAATCTCCTAAATCAAAAATCAAACTGATATGATTTGATCCGATATATAACCCAAATCACAACATACTCGAATTAAAACCGAACTAGACTATATCCAATTCAAACTGAATTAAAACCGAATATAGTCAAAATCGAACTTGACTTAAATCCAAATGATGAAACCAATCTCAATCCGAATAACTCATTTATCATTTTTACCATTACTCAAAAAATAGTAAGAGCTTTGGTTTCAATTCATCCAGATAGAGATAAAGAAAAAAATCATCGTTTATAGATTACTCGAATAAATACAATAATTCACGGAAAGAAATATCCTATAATTTTAAAACAACTTAAATAATCAGTTTATATAGAAAATTTATTATTTTATTTAATATGATTAGATGAATTTCTAATTACTTGAGCGGATAACAAAAAAAATCCAGTTTGTCACTTAATAAGCAAATAATGGTGTTATCGATTCAAATCTATTAAAATATCACAATTTAGAATAGTATAGGGACCTGATAGAAAATTAGACCCTATCATATCACACCTAATTTCCAGGGTATTTAAGTCATTTCATCAAACAATCACCCCGACAGCTTGCGCGCAAATTTCTCGCTCACAATAATTAAAGATAAGCAGAAAACGAAAACTTTAACGAGAGAAGGGTAATTTCGTTAATTCAGAAATAATAATACATTATATATTTAGAAACCATCAATTCTCGTTTTTTTAATATTTTATTTATTTTTCTTAAAAATTATATCTAATGTTATATTTTATTTTAATTTTAATATTTTATTATTTAAAAAATTAATAACATATTAAATACGAGATAAAAATACATAATTTTTTCTCTTAACTAAAATATCATGTTGATTAAAATTATAAAATAGTATACGTAATACGGATTAAAAGAAAAAAAAAATAAAACGCCCATCACATATTTTTTCTCCAAATTAATATATCGTATGTAATTTCTCTCTCATAATTAATATATCATTAAAACTTTAATAATAAAACACTAAAATAAAAATTAAATATTATTTAATTGAAAAAACATATTAAAATTAAAAACAAAATAATAAAATACTAAATATATAATTATCTTTAATAATAATAAGGGTGGACCATTTATCATCATTAACAAAAGTAATAGGGATTGAGATTGAGATTGTCATTGTTATTCGTGAAGGTGACAATAAATTATATTTTATTTGATGAACTAAAATAATAATTTTATAAGTTATATAATTTATTTATTTATTCTCAATTTTTATATTTTTATCATAATCCACTAAGACCGTAAGAGGTTTTGATGTTTAATAATGATGTTGTAATAATTTAATAAATTTAATAATAAATTATTTAGTAAAATTTTAAAAAATAATCATTAAAACTTTGTTCGACAACGCAGCAATCGAAAATAAAAATAAAAAATATGATTTAGGGGTGAGTATTCGATGGAGTTGAGTCAAATCGAGTCAAAATATTTTGAGTTATTCGAGTTTACGAGTCATATTTTACAACTCAAACTTTATTTGAAATTTTTTCGGTTCGAGTCGAGTTTAAGAAATTCGAGTCGAATCGAGTCGAGTTTTCGAGTTCCTATAAATATTTATTTGTAATTATTTATCATGTTATAGTATAATTTGATTTCAATTTAAACGACTTTCTCTAATCATATAAGATATTTATCTATATATTTTTTCATATGTAGTGATATTTCTTTATATTTTCATATATCAATGTATATATATCATAAAAAATTGATAGACTCGTCTTAAGCTTAAAAATTAATCATTTATTAAAAATTTCGAGTTATTCAAGTTATTCGAATTTCCATTTTATAACTCAAATTTTATTTTAAATTTTTTCGAGTCGAGTCGATAAAATTTCAAGTCGAGTCAAAATAAGTCGAGTATTTTCACATCGAGTCGAGCCGAGTTTTGTTCACTCCTATATTAATTGTTCGATATCGCTTGTTTAGAAACTAAAAAACGTTACGGAATAAAAATACAAATTATATTTTTTTTATATTTTAATGACTATTAGTGTAATTTACCCAAAAAGAAAATAATAACAACAAAGCTACCTATCTCGCACATTCACTTTGCTAAGACTCTACTAATGAACCTGCACAAGCTTAACTTTCTCCTTTGCTGAGATCTTCATGTTTTCCTTTTCAGTAGTCTTTGATTTTCCTCAGAATCTTTCGCTCATTTTCTTTTCTTTGTTTGGTTTGAAAGAAAAAACGTTCTCTATAACCTTATCAAAACCTCTGAAAATGTGAATAAATTTAGTCCATCATTTTCTCTTTCTCTGATCCAATCAGTTTCTACTCTGTTTGTCACTTTCTTTCCCTTTTTTTTTTCATATTTTTTTTCTTTGATTAAAATCGTATTATAAAAGCTTCCTGGATTCACTTCTTTATTACTTGCGTAAGTCTAAATTTTCCTTCTTTTATTTTACCTTTTGGTTTTCGAGTAATATTGCTACGATCTTCTTTATCTCCAAAAATGTTTACGAAGATTCTCTATTCGTTTTCTTAGTTCATTTTTGTAACCATTCTTGTTTGGATCGTAGATAAAAGAAGTTGGAGCAATTTGACGTTAATGTAACTAAGAAACGCAAGCTTCCGGCTGGATCTGATCGGGTTTCTTTAGTGTCTCTTCGAGGTAATATTTTTTTTTGTATTTTTTTTTCGTTTTTCTTTACCGATTTAAGTACTGTTTTGTTTTTGTTTTACTCGAAGAAAAATCAGAAAATAGTGTATTTATGTAGCTGAAATGAACTTAATAAAGTATATCTAATCTCTATTGGAATTTGTGATAAGTTTATTTTTAGCAGGAAGATCTGAACCAAAGTTTAGTTAATTTATTTTTCTCACTATAAATGTCAATATCAAATAATCCCGTTTACTCGAGTCTTTACCGTTACGTATAAAAACTGTAGTGTTTGCCTTTTTAAGAAGCTAAGAAAATAGGTAGTTGCTGTTAAGATTGACTTTAAAAGCAGGAAAGAAAAAGAGAGGCCCGGAATTTTTCTTGAAATTCTAGTTTTAATATGAAGCAGATCTTGTCAACGGGGAAAATGAAGGCGGTGGAGCTTGGGTGTGTTGTCCTGGTGGTGCTATTGAGGCTTGTGGCTAGTGTGAAAGCAGATATTTACTTAGCAATGGTTGAAGGAGAGCCTATCATTAGCTACAAAGGTGGTGAAAATGGGTTTGAAGCTACGGCCGCGGAGTCGGATGAGAAGCTTGACACTACAAGGTAAAGTTTTTGTTAGTGTATATTTAGCCATTGTTTTTTTCCTTCTTCTTTAATAATGTTTTGTCAGATTCTGCTGTGGGGTCTTGACTTATTTGATATCCTGTGGATCAATTGACGTATTTGAATGTACACTTTTTGGGCCAAAATTATTATTATGATTTAGACTTGGTTTTGTTAGTATATAGTATTAGTTTGTATTATTTGGATTTAAAAGCGAACATTGAATATGAATAGGTGCTCTATATGAATATATTTTTTGAAATTCTTTTCATATGTTCAAGTAAGCATTGAACATAGGTGTTTTACAAGAGTGAGTATATGTTCAACATTTTTCAAATTGTCTTCAAAGCTTTTTCTTATATTTAGTAATTCATCCTTCGACCATACTTCACTAAATAGCTTTTTCAAATTCATCCTTTATATTCTTTATAAATAGTCTTTAAAGAAGAAACTATAATTATTAGGAAAGTGAATTCTAGCTTATTGTGTATGTGAAACCTGCTACAGAAATAAAACAGTTAGGGAGTTTGAGTTATATTAATTGAAGGGGAATTTAGAAAAAAATGCTGAATTTATTTTTAAAAGAAGATAGAAGTAAATAAAATGTTAAGTTTGAAGTTATGTTGTATTTTCCTGCACATGTTGAGGGGACTTGCTGTGAGGCCTTGGAAGGAAACCATAGGTCTTGGGTCATCTTTTTTTTTATTGCTACTATGAGTATTCGATCGAGTCGAGTCAAAAAAATTCGAGTTATTCGAGTTGACGAGTCGTATTTTACGACTCAAACTTTATTTGAATTTTTTTCGGTTCGAGTCGAGTTTAAAAAATTTGAGTCGAGTCGAGTTTTCGAGTTCCTATAAATATTTAATTGTAATGATTTTTCATGTTATAGTATGATATGATTCTAATTTAAACGACTTTCTCTAATCATATAAGATATGTATATATATATTTTTTCATATGTAGCAATATTTCTTTATATTTTTATATATCAATGTATATATCTCATAAAAAAATGATAAACTCATCTGAAACTTAAAAATTAATCCTTTAATTACTAAAAATTTCGAGTAATTTGAATTTCCATTTTACAACTCGAACTTTATTTGAAATTTTTTCGAGTTGAGTCTATGAAATTTCGAGTCGAGTCAAAACGAGTCGAGTATTTTCGCCTCGAGTCGAGTCGAATTATTCGGTTTTTTCAAGTCGAGTCAAGTTTTACTCACTCCTAACCGCTACCTTAGATTATTGGATGATCTTCAAGGAAAAGACCTTGTAATTCTATGCTTTCAACCATTACTTTTTTAACTTGACAAATTTTTAGGCTACTTAGCCATGCGATTAATGAAATCTCTTATGTAACACAATAAGGTGGTTCATTCTACTGTTGCCACGTCTTTTGATATATATTACTTACTGCCTTGACATGAATGATTTTGACTTTTTCCTCTTACTCAAGTAGATGAACACACATAATCGATCTCTTCGTTGATCAAAATGTTCCAATGCTTGCTTTGCTAATCATTCCCTTCTGTTTTCTTTGGTTGTTTCAGTGAGATAGTAACCTCCTATGCTAGTCATCTTGAAAAGAAACATGATATGCTTCTTGGTATGCTGTTTGAGCATGGGAGTTACAAGAAACTCTACAGTTATAAACATCTGATAAACGGCTTTTCAGTTCACCTTTCCCCCGAACAGGTTGTAATTTTGTATTTGAAATGATTTTTAGCAGAATAACTTGCAATTTTTGTTGAATCCAATCTCTTTCATTCTTATTCCTTACACTTCGACCATATATTAGTAGGCAGAAACTCTAAGACATGCTCCCGGTGTAAAGTCTGTGGAGAAAGATTGGAAGGTGAGGAGATTTACAACGCATACCCCACAATTTCTGGGGCTCCCAACTGGTGTATGGCCGACAGGAGGTGGTTGTGAGAGGGCAGGAGAGGACATCGTGATAGGATTCGTAGACTCAGGAATTTATCCACATCATCCAAGCTTTGCTGCCCATCATACTGACCCATATGGGCCTGTTCGAAAGTACAGAGGAAAATGCGAAATTGATCCTGATACCAAGAGAGACTTCTGTAATGGCAAGATCATTGGAGCCCAACATTTTGCTGAAGCTGCCAAAGCAGCTGGTGCCTTTAATCCTGCTATTGATTTTGCCTCTCCCATGGATGGTGATGGACATGGAAGGTTAGTTGCCATACGTAGTTGCAGTATGATTTAAATAGGAAACCATCTGCTGTTTTATCTTTAACAAATACACCTTTGAGAGCGGTATAACTTTTATATGCTTGCTACATTGCAAGAAGAAAAGTACTGGAAAGTGGGTGATGTATAATCTTAAACAGTAAACAAATATGTTCAGTGAGCATAAAATGAAGTGATTCCCTCTAACTTCTTGCAGCATTTCTGGTCAAAACGAAGCAACTTTAAACTTTTCTTTATAGAGTTTCTATTCTTCTAACTTTGGCAATAGATTAGCCATTTGATAGAAGATTTTTATATAAAATTACTGGTATTGTGCGAAAAAAAAATTGTTTCTATTATTTCATTCTAACAAGTTCCCCTTCTTTGTCACGTCATTGGTTACCAGTCATACAGCAGCTATTGCAGCTGGGAATAATGGTATTCCTGTGAGAGTGAATGGCCATGAATTTGGAAAAGCAAGTGGAATGGCTCCTCGTGCCAGGTGGAGATTACATATATCGACATAGATTAAATGCAATTTAAAGCTGTATTATTTTCTTTGATACGGAAATTGACATTTTTCTTTTCTTTTAGGATTGCTGTCTACAAGGCATTATACAGGCTTTTTGGAGGTTTTGTAGCTGATGTCGTTGCTGCAATTGACCAGGTGTGCTACAATTTTTACTTGGAATAATTATTCTATGATTGCTACTTATTTTGATTTAAAATTACTGCCAAGTTTACATGCCTTCCCAGATTTTTTGAGCTTTGTTTTTGCCTGAGGTACAAAATTCAAAATTATTTTAGGTAATATTGTCCTTTTACACCTAATATTTAGGACTCTAGATAGCCAGATAACAGATTTTCCTGGCTATTGTCTTACATGTGTCTACTCTTTCTAACAATTGAGACACAGGTTGGATATGTTTTTGTATAAAGAACACTTCTTGTTTGATGATTATCTTTGAATTGGAGATGTTGATGATTGACATCTTACTTTGTCAAGAAAAAAGAGTGAACCTGTTTTGGTTATTTTAATTGAATTCTGAAGGTGTAAAGATAAGCAAGGAAAGGAAAAATAGAGTAAAATTTTGTGTTCTTTAGAAAAGCTATATTGTCTGCTATCAATGTGATTCTGAAAGTTGCCTATTTACCAATCAGTCGTGCATTCCCTTGTATTATTTTTTGTCAAAAACTTGTGATTTGACGACTTTAATGAACAGGCTGTTCATGATGGTGTTGATATTCTCAGTCTCTCAGTGGGACCAAATAGTCCGCCAACAACCACAAAGACCACATTTTTAAATCCTTTTGATGCTACACTTCTGGCAGCTGTCAAAGCTGGTGTTTTTGTTGCACAAGCAGCTGGAAATGGAGGTCCTTTCCCTAAAACTTTGGTTTCTTATAGCCCATGGATAACATCTGTTGCAGCTGCAATTGATGATCGTAGATACAAAAATCATCTGACCTTGGGAAATGGAAAAATTTTAGCTGGACTTGGATTGTCCCGTAAGTTACCTCAACTTTGGTTATTTAATTTTTCTGATCTAGCCCGCAGGAAAAGAGTGGAAAGCTGCATTAAACCTTTTCAGAATGTTTTTCAATAACAGTAGATGAAATGATTTGTGATTTACACATGGGATGGCATATTTTGTTAATCTATCAAGGATAAGGATTCAAACAATTTGGACGTTCGTTTTTCTAGTTAATGATTTTGTTTAGCTAATGCCTCCTGCTTTTGTGTAACATGTGGATTATTGTAGCTTCTACTCATCCGAATCAAACCTACACCATGGTTGCTGCTAATGATGTATTACTAGATTCCTCCCAATCGAAGTATAGTCCCTCAGACTGCCAAAGGCCAGAAGTTTTGAACAAGAAGTTGGTTGAGGGAAACATTCTTCTTTGCGGCTATTCCTTCAACTTTGTAGTCGGTACTGCATCGATTAAGAAAGTCTCTGAAACAGCCAAGTCTCTTGGTGCAGTTGGTTTTGTTCTTGCAGTGGAAAATGTTTCTCCTGGAACGAAGTTTGATCCTGTTCCTGTTGGTATACCCGGAATCCTTATCACTGATGTCTCAAAGACAATGGTAATTAATTCTCCTTGTGCCTATTACCTATTCTTTTTCTATGATTATTCGAGTTGATAGCTTTCTCACTGGGGCAGAATCTGCAACATCCTCTCATTGCTTGATAGAATTTCATTCAGCTTCTTTAACTTGATAATGCAAAATTTTATGATTACTCTTGGAAATCTCATTTTCAGGATCTTATTGACTACTATAATGTTTCTACACCAAGAGACTGGACCGGACGAGTCAAGAGCTTCAAAGCTATTGGTAGCATTGGGGATGGTTTGATGCCAATTCTCCATAAATCTGCTCCAGAGGTTGCACTATTTTCTTCTCGAGGGCCTAATATAAAAAATTTCAACTTTCAAGATGCTGACCTTCTCAAGCCTGACATTTTGGCACCTGGTTCTCTAATTTGGGCTGCTTGGTCCCCAAATGGAACAGACGAGCCTAATTTTGTTGGTAAAAGATGTGCTCGGTTTTTATGTTTGTTTTTCTTCCTTGTTTTAGAGGAATAGAAGATAACATCATGCTTCTTCTACTGATGGAAATTCTGAAATCTTAATCAATTCCTTAATTCGAGCAGGAGAAGGTTTTGCTTTGATATCCGGAACCAGTATGGCTGCACCACATATAGCAGGGATAGCTGCTCTTTTGAAGCAGAAACACCCTCGTTGGAGCCCCGCTGCTATAAAATCAGCCTTAATGACTACAACAACAAAGCTCGATAGAGGAGGGAGGCCTCTTCAAGCACAACAGTATTCTGAAACAGAGACAATGAAACTTGTGACTGCCACTCCTTTTGATTACGGGAGTGGTCACGTTGATCCAAAAGCTGCTTTAGATCCTGGACTCATCTTTAATGCAGGTATTCTTGCTTTTGTTTTGTAATTTTATCCTGCAGGTATTCTTACCTAGGAAAGTGGATGGTCTAAATGAGCTCTCACTATATATGTTCAACCGGTAAAAACGGATAGAAAATAGATCGAACCACTTAGAATACCTGCATTTTATAGCTCATTTATGGTCTAAATGAGCTCTTCGCTATATATGCCCTCCACATACATGAAAAACATAGAAATAACTGAAAACATCGGTATCCAACACTCGTACCCGAATACCGAATGTAAATAAGATAGTGACAACTTCAAGTAGTCTAAACACTGCTGATTTCTGAAATCTTTCGACAACTAATCTTTCTAACTCATTCCTTGCATTGTAGCTTTGTGAAATCATATAATTTTCTTTCCTCTTGCCTTTTGTAGGATATCAGGATTATCTGGGATTCTTATGCACGACACCCGGTATCGACATTGACGAAATAAAGAAGTACACAAACTCTCCCTGCAATACCACCATGGGCCGCCCCTATAATTTCAATACCCCATCAATCACAATCTCTCATCTGGTCGGATCTCAAACAGTTACTCGTACCGTTACAAATGTCGCCAAGGAAGAAACCTATGTCATCACAGCCAGAATGCATCCATCCATTGCCATCGAAACCAGGCCTTCAGCCATGACCTTGAGACCCGGTGCATCAAGAAAGTTCTCCGTAACCCTCACCTCTCGATCAGTAACAGGACGCTACAGATTCGGATCGATCACCATGAAAGGCAGCAGAGGGCACAAGGTAGTTATACCAGTGGCGGCTATGGGACACCGGCGATAAATCAAACCGGTAAGCACTAGGCAGAAACTAATCTTTTATGGTTGTATAATTAGGATGAGCATTTCATCTGCAATGTTCTGGTTTACTACCTCCTCACCATTATTCAATCACAAAGACTGAATCATACGGTTTTCGATTCACAAGTTTAAAAAACTCGAATTTTGATACGATTCGAGGTTGTGATTGGTTAATCGTATTGTAGTCATGTAGATGGATATGGTCTGGCATTGTTATTCTTTGTAATTTTTGGTTAATAAGGTATGAGATTTAATTATGTATGAAATATAGTTTGGTATAAGGTTTAATGCTTTCTTTTGCTATAAGATTTAATTATGTATGAAATATAGTTTGGTATAAGATTTAATTATCAGATTATCATTGTAACATATATATTTTAGGTTTAAGGGCGTTTAAAGTTCTTAAATTTTTTGAAAAAAAATCAAGTTTATGAATGTTTTTATACCAATTAAGTCATTGAATTGATAAATTTAATTAATTACGTACTTTAATCAATTTTTGATAATATTTTTTGAGATGTTATTGTCATACGATAGGTTATAGTTTTGTCACGTAATATTTAAAATATTTCGAAGAAATTATTTTTATAAGTTTTATATATTCTTTTAGAATTTTAAAATTTTTTATATAAATAAAAAATTTTAAAAATATCAAATGAAAATATTAGTAGATGATATATTGTATCAAATGATTCAAAAAAAATATTAGATTTAGTGTGACCAATTTTAATATTGGTTTCCGATCTCTGGAATCTATCGCTTCGTTTATATTATTTGTTAGTTTTTAATAAATTATTCTGCTCTTGTGGCATGATCTACTTTACCTTTTGGTAAGTTTTTTTTTTTTTTTTTGTCGTTTGACATATTTTTTCGTTTGTTTTGTTTTTTAAGGTTTGATCTGACGACGTTACGATTGATCAAGATGTTGATTATTTGTTGTCATGGTGATTTTCCTTGCTTTGGATCCTCCGATTGAATTTGGATACGCGGTTTGCGCTCGTGAATAGTTTATCGCGACGTTTAGTTCTGATTTGCGACTTTCAATGGTTTTCCAATAGATTAAATCCCCTTTTTTGATTCATTTGTTGATGCAATCATATTTGTTCGTGTCTATTTTTTCGATCGAGTATTTGGATGAGTTTTTTTAAATTTTTTCATGTATGGTCCTTGTATGATCTAAAGTGGTTAGTTTTAAGAAAATGTCCAATTATGTATTTAGTTTACAATGGTAATTGTAAACCATTATTATAATATTGGATATTTTCTCGTTTAATAAAATTAACCACTTTTATTAAAAAATTAAATTGTTAAAATTTTAAAATATAAAAATTTAATTGAATGTAAAATGATTTAAAAGTTTAATTGATTTATTTTTAATAAGCAAAACTTTTCCTCTATTAAATTAAAATTAAGTTAATTATAAACGTTAGGAATTATCTTCTCCTTATCATCATCATTTTATCATTATCTTATATATTTTTTTTAAAAATATTTTACTAATTTAAATTGAGTAATTTATCATATATAAAATGTATAAACTAAAATAAACTTAAACCTAAATTTTTTAATTCTATACCTTTAGTAGCATATAAAATTAAATTAATGAATTTAATTGGTTAAATTTTAAAAGTAACCCAATATTATGATTTTAGCTTATTTGTTCATTAAACATAACATTTATAGATCTTGACAATCTAATTTGTGAGAGTTTGTTTTATTTTTTTTTTTAATTTTAAAATTTTATATTAAAATTTTTAAAAATTAATATATTTAATTAAAATAGACGATAAGACATATATACATATTATAAAAAAATGTTTTTAAAAATATTAAAATTTAAATAAGAGTTTTTAAATTCTTTTAAGAGTTTTTAAATTCTTTTAACAAGTTTAAAAATTTTATAAAATCTAATTAATTTTTTAAAATTTTAAAAATTAAATTTCAAAATTTAAGGACTGTGACTGCAGGCCTACATCTAGGGGTAAGCGTTCGATCGAATCGAGTAAAATTTTTTTGAATCAAATCGAATCGAGTTAAAAAAATTCGAGTTAAGTCGAGTTTCGAATTCTTATAAAGGTTTAATTATAATTATTTATTATGTTATAATATGATTTGATTGTAATATAAACAACCTTCACTTTTCATATAAGCTATATATATATATTTCTTCATGTGAAGCGATACTTCTTTAATTTTTATATATCATTATAATTATAAAAATTTAAGATATTCGTTTCGAACTTAAAATTTTAATTTTTTTAATTATTTAAATTTATAAAATTTTAAATTAAATCAAAATAAATTAAATATTTTTACCTCAAATTAAATTATTTAATTTTTTCAATATAATTTTGCTCGCCCCTATCTCAATCAACTTTCATAAAATCTGCCTTTATATAAAATTTAATTTTATTTAAAAATAATAATTTACGCGGTTATCCATCTCTACTCCCAGTTAGAACCCAACAGAATCAATGCCGATTCCCAAACTCACTCAATCCTCCCTTCTCTCCTCAAATTGCACAAATTCGAAGAAGCCGAGCATTTCATCGATACCCAGATTTCAAAATCTTCCAGTTTCCCCAGATATCGATTTTGGGATTCTTTAATTCAAGGATTTGGGGTTATCCAGAACAACCCTGAAACGGGTCTTTTGCTGTTAAAGGATTGGTTGAGGAATTCTGGTACATTGCCTTCTTCTTTTACGTTTTGTTCGTTGATTCATAGTTTTGTATCTCAAGGGAATATGGATAGAGCAATTGAGGTGTTGGAGTTGATGGCAGGTGATAAAGTTAGATACCCTTTTGATAATTTTGTTTGTAGTTCAGTCATTGCTGGATTTGCAAGACTGGGAAACCTGATGTTGTGCTTGGATTTTTCTGAAATTATGTAAAGTCAGGAGCTTTAAGGCCTAATGTTGTTACTTATACGGCTCTGTTAAATGCCTTTAATCTGTTGGGTAGGTTTGATGAGGCTTGTGATTTGTTTTCTGGTATTGAGAAAGAAGGATTGGCTTTGGATGTTGTTCTTTATAGCTGTTGGATTTTTGGGTACTTTAGAAATGGGTGTTTAATGGAGGCTTTGAAAAAGCATAGAGAGATGGTGGAAAGAGGAATTCAACCGGATACTGTAAGCTACACTATTCTTAACGATCGATTTTTGAAGGAAGGCAGCGTGGAAAAGGCTGTTGGGTTTCTGAAGATGTTGAATGGGGTGATGCCCAATGCGATTACTTATTCGGCAATCATGTTAGGATTTTGTAAGGGAAATTGGAGAAGGCATTTACATTGTTCAAGGAAGTTCAAGATATGGGGATTGAAGTGGATGAGTATATGTACACAACACTGATTGATGGAGCTTGTCGGAAAGGAGATTTCGATTGTGTCTTCCATCTGTTGGATGAAATGGAGAAGGAGATTAAGCCAAGTGTTGTTACTTATAACATAGTCATCAACAACGGTCTGTGTAAGATTGGGAGGCATCTGAAGCAAATAATGTATTCAAAGAGGTAGGTGGTGATATTATATCATACAGTAATCTGTTGCATGGTTACACTGAAGAAGGGATGTGAAAGGGAATTTTGAGACGAATGAAAAATTGGAAGAATTCGGGCTTCGTATGGATGTTGTTGCATGTAATGTACTTATCAAAGCACTGTTTATGGTTGGCGCGTTTGAAGATGTTCGTGCAGTCTACCCAGCAATGCCAGAAATGTATCTGAGAATGCAGATTCAATTACTTTTTGCACAATGATTAATGGCTATTGTAAATCTGGTAGAATAGAGGAGGCACTTGAGGTATTTGATGAGGAAAGGATGTCATTAGTTTCTTCTGTTGCATGCTATAATTGCGGTATTAGTGGGCTACGCAAAGGGGGAATGGTTGATATGGCCATTGAGGGGATTATTGAACTTGGTGAGAAAGGTTTGGTTTTGGACATGGGCATATCTATGATGTTGATCCGGGCAACTTTTGCTCAAACAGGAGCAGCAGGAGACGGGAGTTATTCTTAGTTATCCAAGAAGTGTTAGAGCTTGAGGAGAAGTTTAAATTAACGAGGAGTGTTAAGAGTTTTTATTTAATATTTAATTAGAGTTTATTCTTAATAAGTAGTTTAGATTTATTAGAAGTATTATTTAAATTAGGAATAAATATTATTTAAATTATAGATAAAGTATAATTTTAGTTATATTAAAATTCTATTTTAGCCTATTTAAAGGTTTATTTTGTAATCATTTGAAATAGAAGAATGATAAGAAAATACAGAGAAACACATTATTATTTGTTGAAAAATACTATTTTTCTCTATTGTTAAATTCTAGCATTGTTTATTTTTTTGTTTATTGTTCATTGGCGTTCGTGTTCTTCGGCCACAATGTCCCCTTTCTCATATGGTATCATGAGCCAATAATGGTCTTGATGTTGTCACCATTACTGTCATCTGTAACCAGCAACAAATCGATGATTTGATTTTTCAGATACATATTTTTTTTCGTTGTTATCATTAGACCACACTCGTTCATTGGCTTCTCTCTCATAAAAATCTTACATCTCTGGTGAAATTTCTACTCGATTAATTTTGTTGGTCCTTTATTTAATAGTTCTATCTTAGCCAATTAAAAAGATAGATAAAAAGGTTATAGTTTAGCCTTAAAAACCATTTGATTCTATCTTAGCCATCTGCTCCAAAAGATAGAAAAATGTATAGTTTAGCCTTAAAAACTATTTGGTTCTATCTTAGCCACCCATTTCAAAAGATAGGAGAAAAAATTATAGTTTAGCCTTAAAAACTTTTTAGTTCTATCTTAGCCAACCACCCAAAAAGATAGTGAAAAAGTTATAGTTTAGCTTTAAAAACTATTTGGTTTTATCTTAGCTATCCGTCCAAAAAGATAGGTGAAAAGGTTATAGATTAGTCTTAAAAACTAAATAATATTTTTTTAAAGGATTTTACATCAAAGGTTCAAATTGAAATTCTAGTCTGTGTAAGATCACTTCATACATCGTTCACATCAGATTTTTTAATCAAAAACCACATGTTGGGACATCTCAATCAAAGACTACTAACTCGAGAACAATGAGCATTTTTCTCAAAGAAACAACGAAAGAAAAAAGAGTAGGACATCACATCCAAGATCCAAGATGTTGTTCTACTATGTTTGTTCACCAGCTTGAGGGGAGTGTTAGTTATCCAAGAAGTATTAGAGCTTGAGGAGAAGTCTAAATTAACGATGAGTGTTAAGAGTTTTTATTTAATATTTAGTTAGAGTTTATTCCTAATAAGTAGTTTAGATTTATTAGAAATCTTATTTAAATTAGGAATAAATATTATTTAAATTATAGAAAAAGTATAATTTTAGTTATATTAAAACTCTATTTTAGCCTATTTAAAGACTTATTCTATAATCATTTGATATAGTGAATAATAAGAAAATACAAAGAAACACGTTGTTTTATCTGGAAAATATCCTCTTTATCTTCTTCAAACAACAAATCTCTAACTACTGATTACACACAAACCATCGTCATTCGTTGCATCTACGACCACCATGACCCTTTCTCACAGTTATGAATTTTGTTTACAAACTTGAGAATTTTGGGTCGAAAGCTTACAATGGTTTATGCGATGATGCTATGTGACACCCTCGCCCCGGTTTAGGAGACGGGGGCGTCGACCGGACATACCAACTCGAACAAAGTAATCCAATTCAAACAAATTATTTATTTCTATACCACTGTAAGTCGATCTCTAATAATATTGACTTATTCAAAATCTAACGATGTGTTTATTCATATAACATTGCAAGTCAATTCCTTAATAATACTTACTTATTTTACGGATCAAATCTTGTATTACTTACACAAATTCGAGATAAATTTAAAACTTTTTCGACACTTAAACAATTTTCCAATTCGAATCTTAGATACCATTTATTAATCAATTGTAACTTCGGTTAATTTGATAAACTTCTATATCAATTCGAATTCGTTTAATCACCAATAATTATACCTTGTTAATTAAGCAATTACCCTTATTAAATTTGAACTCATGCAGTAAGGAGGTATCGATGCCCCTAATGTTGGTTTCGATATAGGGGTATCGAACCAGGTATCGATACCGGTCCTTGGTGTTGACTCGTTGACCAAAACTGGATAGTCGGTATCGAAACGGGTATCGAACCAAATTGGCTACTAGAAGCTCCAGTATCGATACGGGTATCGAACCAATTTGGCTATTGGAAGCTCCAGTATCGATACTGGTATCGAACCAATTTGGCTACTGGAAGCTCCAGTATCGATACTGGTATCGAACCAATTTGGCTACTGGAAGCTCCAGTATTGAAACATGCTTCGGAACCAAAAGTTTCTGCCAAAGGGTGGTATCGATACCCAACTAGTGGTATTGATACCCCTGCTCAAAATTGACAAATTCAAGCCTTCTAAACACTTAGACATTTCAAAAGGGCTATCTAGATGAACTTAATCCAACCCTAAGCCTTAAAGATCATTAGACTTGCTTAGGTAACCCATACGATTCACCAATCTTGTTCATTTTAGTCAATTGTTATGTATTTCAATACTCAAATCATCCCTTACTTAGGACAAACATCTTACCCTATCTTTTCTATGGCCTCCTAAGCAAACATGTTAGGTCCTAAGTTCACATAACATAAACACTAAGATAGATCAACCATAAACCAAAGGCATGCTTCCAAGCCAACATACCAACATAGCCAAGTACCCAAAACATACAAGGCTAGCCTACCATGAATGTTGTGCCTTATGGCTTACAAACCGAAAGCTAAAATGATCATATTAATATACACAAATCATGAGCTAGCTATCAATGCATATACTAGTCTAGCATGATCACTAAGCCACCATATATTAGGAGTTACAAAAATCGTCAAAATACCATACTTTAGCTTGCTCCCCGTGTCCTTGCTCCGGTTCAAGCTTGGTCTATCTCTTTAACTTGTGAACCTGTTGTTTGGGAAGGAGGAAACAAAGAGTGTAAGTACAAAGAAGTACTTAGTGAGGTAGCCTAAGTCTAACCAATTTAGACATGAATTAAAACAAATGATATACTTCCAATGAACAACAAATCAATTTCATATGGTAATTAGTACATCACACAACATGCTTAATGTACCATACCAAGTCATATTCAAGTACCCTATGGCAAAGTCGAATCAAATGCTCAACTTCAAGTCATAACAAATGCCCTATGGCAATTACATGTTAAATGCTCAAGTTTAAATCACATCAAATACCCTAAGGCAAGTACATATCAAAGGCTCAAATTCAAATCATATCGAATGCCCTATGGCAAGTACATATCAAAGGCTCAAATTCGAATCATATCGAATGCCCTATGACAAGTACATATCAAAGGCTCAATAGCAAATACATTTCAAATGCTCTAATGCAAGTTTGTATCAAATGCTCCATGTCAATGCTCTATGACAATTATCTTAATTTTAGTCTTTCGATTTAGTTTCAAACGTTGCCTTGGTATAATTAGACTAGGTAAGCGAGTCAACAGAAGTACCCTAAGGTACTGACAAAAGTGCCACGAGGACACTAACAAAAGATATCCATGGTATCTACAAATGGTGACTAACCACCAACAAAGGTACCCATAGTACCAACAGAAGTACCGAAGTACTAGCAAATGAGCTCAGACCCTAGGCATGCCGTACTACCTATGACCAACTATATCCCAAGGCTCAATCAGAGTTTCTCATTCAATTAATCTTTCATTTTACTTATTCAAGTTCCTTATTACAAATGATGTACATAACATGGCATTACCGAAAGCATTAAGTCATGCTACCAAATTCAAAAGCATATATATCATGCTACTTAATTCAAAGGCATAAGTGTCATGCTAACATATCAAGCATATACATATCATCATGTTACCAAAATTTAAAAGCATGAACCGTGTTAACATATCAAAAGCATATACATATCATGCTATCATGGACATTCCTCATGCATGACTCACATACCTGGCATCCTTAGCCGCGTGCCATTTCTTACCTTGGCATTTCCGAGCTATGCAAATGTTCTAAACTAGTTTATCATCTAGTACTCAAACATAAAGTCAAACAAGTCATTACCAATTAACCCTCCTTCCCATAATATCGAATATTCATTTAATCCGGTTACATTACAAGACAAATCAAATATTCAAAGATGGTTAGGACCCTAGGTCCTAACCCTAAGGTTTGCTACACTCACCAATACTCCGAGCTATCACGGGTTGTAGATCGCAACCCCTTTGCCTCGTTTCCTTGTTGCTTCAATCCTCTCTTGATCTTCTTTAGTCTTCTCTCTCGGATTATCTAGCAATTCACATATAATAGTTACGTATCAAGACATTTTCAATTTTCCATTTCAAATAATCTTAAGCCTAACAAATACAAACATGTACATTTGCTCTCTACGAACAATTTGCTACCCTGTAGCGAAACAGTCGTATCTCCTAGCCCCGATGTCCGATTTTAGCCCATTATACCTTGTTGGAAAGCTAGAAGAATCATCTAAAAGGTACAATTAACCTTACATTTAAATTCCTAATCGATCCGGTCCAAATTTAATTTGAAACAGTTCTGGTCGGATTTCCCGGGACTGTTCGGGTAGCCTTACGGAACAGCTTACATCTTCCTCTACCGGACTCGGATTTAAGTTCCGTAAATTTCTTATTAAACTAGGTATACATGAGTATCATAGTATAAAATTTCAGCTCCAAATTCCTTAAATAACGACCTAAGGAAATTCTCAAAGTTGGCTACTTGGAATAACTATTCTAGGCTATTTTCGGCTAATTTCCATTCTAGGTGTCCGAACACCAACCATACTTATTTTCACAAATTTTACAGCATCTTTGACCTAATTTCAACATCCCTTAACACCTTCCTCTTCCATTATTTGAATCCTCTAACCCAAATACGTAGCATTCTCGAAATCTAGGTTTCAAGCTTCCTAATAAGTTTGTTCATGCTTCGATAGTTAAACCCAACCAATTAAAAACTCTAATCTAACATCAAGAAATGATGAAAACATTTAAAATCTAAGAGCTCAAGATGCTATGGCTTAGATTATAGAGAATGAAGCTTACCAATGCCCTTAAACTTGATTTTCTAGGCCAAAATCACTCTCATGCAAAGCTTTTAAGCTTTTCTCCTTAGGCTTCCATGGAGATTTCTCCTTTCCCCTTTCTTTTATGTTTCTCGTGCAAATGGGGGAGGAAGGAGATGACTTGGCTGATTTCTCTCCTCATTAAAGTGTGTAAGAAGACTATTTTGCCCCCATATATAACTCTTGAGTAATTTAGAGACCAAGGCTAATTAAGGGAAGTTGGGATTTTGACATGCAATCCTCTAACTCTTTATTTAATTTAATTTGGTCCTTATTCTAGTCCAATTAGCCATGTAATTCGATTAAATCTAGAATTCGTTCGGATCATTTATTGACTCGGTTTTAGGGGTGTTACAATTCTCCCCTCTTTAAAAGAAATTCGTCCTCGAATTTACCTGAAGGGAACAATTGCGGATATTGGGCTTTGATCGTGTCCTCGGGTTCCCAGGTAGCTTCTTCCTTCTTGTGATTTCTCCAAAGGACTTTTACTAAGGGAACATTTTTGTTGCGAAGTCTTTTAACTTCTCGATCGAGTATCTGAATTGGTTCCTCTTCATAGGACAAATCATGATTTAATTCCAGTTCCTCAGGTTCCAAAACATGAGAGGGATCGGATCTGTATCTTCTCAGCATAGAAAAATGAAACACATTATGTATCTTATCAAACTCACTGGGGAGAGCAAGACGATAGGCCACCGAGCCAATTCGTTCAATAACCTCAAAAGGTCCGATGAAGCGAGGGCTAAGCTTTCCTCTTTTCTCAAATCTGAACACTTTCTTCCAAGGAGAAACCTTTAGGAAGACCTTGTCTCCTACATTGTACTGAATGTCTCTCCGTTTCAAGTCTGCATAAGCCTTTCGTCTATCGAAGGCTTGTTTCAATTGGTCGTGAATGATTCGAACTTGTTCCTCTGTTTCCCGGATCATTTCAGGTCCCAAAACCTTATTCTCTCCTAATTCGGACCAACACAAGGGAGTTCTGCATTTTCTCCCGTATAAAGCTTCAAAAGGAGCCATCTGAATCGACGTTTGATAGTTATTATTATATGCAAATTCCACTAAGGGTAGAGACTTTTCCCAATTCTTTCAAAAGTCTATAACACAAGCACGTAACATATCTTCTAGTACTTGTATTACTCTTTCTGATTGACCATCGGACTGCGGATGGAATGTAGTACTAAGATGTACTTTGGTCTCAAGAGCCTTTTGCAAAGACTTCCAAAATCGGGATATAAAATTCGGATCTCTATCAGAAATAATTGAGGTTGGTACACCATGTAACTGAATCACCTCACGGATATACAACTCAGCTAAGGTCTCTGAGGTCATATTCTTTCGAACCGGAATAAAATGCGTGGATTTGGTGAGTCTATCAACTATCACCCAAATAGCATCACTCTTCCTCGGTGTTAAAGGTAATCCAGTGACAAAATCCATTGTTACCCGATCCCATTTCCATTCGGGTAATTCAATAGGCTGAAGTAGTCCTGTAGGAGCTCGATGTTTGGCCTTAACTTTCTGACACGTCAAACATCGGGATACAAAATTTGTGATGGCTGCTTTCATGCCAGGCCACCAATACAAGGATTTCAAGTCCTTATACATCTTAACAGAACCAGGATGGATCGAGAACGGGCTTCGATGTGCTTCTTGTAGGATATCTCTTTTCAATTCCTCATTATTCGGAACACACACTCTATCTCTAAAGTAGAGTAATCCATTCGGATTGAGGGAGAATTCGATATTAGCTTTCGAATCAAGCTTTGATGCAATAGCTTGAAGTTCAGAATCAGACTGTTGTAGATCTTTGATCCTCAAAATCAGATCAGATTGAACCTGAAGTTCATACAAATATCCTTGCTTTCGATATACTCGAAGATGAGCATTAATCAAATTTGGGGCCAAGGTTGGTTTACGACTAAGAGCATCGGCCACCATGTTGGCTTTTTCGAGATGGTAGTCAATGACCAAGTCATAATCTTTTAGCAATTTCATCCATCTCCTTTGCCTCAAATTCAAATCCTTTTGAGTCAGGAGGTATTTGAGACTCTTGTGATCGGTGTACAGATAACACTTTTCACCATATAAGTAATGTCTCCATATCTTGAGGGCAAAAACAATGGCAGCTAACTCGAGGTCATGTGTCGGATAATTCAACTCATGAGGCTTCAATTGCCTTGATGCATAAGCAACCACTTTATTTTCTTGCATTAGGACACAACCTAGTCCCGAATGTGAAGCATCACTATATACGGTAAATTCCTTATCGGATTCTGGTTGAATAAGGACAGGAGCATGGGTCAAGGCTTGCTTAAGCTGATCAAAGCTTCTTTGTTGGTCCTCTGACCATTCAAACAACTTATGTTTTCTTAGAAGCTTAGTTAAAGGTAAGGCGATAGTGGAGAATCCTTTAACAAATCTCCTATAATACCCGGCTAAACCAAGGAAACTTTTAACCTCAGTGACATTTCTTGGAGGTCTCCAATCCAAAATAGTTTGTACTTTCTTAGCATCAACTTTGATCCCTTCTACCGAAATGACATGGCCAAGGAATGACACTTCCGATAACCAAAATTCACACTTGGAGAACTTGGCAAACATTTGACGTTCCCGAAGCGTACGTAGAACAATTCGAAGGTGTTCCGAATGTTCCTCCTAGGTTCGAGAATACACCAGTATGTCGTCAATAAAGACAACCACAAACTTATCAAGATGAGGTTTGAACATTCGATTCATGAGATCCATAAATGCAGCTGGGGCATTGGTTAGCCTAAATGGCATCACCAAGAATTCAAAATGTCCATATCGAGTTCTGAAGGTCGTCTTAGGAACATCTTCCTCTTTTACTCTCATCTGATAGTACCCCGATCGAAGATCAATCCGGGAGAATACCGTAGCATTCTTAAGTTGATCAAATAGATCTTCGATCCTAGGCAGAGGGTATTTGTTCTTAATGGTAACCTGATTCAATTGTCGATAGTCGATACAAAGCCTCATTGTTCCATCTTTCTTCTTTACAAACAAAACAGGAGCACCCCATGGTGAAGAACTAGGACGTATAAATCCTTTATCTTGTAGCTCTTGGAGCTGCTTCTTAAGTTCCTTCAACTCAATAGGTGTCATTCTATAAGGGGCAACTGACACCGGATTAGTCCCAGGCTGGACTTCAATCTCAAATTCCACTTCTCTTGTTGGAGGAAGACCAGGTAGTTCCTCCGGGAAGACATCAACAAATTCGGATACCACTGGAATCTTTGGCAACCCGAAGTCATATTCATCTTGCAAAACTATAGCAGCAAAGATCGAAGTTGGTTTCTTATCAATTAGGAGGATTGACTCCTTTCCCAAGCCACGAAGATACAATCTTTTGTTCTGACAGTCGATCCAAGCTTCATGTTTGGTTAACCAATCCAACCCTAATATAAGGTCGAACTCACAAGTTGGTAATACAAACAAATCAATCCGAAAAGGAATACTTCGAATTGAGATCGGAGAGTCTTTACAAACGAGGTTAACATTCATTATGCCTCCTATAGGGTTTGATACTACAAGACCCCTATCAATATTTTCAGGCTCTAACTTAGTCTTTACAAGCATTTTAGAACATACAAAGGAATGAGTAGATCCTGAATCTATCAAAGCATAAGCAGGACTAAAATTTAATTCAATTGTACCTGCAATAACATCGGGAGACTCTTCCTCCTCTCTACCACGAACATGGTACATTCTAGCAGGAGCTTGGGATCCTTGACGAGGAGTGGCTGATTGACGGTCCTTTCCTCTACTCTGATTCCCAGAATGGGCCTGTCCCGGGCCCTTGTTTCTATTCTGAGGTGGTGGACTCTGATAGGCACGAGACTGAGGTGTGCCCCTATTCGGATTCTAAGGACAATCCCGAATAAAATGGTCTGATCCACCACAAGCATAGCATAGTTTCATCTGAAGCCGACAAGGTCCAGCATGAAACTTCTGACAGAACTGACAAGCCTGTGTTTTTCCAGAATTCCCCGTGCTATGAACAGATGCAACCGGGGCCGAAGGTCTATTTGCCGACTGAGGTCTCGGCACATAATGGCTCTTGGACTCATGGTGGTAGGTCGAAGAGCCCTCTCTCTGACTCTTAACTCTCTTCTCACTCCAATCAGGCTTATCTTCCCATTTCCGTTTCTTGTCATTCTTATTTCCACCCTTTCTTTTCTCTGAAGCCTTCATCTTGGCTTCGGTAGCAATAGCCCTGTTGACTAGGATCTGGAAGTCTATGATCCCCAAAGCTGTGAACATAGGGCTCATTTCATCATTTAACCCATCTATAAACATCTGACACTTCTGTTTCTCAGTGTTGATATACTCAGCTCCATATTTACAGTACTTACAAAAGTCTGCCACATATTGTTCTATAGGCCTATTAGCCTGTTTCAAATACAAGAACTTCCTTCTTCTTTCAGTCAGATACTGCTCACTAATGTACTTCTTTTTGAACTCCTCCACAAAGAAGTCCCAGGTAACAGAGTCGGTGGGAACAGTTAAGGTTGTGGTCTCCCACCAACTTAAGGCTTCATCAGCTAGAAGCGAGATAGCACACTCAAGTTTGTGTTCATCTGAGCACTGCAGTTGCTTAGTCAAAATCTGAGTGGTTCTTTCCAACCATTGTTCGGGTTCCTCGGGCTTATCCTTATTAACACCCGCGAAAGTAAAGGCTCGATATCGAGCAAGCTTCTCAATTGGTGCTCTACTTAGCACAACATTAACAGGAGCTGGATGATCTTGTCTCAAATCAGATACCAGCTGATCAAACATTCCCTTCATACTCAGAAGACATTCCCTTTGAACGTCTTGTATCACCGGGACTACCGGTTTAGGGGAAACCTCCACCGAAGGTGGTTCTTGTTATAACGGTGGATTCTGTTCCATCCTTACATTCTCATCCTCATTAGATGATCCCTCGGGACTTTCATCTCCCAGGGCAAGTCTCGTATCAACCATACTACAAAAAGGTGAACAAATATTATTCAAATAAGTAAGAACACAAGCAAGTACGGTATAAAACTCCTAGGTGGCATAGTTCAATCCTATATGATGCATGCATATTACTTTCGGTCCAAGAATCATATAACCGAAAGCTCTGATACCACTAAATGTGACACCCTCCCCCCGGGTTAGGAGAAGGGGGCGTCGACCGGACATACCAACTCGAACAAAGTAATCCAATTCAAACAAATTATTTATTTATATACCACTGTAAGTCGATCTCTAATAATATTGACTTATTCAAAATCTAACGATGTGTTTATTTATATAACATTGCAAGTCAATTCCTTAATAATACTTACTTATTTTACGGATCAAATCTTGTATTACTTACACAAATTCGAGACAAATTTAAAACTTTTTCGACACTTAAACAATTTTCCAATTCGAATCTTAGATACCATTTATTAATCAATTGTAACTTCGGTTAATTTGATAAACTTCTATATCAATTCGAATTCGTTTAATCACCAATAATTATACCTTGTTAATTAAGCAATTACCCTTATTAAATTTGAACCCATGCAGTAAGGAGGTATCGATACCCCTAATGTTGGTTTTGATACAGGGGTATCGAACCAGATATCGATACCGGTCCTTGGTGTTGACTCGTTGACCAAAACTGGATAGCCGGTATCGAAACGGGTATCAAACCAAATTAGCTACTAGAAGCTCCAGTATCCATACGGGTATCGAACCAATTTGGCTACTGGAAGCTCCAATATCGATACTGCTAGCGAACCAATTTGGCTACTGGAAGTTCCAGTATCGATACTGGTATCGAACCAAATTGGCTACTGAAAGCTCCAGTATTGAAACATGCTTCGGAACCAAAAGTTTCTGCCAAAGGGTGGTATCGATACCCAACTAGTGGTATTGATACCCCTGCTCAAAATTGACAAATTCAAGCCTTCTAAACACTTAGACATTTCAAAAGGGCTATCTAGATGAACTTAATCCAACCCTAAGCCTTAAAGATCATTAGACTTGCTTAGGTAACCCATACGATTCACCAATCTTGTTCATTTTAGTCAATTGTTATGCATTTCAATACTCAAATCATCCCTTACTTAGGACAAACATCTTACCCTATCTTTTCTATGGCCTCCTAAGCAAACATGTTAGGTCCTAAGTTCACATAACATAAACACTAAGATAGATCAACCATAAACCAAAGGCATGCTTCCAAGCCAACATACCAACATAGCCAAGTACCCAAAACATACAAGGCTAGCCTACCATGAATGTTGTGCCTTATGGCTTACAAACCAAAAGCTAAAATGATCATATGAATATACACAAATCATGAGCTAGCTATCAATGCATATACTAGTCTAGCATGATCACTAAGCCACCATATATTAGGAGTTACAAAAATCGTCAAAATACCATACTTTAGCTTGCTCCCCGTGTCCTTGCTCCGGTTCAAGCTCGATCTATCTCTTTAACTTGTGAACCTGTTGTTTGGGAAGGAGGAAACAAAGAGTGTAAGTAAAAAGAAGTACTTAGTGAGGTAGCCTAAGTCTAACCAATTTAGACATGAATTAAAACAAATGATATACTTCCAATAAATAACAAATCAATTTCATATGGTAATTAGTACATCACACAACATGCTTAATGTACCATAACAAGTCATATTCAAGTACCCTATGGCAAAATCAAATCAAATACTCAACTTCAAGTCATAACAAATGCCCTATGGCAATTACATGTCAAATGCTCAAGTTCAAATCACATCAAATGCCCTAAGACAAGTACATATCAAAGGCTCAAATTCAAATCATATCGAATGCCCTATGGCAAGTACATATCAAAGGCTCAAATTCGAATCATATCAAATGCCCTATGGCAAGTACATATCAAAGGCTCAATAGCAAATACATTTCAAATGCTCTAATGCAAGTTTGTATCAAATGCTCCATGTCAATGCTCTATGACAATTATCTTAATTTTAGTCTTTCGATTTAGTTTCGAACGTTGCCTTGGTATAGTTAGACTAGGTAAGCGAGTCAACAGAAGTACCCTAAGGTACTGACAAAAGTGCCACGAGGACACTAACAAAAGATATCCATGGTATCTACAAATGGTGACTAACCACCAACAAAGGTACCCATAGTACCAACAGAAGTACCGAAGTACTAACAAATGAGCTCAGACCCTAGGCATGTCGTACTACCTATGACCAACTATATCCCAAGGCTCAATCAGAGTTTCTCATTCAATTAATCTTTCATTTTACTTATTCAAGTTCCTTATTACAAATGATGTACATAACATGGCATAATCGAAAGCATTAAGTCATGCTACCAAATTCAAAAGCATATATATCATGCTACTTAATTCAAAGGCATAAGTGCCGTGCTAACATATCAAGCATATACATATCATCATGTTACCAAAATTCAAAAGCATGAACCGTGTTAACATATCAAAAGCATATATATATCATACTATCATGGACATTCCTCATGCATGACTCACATACCTGACATCCTTAGCCGCGTGCCATTTCTTACCTTGGCATTTCCGAGCTATGCAAATGTTCTAAACTAATTTATCATCTAGTACTCAAACATAAAGTCAAACAAGTCATTACCAATTAACCCTCCTTCCCATAATATCGAATATTCATTTAATCCGGTTACATTACAAGACAAATCAAATATTCAAAGATGGTTAGGACTCCTAACCCTAAGAGGTGCTACACTCACCAATACTCCGAGCTATCACGGGTTGTAGATCGCAACCCCTTTGCCTCGTTTCCTTGTTACTTCAATCCTCCCTTGATTCTCGTTAGTCTTCTCTCTCGGATTATCTAACAATTCACATATAATAGTTACGTATCAAGATATTTTCAATTGTCCATTTCAAATAATCTTAAGCCTAACAAATACAAACATGTACATTTGCTCTCTACGAACAATTTGCTACCCTGTAGCGAAACGATCGTATCTCCTAGCCCCGATGTCCGATTTTAGCCCATTATACCTTGTTGGAAAGATAGAAGAATCATCTACAAGGTAAAATTAACCTTACATTTAAATTCCTAATCGATCAATTCTAAATTTAATTCGAAACAGTTCTGGTCGGATTTTCCGGGACTGTTCGGGTAGCCATACGGAACAACTTACATCTTCCTCTACCGGACTCGGATTTAGGTTCCGTAAATTTCCTCTTAAACTAGGTATACATGAGTATCATAGTATAAAATTTCAGCTCCAAATTCCTTAAATCCCGACCTAGGGAAATTCTCAAAGTTGACTACTTGGAATAGCTATTCTAGGCTATTTTCGGCTAATTTCCATTCTAGGTGTCCGAACACCAACCATACTTATTTTCACAAATTTTAAAGCATCTTTGACCTAAGTTCAAAATCCCTTAACACCTTCCTCTTCCATTATTTGAATCCTCTAACCCAAATACGTAGCATTCTCGAAATCTAGGTTTCAAGCTTCTTAATAAGTTTGTTCATGCTTCGATAGCTAAACCCAACCAATTAAAACCTCTAATCTAACATCAAGAAATGATGAAAATATTTAAAATCTAAGAGCTCAAGATGCTATGGCTTAGATTATAGAGAATGAAGCTTACCAATGCCTTTAAACTTGATTTTCTAGGCCAAAATCACTCCCATGCAAAGCTTTTAAGCTTTTCTCCTTAGGCTTCCATGGAGATTTCTCCTTTCCCCTTTCTTTTATGTTTCTCGTGCAAATGGGGGAAGGAGATGACTTGGCTGATTTCTCTCCTCATTAAAGTGTGTAAGAAGACTATTTTGCCCCCATATATAACTCTTGAGTAATTTAGAGTCCAAGGCTAATTAAAGAAAGTTGGGATTTTAACATGCAATCCTCTAACTCTTTATTTAATTTAATTTGGTCCTTATTCTAGTCCAATTAACCATGTAATTCGATTAAATCTAGAATTCGTTCGGATCATTTATTGACTCGGTTTTAGGGGTGTTACATGCTATCTGTTTCTTGTGTAAAAGAGGTTTTGTTGAAGCTGCAAGTGAAGTTTACATTGTGATGAGGAGGAAGGGTCTAATATTATTGAAAAATTCCTGTAATCTGCTATTAGAAAAGCTTATTTACAGTGGAAAAACGTCTTTAGTTGGTCATTTTCTTAATTTCTTCCTAAAAGAGTATGGGCTTGTCGAGCCTTTTGTTGGCAAGATTTTGGCACAGTACTTATGTCTTAAGAATATGGACATTGCACTATGGTTACTCAAGAAAATGGTGTTAGTATCAACAGTCATTTTGCCTCCCCACTTTTGAAAAACCTTGTGAAGGAGGGTAGGTTATTGGATGCATATAAACTTGTCTTAGAAGTCGGAAAAAGTTTCCCTACAATGGATGTGGTTGATTACTCCAGCCTGGTCCATGCCCTTTGCAATGAAGGATACCCTAATCAAGCCTTAGATCTTTGTGCTTTTGCTAAAACTAAGGGGATTACTCCCAACATTGTCACATACAATTCGGTCATAAATGGATTATGCCGTCAGGGGTGTCTCATTGAAGCACTCCAACTATTTGACTCATTAGAAAGAATTGGATTGGTTCTCTCCACAGTAACATATGCGACACTGATCGACAATTTATGTAAGCAAGGCTTACTGCTAGAAGCCAAAAACTTATTTGATGCTATGATCGTTAAGGGATGTAAACCAAATGTACGTGTATATAATTCATTCATGACAATTACTCTAAGTTTGGTCAAATCGTTGAAGCTTAGCATCTATCTGATCTGGCGGTCAAGAGTGTTAAGCCTGATGTATTCACTGTCAGCGCTCTGGTTTATGGCTACTGTAAGAAGGGTGACATGGAAGGCGCTCTTACATTCTATTTTGAGTTCAAAATAAAAGGTTTATCTCCTGCAAAAAGGTGGTATTCCGAATCATATTCGACTAGGGATGTTACAGATGAGCTTCTGAAGAATAATACGGTACATGTCCTTATGGCTTGTATTTTTTCAAGCAATCCATTGCAATAATGACTTTCCACTTTGTTCTTGAGGCTAACGAGCATGAGGTGGTAAGGTCATTAAGAAAACATACATTTGTCTTCGAACACAACAATGGCAAAGCGACAGCAACACTCTGATAACTATGAACTTACGACCTTGGCTTTTAATAGATATGCTTGGAATTTGTGGTTTGTGTATGATGATGAAGAATTCTTGCATGATTTATCCTTTTGGAATACCATAGTAGAGCGGGATTTACCTTGGCTTTTAACAGATATGCTTGGTAAAATTACTAGATTCTTAACCAATTTTAGCAGGGAAATTCTATCCAGAGAACCTACATAAATTGATGAGGCTCCTAATTCTCGATTGCTGATTTTTTGGCCGTATTGGAACTACGTTGGAGGTTAACGACTTTCTAGTGGTACTTCCTTCCGGATAGGTAATTTCTTGTCCAACCCTCACCCCACATTTGTGCCATTGATACTCTCAAAAGGAGAGGTTTATTATCGAAAAACTCTCTGTTATATATTTTAGAATAACAACTTATATCTCTTTATATACAACACTCTTAACTTAGGTAACTATTAAACTAGGAAATAAACTATTCTAAATAAAATAAAATTTCTTAGAGTTAGGGATCGTAAACACTAACAAGAATCTATAGAATCCTATCTAAATAAAGACAAAATCTCTAATTTATTTTCTGACACTTTCCCTCAATTTGGAGAATGGATGTCTTCCATCTTCAGCTTGTTTGTTAGCTTCTGAAAATGCTTCCCAGGTAGCCCCTTGGTAAATATGTCTACAACTTGATCACCAGTAGATACATAGGGAGTACAAATTAGACCACTGTCAAGTTTTTCTTTTATGAAGTATTGATCCACTTCAACATGTTTTGTTCTGTCATGTTGAACTGGATTGTGAGCAATATTAATTGTTGATTTATTGTCACAATATAGTTTCATTGTACCTTCCCATTTAACTCTTAAATCCTCCAAGATAATCTTTAGCCATAATAATTCACAAATTCCAAGTGCTATGGCTCTAAACTCGACTTCTGCACTAGACCAGGCTACAACATTCTGTCTTTTCTTCTCCAGGTCACTAAGTTTCCTCCCAAAAAAATGCAGTAGCCTGATGTTGATCTTCTATCGACCAAGGACCCTACATAATCTGCATTAGTATAGGCTGCTAATGTCAGATTTTCTCCCTTTTTGAATAAAACTCCTCTTCTTGGCGTGCCCTTCAAGTACTGTAGAATTTGGTTCACTGCCCTTAGATGTGATTCTCTAGGATTGTGCATGAATTGGCTTATAACCCCAACTGCATAAGCAATGTCTGGTCTGGTGTGTGATAAGTAAATCAGTCTCCCTACAAGTCTCTAATAAGACCCTCTGTCCACAGCTGCCTCTTCTGTTGCATCTCCAAGCCTGTGATTAACCTCTATTGGTATTTCGGCTGGTCTGCACCCTAATTTGTCAGTTTCTGTTAACAAATCCAGAGTACATTTTTTTGGGATATGAAGATTCCTTGCTGTGAATATGCAACATCTATTTCAAGGAAGTATTTAAGTCTTCCAAGATTCTTGACTTCAAATTCTTTGATCAAACACCTCTTTAAGTTGTCAATTTCTTTCAAATCATCTCCTGTGACTACGATGTCATCTACATAGACTATTAAAACAACAACTCCTCTTGAAGAATGCTTTACAAACAAAGTGTGATCACCTTGACTTTGTTTGTAACCCAGCTTTAACATCACTTTAGTGAACCTTCTAAACCAGGCCCTTGGAGATTGTTTTAGTCCATAGAGGGCCTTTTTCAATTTACAAACTGTCTCTCCACTATTTGGACTAAATCCAGGTGGGATGTCCATGTAAACTTCCTCTTCAAGACCACTATGTAAAAATGTATTATTGATGTCATACTGTTGTAATCTCTATACTTGATTGACAACCAATGACAACAAAATCCTTACCGTATTCATTTTTGCAATTAGGGCAAAAGTTTCAAGGTAATCTATCCCATAGGTTTGAGAATACCCTTTAGCTACCAATCTTGCTTTGTATCTGTCCAAGGAGCCATCTGACTTTTACTTCACCGTGAATATCCATCTACATCCTACTATTTTCTTTCCTTCAGGTAACTTCACCAAGTCCCATATTTTATTCTTTTCCAGTACTTCCATTTCAATTTTCATAGCATTCTTCTCATTTTCTAAAGCCTCGGATACAATTTTAGGAATGACAATGAAATTTAGGCTAGTAAGGAAGGCTTTATGGTTGGGAGACAAATTTCTGTAGGAAATGAACAGATAAAGAGGATTTTTTGTAGTACAGGTTCTTTTTCCTTTTCTAATTGCAATGGGGAATTCAAAATCCTTATGAACAGAATCAGAATTAGAATTCTTAACATTATCTGAATCAAGGATAGGTTCAGTAATTACCTCGGTTTATGGCGGAGACAAGGATGATGATTGAGCATGCACTGGTCCCTTTTCCCTTAAGTAAACTTGAAGAGGACGAGCATTATCTTGAATTCCTTCTTTAGGTGTGATAGGTTCAGATTGTTGCGGCTGAGAATCAAAAGAAGGTTGAGAATCAGATTCATCAGATTGTAGAGGATCAAGCTGATGATTCTGGACAGGTTGGACAGATTGAGTAAGTTCTGGTTGATTTTGTGGAGACAAGGTGATAGGATGAAGAATCTTCCCCTGAAGAAGAAAATAGTCTTTATCCTTATCTTCCTTGAACAAAATCTCCCCCTGAAGATAATGATGATTAAAGTAGCCTTCATTTTCAATAAAGGTGACATCAACGGAAGTGAAATGTTTCTGTGTAGGTGGATGGTAGCATTTATACCCTTTCTGTGTAGATGAGTAACCTACAAAAATATATTTCAATACCCTTGGATCTAACTTACCCCTATTCTGAGAATGAATATGAGCAAAGGCAACACAGCCAAATACTTTGGGCTCAAGATGAAAAGAGGGGCTAAGGTTAGGGTAGAAATTGTTTAAGATTTGAATAAGACTTTGAGATCTAAGAACCTGTGTTGGTAATCGATTGATAATATAGGTAGCAGTTAACATAGCTTCCCCCCAAATAGTGCTTAAGAATATTTTTTTTGAAACAACAAGGCTCTTGTTATTTGAAGAAGATGACCATTCTTTCTCTCAGCTACACCATTCTGTTGAGGGGTGTTTACACAAGATGATTCGTGTATGATGTCTTTTTCTTGGAAATAGGAAGATAGGACTTGGTTGAAGTAGTCTTTAGCATTGTCCGACCTAACCCTCTTTATATCAACCCCAAATTGATTCTTAACCATAGTAAAAAAGGTCTTAAAAATAGAACTGACATCAGACTTTTGTTTTAAAAGAAATATCCAAAACACACGAGTGCAATCATTTATAAATGAAATAAACCATCTAGCCCCAGTTATATTTGGAATCTTAGATGGTCCCCAAACATCACTATGAATGAGAGAAAAGAGTATAAATGCATGTTTATTACTTATGGGAAAAGGAACATGTTTGTGTTTGGCAAGTTCACATATGTCGCAATGAAATTCTTCATTATTTAAGGATTTGAACAATGAAGGAAACATAAACTTTAATACTTTAAATGAAGGATGACCAAGGCGAAGGTGATGAAGCCATATCTTATCTTTGGTGGTTTTAGAGTCTGACACAAGGAAAAAAGAAGGCTCATTTAGAATACTGACTTGTTCACTGGAATTGTCAAGATAATACAATCCATTTTCTTCTTTAGCACGCCCAATTATCCTCCTCGTTCCCTATTCCTAAAAAACATATTGGGTAGGATAAAAGATAACACAACAATTAGTGTCTGTAATGATTTTTTATGGACAAGAGATTAGTGAACAATTTAGGAACATGAAGAACATTTTTAAGTGTCAAATTGTTACTTATAACAATATCTCCTTGACCAGCAACAGTTATCTTACTTCCATCTGCTACTATTATCTTTTTATTACTAGGACAGGGAACATAATTGATAAAATTTAGGGAGGAATTGATCATATGGTCTGTTGCTCCTGAGTTAATTACCCAAGAGCTTTGGGTAGGAAAATCCGACACTTTAGATTTTTGAGAAGAGGATATACCTGAAAATGCCAGACTACATGTACCTGAAGGTTTTTCCAAGGACCCAAATAAACTTTTTAGCTTCTCTATTTCTTCTTTGTTGAACTTAAAGGACTGTTCTTGGGCTTCCTCATTCACCTGCTTGGAGACATATGCTTTTCCTGGCCCTCTTGATGATCCCTCTTTTTCAAACAAACTCTTGTTTGTTGTTTGTGGTCTTCCATGAAGCTTCCAACACTTCTCTTTTGTATGGCGTGGTTTTTTGCAGTAGGTGCACCATAAAGAATCTTTGTGCACCATCTTTGAACCTTCTGGCTTCTCTTTAAAAAACTGTTGTTCCATGTTTGATCTCTTTTCAGTTGCACTTCTGGTGGCTAGAGCAGAACTATCCACTTGATTGTTCTCAATCACAACTCCTCTTCTTCCTTCTTCAGCCCGAATCATTGCAATGGCTTCATTTAGAGAGGGTAATTCCTCTTTTCCAAGAAATTGGACTCTTACTACATCAGACTCAATATTTAATCCAGCAAGAAAATCATAAATTCTTTCTTTTTCAACAAACCTTTTTAGGACAACTGCATCTTCACTAGACTTCATTTGGATACACTGATAGTGATCCATCTCTTGTCATAAATTCTGCAGCAAGTTAGAGTATTCTGTAATGGATCTGTCTCCTTGCTTGGTGGATGAAATTTTGGTTTTTATCTCATAAATTTGGACAGTATCTTTAACCTTTGAATAGGTTTGTTTTACGTCTTCCCATATCTCTTGGGCTGTAGTGAGAAACATACAAGTATCACTAATCTCTGGTAACATGGAATTCATAGCCATGACATGACTAGTGAATCTTGTTCATCCCAAGCCTCAAAACGAGGGTTTCCCTCCTTAGGCCCAGTTCCAAAGATGTGACTTAACTTTCCTCTGCCCTTCAAAAAAGTACGAACAAGTTGAGATCATTTAAGGTAGTTTTTTTCATTCAACCTATAAGCAGCTTGTATGCTTTGCAGATCACCTATTTGATTCGAATGGCTTCCTTCACTCACCGAGAATCTTTGCATAGTCTCGGTGCTGCTCACATCTCTTGTCTTGACCATACTTTTGTCGTACTAACAGTGAACCTTCACTGAACACTCAAGAAGGAATTTTAAAAGAAAAGAAAAGTTTTAATGGAGATTGACAGGCTCAAAAATGAGCTAAATAGGCTCTGATACCATGTCAAAAGGAGAGGTTTATTATCGAAAAACTCTCTGTTATATATTTTAGAATAACAACTTATATCTCTTTTAAACTAGGAAATAAACTATTTTAAATAAAATAAAATCCCTTAAAGTTAGGGATTGTAAACACTAACAAGAATCTATAGAATCCTATCTAAATAAAGACAAAATCTCTAATTTATTTTATGACAGATACTTCTCATACACACATGCATGCATGTACGTATTGGCATACATGTTAGAAGTAATACTTGGAGATTCATTTTCTTGATAGAAGTTGGAAAACAAGAGTGAAGTGATGCACTTGCCTATGTAAGATTAAGCCCGTCTCCTAAAAACAAGGATTTAGTCTTGGGACAAAAGAGTTACTTATGCTCGGATTTGAATCTTATATACTTAACTCTCTCGTTTTATAGACGGTTGCGTAAGTTATCCGGATTAAGCTTCATGTCCGTTGAGTTTCCACCATAGTGTTTCTTTTTCCTGTTTTTTTGGATTTGGATGTTAGGTCTACTATTAGCAATGAGTTCAAGTATATACGTTAACATTCCATATTCGAATTTGCTTTGCACTACATCCGATATTGTATTAGTCGAGTTCGACAGAGAATTTTTTTTGTTGAATACTAAGCCTTGTATTTCCAGAAAAGAGTGCATCATGTTTTGCAACTTTTACAGAAACAAAGTGACCCCCCCCCCCCCCCCCAATGCCCTTTGACATATATGATAATATATCAATGGTACAAATGGGGCAAAAATTACCCATCTCGGAAGGACACAACCCTAACAACTAGCTAGCCTCCGGCCATGTTCGAGTGTCGTCCCTGCCGCTTTTCCGGTTGCCCTTGCATGCTAGAATAGTGATTGCAAACCGTGGCCAATTTACAAATGTATAAATCTATATGTAAAACCGAGATGGAACGAAAGGATCGAGGAAATACGACGGATCTGACCAAAGAATTCATTCAAAAATTGAGTAGTGTCACCAATTTGTCCAAGGTTTCTGGGTAGAATTTCCTTGCAAACAGGAAACACGGTCGTCTAATACCGTTCCATAGGCAAGGTTGTAGCAGCTCATCACCCTGTAACAAGGACGGACTAATGTAAACACCTTTGTTCGGAAGCCGGTAAACTTACGAACCCCTGAAAGCACCGGAAAATGCATACCTTGTCGTTACTTGTTATATGGGTCTTCTGGTCGAGCGTCTGCGAAAACGTACGTCGAAACTTGTCAGAATACATGAACTTATTGTACAAACATAAATACACATTCAGCATAATACGTTAGCCATACAAAGTTACAACCTTCTCTCCATTAGCATCAAGACTAAAGAGATGAGCATGCTTACCATAATATTCCTTAGAAGCTCGTAGGTAACATCCTGAGTCCTATAGGATTTCGGGTGCCATTTTCTCTCGGACCAGTCGACGTGTGTTACGGACCAGTTTGCAATACCGCCAGGATCAATCAACTGGACGGGTGCGAAAAGTAAAACACATTAGAAGAAGGCAAAACCGAGAAGGATGAAACAAGATGCAGAGTGTGATTCTCACACCGAAAAAGGTCGGGAAGTAATGCTCGTCGGCAATGCAGTTTTTGCCATCCAAACCTGGCTGTAAACATGAACGATTGTGTGTCAGCGACATGAACTCAGGCTCGGATTCCATCATTCTTTGCCTTTGTCAAAACAAAAACATATTACAATAAGTCAATGTACATTTCAGGATCAAATTCACCTTGCAGTAATCCCGAAACCTCGAGTAGTAAAGATTATCAGCCATAACTATCAGAGCATGCTGCCGCGTCATTGTGAACCACTGCATGAAAATCAAGGATTTAGACTTGCCCTACAAGACACTGTATAAGTTTGCTTAAGGAGGTCTGCTGGATGCTGAAATATTTCATAAGAAGAAGACTTCATTGATGGAAGACTCGAAAAAACGGGGTAAGGGAAACAACAAACATTCAAAATCTTTCATAAGTGTTAAGATTTACTGTGTTAACGGATCCTAACCCTATATATATGTATATATGTGCGCGTGCGTGGTAATTTGACAAAGTTTAGGACACTAACAGAGATGCATGCCCTCATACTGTCACAAGCTGAGTTCATGGTGGTAAAGTTCAGTCACATGTTCCAACCTCGAATTAACCATTCAGGTTGATCTGTCGTAATACATATTAATCTAAACAGTAATGGTATTTATATCGTATCAATTGAGACATACCTGTGAACCCTTTCTGAAGTCTCTCTCTTCTACTTCTGGTAACATGCGTGCTGAATACCTGCCATTCCCATGTGGCCCAGGATCCACAAAGCTGAAAAACAAGGTTGGGGGGATACATTCCAAACATGAGAAACGGTTCAAATGGTCATAATGCATGTGTGCATGTGTACTGCTCTATGGTTTCACTTACCAGTCAACGAAACTCATATTAGCATGCATCAGATAATTGTAGACATAATCAAAATTGTGCATTGGAACACAACTGCAATGTCACCAATCAATAATTCAGATTTGATAAGTGTGCAAGTGAAAACAAATTTAGGGTTCATGGGGGGTTGTTAATGAGACAAGTATTTCACCTGTCAGAGAGTAAAACAAAATGTTCATTGTCAGGATCTTTTAGAGCATATGCCAACAGCCGTCTCTCTGCATCAACCATGTTAAATGCTCCCCATTGAACCTGCAAATTCAGTGTCAATAGATAAATCAACCGTACAATGATAGTTGAAATAGTCATTTATCAGATCATGAAGCTCAACCACTTTTTTTTAAAACTATCGGTATCAACCACCGACAAATCTGAATTAGATATTGTAGAGGCTCATCGCGAGGCAACTCTCAACTCAACTTGTTCCATTCAACATTTAAAACCTCTGATCTTATTTAAGAAATCTAGTGTCTCATTCCACCAAGGCTAATTGATTGTGGGTAGAGCTCAATCACAATTTTTTTTAGTTTAACCACAGACATCCAACTCATTAATTGACTAATCTAGGTCGAGTATTACAAAGAATCGTTATGGGCTGACGCTCTCAACCCAATTTGTTTCATTAAAAAAAATCAAACTGACTCAAATGACATAGTAAGCATAGTGTACCCTGCACCCTTGAGAGCACCGACTCAAATGACATAGTAAGCATGGTGATAACGTTGTTGGGTTTATATTCCAATGGTTTTCCAAACAACAAAAGAAGTAGGTCTGTGAATTAAGCAGACCCGGCAACATAGAAATGAGAGACGTTTGATATTGCAGACAAGGATGCTGGGCAGTCCTCCCTTTTCCCTCTGATTTTATACTAAAATTATGTAAACTATTAAACTTTCTGATGGAACCATTATCAAGTCCACAGTGGATGAATTACTGTATATTTTCTAACAAACATTACATTACCAGAAAATCTAAGAAACATACCGCGGAACTGCGGATTTCCCGGTTAAGGAAGTAGCGACTCTCATGCACTGGTTTTTCTTTTGATGCATGAACATAAACAGAAAATCTTCCCTCATGTCCCTGCCAGGAAAATTTAGCAAAATTTTCTATCAAGATAAACAGTAAATGACATTTCAAAAGTAACCAAAACCAAGGAAAAAAACAAAATGATTACAATTCCTTTCTGCAAGAATTCAACAGAAACAACATGAACTGAGAAGGCAGACAAATATAACCAAATGGCTACTGATGCAATCATACAAAGCAAGGGAATCTGCCAGATTGATTTCACCAGTACCTTCATGCACATTAACCCATATTTGCATTTGCAATCAACTAAGGAAATGTTCTTTACTAGAATGAAACATGTACGACCGTCACACAGCCACATGTACTATTTGATTACTTTATTAGAATCAATCTGAAGAAACATAAGTACTATTTGAACACAAATAGGCTTCATAAAACTCTCCTACTTGCCTACACTTCGGTACTTTTAGTTTCTAGTTAGTACAAATAGACTAAATTTGATATTTTAGGAATAACACTAGTAAGTCCAACATTCACTTTGCACAGCATGTCAGCATGCAATAGCATAAAACAGCTTCACTCCCAGTCTCTCGTACAAATGAACTATTTTATTTTCTACTTCCTAATCTGATGTAGACCTGAAATGGTTCTCAATTCCCATCTTAAGGTTATAAATAACAAAAATTGTCATTTTCTTCCGATAATGGTCATTAATTAACAAATCATGCATGCAAAATATATTCTTATGCAACATAAACAGAACCAAGGTGTGAGAAACCTCCAATGGTGAATATCATTACACTCCAGTAGACATTTCACCATTTTGACATTTATCAAAACCTTGGAAGGCAGCAATTAGTTCCAGAAAAAATCCAATCCTGTTATATAGGAGCAATCCTCGATTGAATTTCTTCCCAATATATCAGTTCATGGAAGCCAAGTTCAAGGATAATGATCTTGAAATTTAATGGAACAGAAAAGAAAAATCCATAAAGCTTATGAAGACGATAGATCACAGAAAGGTAAAACAAACTAGCTGTCAAAAAGAAATAACTCACACGGAAGAACATATCCCAAAGCTTCTCGAAAGGCAATGATCCAGGAGTTAAGAACATGAATGCAATTTTCGGATTTTTCGATTGGACCCTAGGCATATTCAAAATATCCCTAACCACAACCCGTGATATAATCTCTTCATCTGTAAATTCCCTTTTTGGAGCGGGAGGAAGCCAATTACCAAGGACCTTACAACCTCTAGAAGAAAATACATAACATGCAACATCGCCTTTCGGCGGATAGAGATAAGCACAGAGTAGAAGAAGGCTGACAAAAGACACGGTCAGAATAATCCAGATCGGCCTCTTCAAGGAATGGCGATGTCGAGTTCCCGGCAAGATCTTGATATCACCCATGCTACCTAGTCTCCACCCCTTAGCTTCCTTCATCAAGCATAAACACAACAGCTATAGTGCTATACACATGTGGTTTGTCCTTTGTTTCCAGTTTCCTCCTCAAGCTAACAAATTAGTATCCAACAATAGATTTTCCAAAAGATCAATGTAATGTAATCTGGAAAATGAAACCGTAGGTGAAGAAAGTGTTACAATACTTAGCTTGTAACACAAGCATCAATCATGGCTGAAAAACAAATCTCAACTAAAAAGGTCAACTTCAATACCAAGGTAAATCTGATCACACCCTTTACTTTAAAGCTTCAAACATGGAAGAATTATAGTTTAAGAAAAGAAAACCGACCAAACGTTTTCAGAATAAATCAGAAACAGAAAACGAAATTCATCTTCAATCCGTTATTACTGGGCAATCCAAACGGCTCAAGAACAAACCGTTTCCTTTTTCAACATATCCAAAACAAGCAGAAACGTCAAAACATTTGCATTTTCCCATCTAATAAAAGCCAAACAGAAGCATCTTTCAATTGTTTTTATTAAAAATGGAGAAAAAGACAACCCAAATCGAAGACCACGCTGATCCAACCTACCAAAGCTAAGACGACCCATTCAAAATCCAACAAAACAGGAATAAATTGTAACATTCAAATTCTCTACTTAGTCAAATCCGAACCACAACAAATAAACAATTAATCAATTCAACACCCAATTAACGAACGAATGAAACAATGTATTTCCTTGAAGAAAACGATAGAGTCAGCAAAGTTACCCGAGAAACGGAGGTGATTGAAGAAGAAAACGTAAGAGTTCTCAAAATCCCAGAATTTGAAAGATCCAAAGAACACAAGGGCAATGAAGATCTAAACGGAAGGCAGAGCATCAAACGAGAGATTTGCCTACATATATATATATATAGAAATGGATCAATTTCTGCATATAAATAGATTACAAAAGCAATAATTTCGATATCAGATGATGTGAATGTATCTAAATTCTTTGTTTCTGTGATTTTATGTATCCGTTTGCGAACGAAGAAGAGAATGCGAGAGGTGTCGGGGTGGTGTTGGAGCGAATTTCCAAACGTAAAACAGAGCCGGCGATTTATTTTAATGCAGCGTGCTTCTATTATGGGATCACATATCTAGATTATACCTACACGCATCATGAGCGCGTACAAGACACGGGCATAACAATAAAAAAAAAATTATATTTATCATCGATTTTTATATTTAAATCACAGATTTTTATATTTATATTTATCATCGATTTTTATATTTAAATCACAGATTTTAATCTTAAATTTTAAATTTAAAATTTTAATATAAAATATAAATAAAATCATAATAAAAAATATTCTTTTCTGCCACATTATTTTTATAATTTTATATTTATATATTTGATAAAAAGGAAGAAATATTTCTATTAAAAATCATTTCTTTTATATATAATATTTTTTTGTATTATAATATACAGAAAGTAATATAAATCTTCTATTTATAATATACGATATTAATAATAAAAGCGGTATTTATTTATAGATATTTGTAAATCAGTGATAATATATATTATAAATATTTTACGTATAAAATAATTAAATTTAGATCTCAAAAGATAAGTATTATTATTTTTTCACTAAGACTAGTTGTTGAATTTAATTTTTATGTAACTTAAAATCTATAACATTAATGGTAAGTTTAATAAAAATTCTATAAATATAATTTTACTTTAAATAAAAGGGTAACATAAACTATATAAATAATTATCCAATTATTATTGATTTTTTTCTTTGATTATTTTACTAATAAAAGTTACAAACTTAAAATGTATATGAGTTAAAAAAACAAAATCAATATTGAGAATAAGAGAAATTTATAATTTAAATCATTGAATTTATCTTCAATTTTCGTATAAGTCACAAAACTTTGATTTAATCAGATTAAATTATTAAACTTTTATTATTAACAAACTAAATTATTCAGACTAGCATCGTTAAATATTTTAACGAAAAAGCTAACTCAATAATCCTACTAGACATGTTTTTCTATGTCAGCAAGTTAATATTAATTAAAATTTAAAAAATATATTATTTTTACATTAAATTATTAAAGAAATTTAGTAAATTTATATCGTTTGAATTACAATTTTTTAATAATTTAATGTAAAAAAGATTTTTTAAAAAATCTTTAATTTTAATTAATATTAACTTGCTGACATGAAAAAATATGTCTAGTAGGATTATTGAGTCAACTTTCTGTTAAAATAATTGACGATATTAGTATGAATGATTTAATTTGTTAATAATAAAAGTTTAATGATTTAATCTGATTAAATTAAAAGTGTATGACCTATACGAAAGTAAAGGATAAATTCAATGATTTAAATTATAAATGACTCTAAAAATAATATACGTTATTAATAATTTATGATTTTATAGTTTTTTTTTAATTTTTTTACTTACTTTGAAATATTTATTTAGTATTTTTTAATATTATAAAACTTTAATATTTTTAAAAAATACTAAATGATTAATTAAACTCTCAGAACTTTCTAAAAAATCAATTCACCCTCGAATTTTCTAAAAAATTAATTATCTAGAAGAAAGTTAAAATATAAAGAAAATATAAGGTTAATATAAAAAAATTACAAATGGTAGCGACTATTTAAAAATAATTTTTTTACTCAAAAACGAAATATTCTAAATATTTCGAAAATTATTGTACATCATTAAAATTAACGTCACTGTTATTAAATTAAGAAAAAAATAAAATAAATTAACACTGATATCAATTTTAATGATGTACAATAATTTTAAAATTAATATATATTTTTTAAAGTTAAAATTAATATATAAATGATCGAAATTGTAGAAAATTAATGTAGGGATTGATTTGAATTTTCTCAAATCGTATTTTAAATTTATATAAATATATATGAACCATCAAACTTTATTTTTATAATATTATAATAATAATATAATTGCTTGAAAGTCAAGTCAAACCTGTTGAAGGAGAGGGAGGGACTAAAGACCAATGAAAAGGCCATTTTTATGTTCCTATGCGCCATGACAGGACTTCAACCGATTTTCAGGTATTTTTAATTTCCAACGTTACATCCTTACTAGAAATACAGCAATTTTTTAAGAAATTAGTAAAATTTTAAAAATAAATCCCAAAAAGTCTACATGTTAATGTAATTTTTAATTTTAATTATTTATAATATATATAAGAATATTAGGATTGTTGTCAAAATAGTGATGTCAATTGAATTAAGACTTCATAGAAAATAATTATGTATTTTAAATAAGTTTAATAATTATTAAAAATTTCTATTGCGGGCGATAAATATTGTTAAACACCATTAATATTGAATATTATTGAACATCATTAAATTAATTAATAAAAATTAAAATCTCAAAGACTCAATATATAATTAATAAAAAAATGATAGACTCAACATATAATTAATAATTGTGTATTAAGTTCTTTGAGATTTTTAATCTTTATTAATTAACTTAATAATATTCAGTAGTGTTCAGCATTAGTGGTACTTAACGGTGTTCAATACTCGTTATAGACTCATCTTAATTATTATTCATGTGATATTTTTAATGGTTATTATAGTTCAATGGTCTTAAATTTAAAAACTGAATTAGTAATTAAAGATGTTCATGTTTAACTTGTATAGATTCGAATTTTAGTGTGTAAATTAAATATCTCTATTCGATAAAACAAATTTGTCTTAAATCGAAACTTTTTAAAAATAAATATAAATTGTTTATATTATAATATTTTAATCAATGAAAAAGAGACTAATTTATTAAAGACTGCAATTTCATCGAAAGGTTGGTACAAGTGATAAACAATTTGATTCCACTTAAATAGATCTCGGATTTGAGATGTTATGTATGCAAAAAATCCTTATTGTGAAACCCACCCATCAAAATTAGGTGGGTAACGCGAATCGATCTAAATTAATTAAAACGATGCTCCGAGAACTGAAACAGCAATCAAAGAAAAAAAATGCAATTTCCAACAACCTAATATTTTACACATTTCATCCATAAGAAATTAATCAAAACAACCAAATGAAAATAGAATTTTCAAAACATACAATACATAAACTTCAACTTATCATGACTTTAGGTTGAGTTTAAGGTATTGTGCAGGCAGAAATTTTTTATTAAAAGATGCCACCATCAAAATTAAATATACGGTGTAAATTAATTCAGATTAATCAAAAATGAAGTTTTGAAAATGAAAAGAGTAATAAAAAATATTCTAAATAATGTTTATAGAATAAATATGTGCACTACTTATATCCATTTCCTTCCTGCTTGCCCTCTCAAAATACAATACAGGAAGAATCTTTGCTAGACCATGTGAAATTTATTTCTCAAATTGTTATCATATTAGAATTATTAATTTTCAAACTCGAATTCAGTTCAGTTGGTTCATGTAATATTCTCAAGTGGTTCATGTAATATTCTCAAGCCTTTCTACGTATTTAGGAGTTATGTCTCTATACTCGTATATCGATAAACATCGGATACAAATATTAGACAGAAAAATGAAAAATCAGAGCAACATAAGTTTCGAACAGGCCCCTTAAATATAGACTGAAACTCGAATTTAGTTCAACTGATTCATGTAATCAAAGTTTGTCTACGTATTCAGGGGGCGTTTCCGTATACTTGTATCCTGATAAACATCGGATACAGATATCGGACAGAAAAATAAAAAATCAGAGGAACATAAGTTTTAAATCGACCCCTCGAATATCGATTACTTATTCCCTCAAAAAATGAAAAAAAAAATACAACAGAGCACAAAGTACAAAGACCCAAATCAAAATATGCAGCCATGCTCTGGTACAAACCATAATCTTTAGATTTATGTTCTTATTTACTACAATGTTGATGCAAATACTAACAGTTCAACCTCAACAGATTACTGAATTTGTCATTGATAATGGGGAAATGTCAGTGATGAGTACCTGATAAAGGAGAGATTGATTTATCTCAATCATAAACGATGCCTTCGTCTTCGTCGCCAAGCTCCATGTCATCAGCATCACTTCCGCCCATCACGGAGAGAAAAAGCAGAACAGCCAGTAGTTGGGCTGCTAAGAAATATTTTGCTCTCCGCTTAAAAGTTTTTTCCTCTTCTGTTTTCTCCCTCTTTGGCTTGCTCTTCGGCTTTGAACCTAGTCGGGGAAGAAAGGATACCGTGTTTATTTCAATACTCGAAAAACTAACATATCAAAATATATTGGGTTTTCTAATTCGTTAGGTTTGAGTAATACTATGGTTTTTATAGAGGAAACAGTATTAAATGTAGGAGTTGCCAACTTTTCCCCTACAAAACGAAGAACCTAATCATTCCTTATATCACCAGCAGAACAAATAAAAAGAAAATAGCAGTTAATTCATCACGATTCTTTTCATTTCAGATGTCGATAAAGGAAAAGTTCTATAATCGTCAATTTTAGGCTAGAATGGAACTTTAACATTAACGAAAAAAGGAAGAAAATATACTTGTGGATGCAGTAACTTACTCCAATTTGAGGGACCTCTTTTCGGAGTTGATGAAGGGACCGAGTGAATTTGTGGACCAGAAGATGATGAACTGGACTCGATCAACTCCATTTTATGTTTTTCAGCATACCTGACGATGTTATTGTGCTCCAAGAGTTTGCTTCGAAGTACAGATGCCTCCTAGTGATGAAGAATTGCAAAGGAACACATTTTAAGGATTTTTCGAAGGGGTAACGTTCTGTATCATAGAAACTGCGATAGTGGACTTTCTTCGATAATCTAAATTGAATTCTGAGATTTCTACTTGTGTTTCTTTTCCTTTCAAGAGGAAATATCTCTAGCAGAAACTAACTCAAAATCATGAATAAAATCAGAAAGCTATGATAAACAAGAACAATCATCGACGTCTCATTGTGACAAGGTCCTAAGGAGTGATCTAAATATACAACTCCTTGTTTTTAGAGGAACTGACTCAGAGCCATGTATTTTGAGTCTTCAAAGCATCACAAAAACAGTCCTAAACTCATAATTTCTGCCTTCAGGTTAAAGCAGCCACAGTCATTACGGTATACACTATCAGGCATCAGGTATCAAGTAGCTGTTCTCAGAAGAACCTATCAAATTGTTCATAATTGGCATGAAAGAAATGATGCTTATAATTGACACAAATGATAAATTTTAGGATTATATGTCATGCGAGTGAAGAATTAGTAATTCAAACACGCCAATTATCAGCAAAAGCTATAAAGAAAGATTATTGCAGAAAATCCATCCCAAATGTTTCCCTTAACTACATTATATGCAATGTAAATGTGAATAGTGTTGTCCCATCGACAGCACAAAATTAGAAGCTATTCATCTTCTTATGATTCAAGGTGCTTTTTATTTTTATTTTTAAATGAAAGTTTAACAGATCCGAATACTCCTCATATTAATTAAAAAAAACATATTCCAGAGCTAACAGCTAGAATAAAATAGTATAGCTTGAAAGGTAACTCACTGGTAGTGCATGAAGGGTAACAAGAACGTGTCCAAGAAAAGTTGCATCCAAACTTGAAGGCCTGCAAACATGTAACAATCCAACGGTCTACATCATCATCAGGTTCGAGTAAAACACTATTCCATCGAGACACCACTCAAAATTTAAAATGGAAAACAGGTTTTAATATCCAAACCAGAATACCAATAGGAGTTACCTATCATCAAAGAGGAAGTTTTGGTCTCCTAACCTAGTAGATAGAGCACCATAAGCAATTTTTGCTCTCTTGTAAATCTGCCCACAGAATAAAGACATGCAATTTTGAAAATCTAGTGGCGACTCTCAATACACACATATATCAAAATATGAAAGCACGCTAGTAGAGTTTCTTGGTAGCACAAATGCAAGTGTTGCGTGACTTAACCGTGTATATGCATGCAGACTCATGTGAGAGATAAAAAGGTGGGAAAACAAAGTAAAAGTGAGACCTCATCTTCTCTCTGCTCAGCATTGTCTTTGGTAATTCCAAGACGCTGTTTAACACTATATACTTGCTTTAGGAATAGAACTTTTCCTATTGGCCATGAAAGATCAGAATAATAAATATTGTAGGCTGATTTTCCATCAGAACCAACCCATAGTTCATACATCATTGCATCAGCTAACCAAGAGCTAATCATTGCTTTCAACGCTACCCAATCCGGGACAGAATGGAATTCAGAGTCCAGATCAACAATGCCATCTCGCTTTAAACACTCAATCACCCCACCATTCTCATTATTGTAGGCAACATAAGTACCAGATTCAACATAAGGAATTTGATCTGACATATAAATTAAGAAGAGAAAGGCATTATCAGTAATATGCCTATTTACCAAAATACAAGTTTGCATAAAGATAAACACAATTGACAAATAGACATTCATGGTTCAAGATACAAAAATAGGACAATAGAATATAATTGCTATAAGCACGACATCGGACAGTGACCACTAGTGATATTGCAAAATAAGGGACTTCAACCAATTATTTACACAGTTAATACAAAAACAGCTACACCCTATCCCATGGTGTGAAGTTGACTGTATGTATCATTTCCACTAGTACACCCCCATACTTAACAATACATAAAAGTAAGACCATTGTCTAGTTTGTAAAAAAACTCAACAATGGAGGTAAGCATCAATATTAACCTTTACAGATGACTCAAATAAATATGCTCATAGACACAAGTCAAGAAGATTGTTTAACATAAAACTGAAAGAAGGCATCGCCAGGGTTCATACGATTGAAATTTACAGTAGTAGTGAATCAATGCACTCAATTCATCCTACCCAAATCCCAATCTAGATTAACAAGAGCAACCCTTCAAGCAACACCCTTGAAAGCTCAATTCTTTAAGTACAGCAGTAATTACAGTACCATAAATCACATTGTGTAACCAAGAAAGCTAAGAGAATTGAACTATCCTATACACAAACAACTAAAGAGATGCAAAGTTGATGCACCCAGCATCCAATTTTCGATTAAATAAGAGAAATTCAAATAAAACAAACGATTGAATTTGGGAGAAATGAAATACAAACCTGAATCAGGGAAGATTGAATTGAAAGACAGACGAAAGGGAAAGTGGGCAAGCTTGAGGTAAATGAAAAGGGGTAAACAAAGGGGGCAAGCAGTTGGGAGATCGAAGTAGGGCTTCCTTGCGACCAACGTGAACTCTTCTGATTCTCTATCGCCGGCGTGTTCCATTTTCTTTTCTTCTTTCTCTTCACTTCGACTACAGCTATCTCCTCTGGAATTACCTCTGAGATAGTATTACGGTAGGGTTTTTGAAGGGTTTTTGTTTTATGGGTAAATTATATTGTTAGTCACTCAACGTTCTCTAAAATTCTATTTCTGTCACTGAATTTTAACATTTTTAATTTAATCACTTAACTTTTAAATTACTTCAATTTTGATCACTCTATGAAGGACTATAGAACTTATGACAATATAATTAAATTATTTTTTAAAATTTAAATAATCAAAATAAAAAATTGAGCGAGAAACGGTAAAATTTATCCTTATTTTTTAAGAAGATAGGATTTTTCGACACATATTTTTTGAATTGTTTTTATATATTTCTGTAATTTATTATATATATTCATCTCAAATTTATATATAATATTAACATGTCCCAACTTTATTTAAAATCGATTTAATTTGAGAGATAAAACTCTAAATTTTATCTAAATTCGTTTATATTTATTATTAATAAATTGAAATTTATTTCAGGTCCTCACATTTTTTACTTGTTTATGTTACTTTTAATGTACTAATTTATAGTTTCATATATATATATATATATATATTATTAAAATTTAAAATATAAAAATGTAAAGTTATTAATCATTAAATTATAATAAACCATTTATTTTGATCATTTAACTTTCAAATATTACAAATGATTATCAAATTTTAATTTTTTTAAATAATTATTATATTAACTATAAAAAATTATATAATAATATATTTGATTTTATATATTTATATACTTAATTATTTAATTTTAATTAAAAAATAAATTTAAAATATTTATATAAATTAAAAACATTTAAATAACTATTTAAATCAAGTTTCGATAAAAAAAATACGTGAACTCGTTATTATATCATGTTCTACCATCTCGATGAGTTGTAAATGAGTTTTTCATTTTCTTTATTTTAAAATAAAATTAGTTGCGAATTAAATTTAAACAAAAGAATGAACTTTCATTGGTATGCTTATTTAAACAAAATTAGTTATGGGTAGCAATACTTCTTGCACGATAGTTTGGATCGTCTACAACTCTTTTCTTTCTTTGTTATGTGTCTCGTTTGGACAAAGATAAGGAGATTTGGGAAGCTTCTGAATTTTATTGGTATGCTTATTTCCATAGAAATTTTTATTTTTCTTTGTTTTGGATTGTAAAAATTTTTGGATTGATTAATCCAATTATTTTGCTTGTTGATTGCGATGTAATTATAATTTTTCTATGGATTTAATAAAAATTCAGTGGCATTTGTCAAAAAAAAAGTTCGTAAACATGAATAAGTCATGTTTATTGGATTCGGTAATACGTCATGCTTATTGGATTGAGTTAAGTTATAAATAAGACGAGATGGATCACAAATTATTTGAATTTGATTCGGTTAAAGTTTAATTTGAGTTCAAACTCGATTCATTGATTCAAATTCTCAATGAGCCGAGAAAAAATCATACGATACCCGACTAAAAAAGATCATGAACTACTAAAATATATATTATATTTAGGATCGTCTCAAATTATTTTGGACCAAAAACTCAACAATAGAACTTTATAGAACGAAAATATATTTTATCTATTTGAATCATTAATTTATTTTTTATTAATTATACAAATACAATTAAAATCTTTTAATATATTATTTTTTAGGATTTATATTCAATAAATTGAAGATAAAAACTTTTAATTTCTATAGTCGCCTTAATTATAGGATTTAGGGTCTCAATTGAGGGTACAAATTTAAGGTTTTATATGTATGTATATAAAATTTAGGGATAATGATTAGGATTTAAAGGTTTTTAGTTAGGATTTAGAGTTTATAAGTTAAAGTAATATGTTAAGGAATTAGATTTCAACCTATAAATCTTAAATTCCAATCTAATAGTTTAAATTCTATTTACGGTCACTAAAATTTAAAGTATTAAACCATTGTTTATTTTATTTAAATTTTTATAATGCTAATCTTAAATTATATCATTGTTTATTTATTTTTAATGTAATTTGAATTGAATTAGTACTTATTTTTTTCGATATGATGTCGTTTGATTAATATCATCTACAAGCGATAAAATCATGAGTGATAGATTCACTGGTGACAAGTCGGCCATATGATAGATTGATATTAAATAAATTATATTTTATGGTTTGATTTGTGAAGAAAATTTTTTAAATGATTTAATTTGCGGATAAATTTATATTAACCGTATATTATATAAAGCCCCATAAAAATAAGACCCTGAACTAGGGATGAGTATGAAACCCAAATTCGACGGGTTTTGATCTAACCCGTTCGAAAGAGTTGGATTTTTTAAGAAATTTCGGGTTTGGATCAGGTCGGGGTCGAGTTTAGGATGGAAAAAATCCGCCCCACCCGACCCTGAACTTTAATTTTCCATATATATTTTAGAGATATTTGCAATAATGATCCCTCTTTATATATATTTTATACAATTAGGTCACTAAAATTAATTTTTTTATAATTAGATTACTAAAATTTTATGTTAGTTACAATTAGATCCCTATATTTTATTTTTTACAATTAAGTCTCTAAAATTTAAAATTTTTAATAATTCGGGTCGGGTCAGATTTTAAGGCTTAAAAATTGAGTTGGGTCAGACTTTTTTACACTAACCTCGGGTTGGATCAGGTCGGATTTTAAAGCTTAAAAATCGGGTCGGATCGGGACGAATTTTTTTATACATACCTCGGGTCGGGTGATGGGTGGAGGATGTTAGGCTTGGAGTGGCTCGATGCACAACCGATTAACTTGCCAATTTGATGGAGAAAGAACACTTTGGGTGATTGGTTGTGGAAGTAAAATTAACACAATTTTTTTAGAGTGGTTCGGCCTTCGAACAAGCACCTACATCCACTACCTTAACTTCCCACTAAGGATTTTCAAAATTCACTAAGAATTTCAACCTTTTGAGGCCAAAAGGATAACCTTACAATCCTAGACTCAAACCTGAATCTAGCATCCAAAGTTCACAACCCGAACTTTAGGAATTCACTCAAACAAGAAAAACTTAGCAAACTTGAATCCTTCTAATAAGGCTAGTGTTTGCAACTAAGCACTCACCCAATTCCTAATTACACTTGAGCATATATTGACAATTAAGCTCACAAATGTTTGTCTACCTAAATAATAGGAAATTAAGTACTAAGACAATTTCTTGATCATAATGTTGTTACCATTGAAACATTAGCCTTCTCTTGATGCTTGAGGCTTCCTTTTATCATCCCAAAAGAGCTTCTAGTCGTTTATGACCGTTGGGGATGTTTTGGAGCCGTTTGAAGCTGATTACAAGGCATATTTCTGTTTCTGGTGCAAGTGGTATCGATACCCCTGAGACTGGTATCGAAACACCCTCTTTGAGAAATAACCGTTGACCTGCATTTAAGAACTAGTATCGATACCAGTATCGATACCGCTCCTAGCCGTTGGGGGTTTTCATAAAATCATTTTGACCACTGGGGGTGTTTCGAAACAAGGTTCAAAACAGAGCATCACAATGGCAAAAGGTATCGATACCAGTATCGATACCACTGTGGTTTTGCCTGTGAAACCATGGTATTGAAGAACAGGTATCGAAACACCTTAAGGGTGTATCGAAACACCTGGGTTAAAAACACTTATTTGGTTTCTTTAAATCATTTAAACCATATTTAAAATCATTCAAAAATATCTTAAATATATTTTCAAGTAGTTTGGACATAAGAACCATTTTTGAAATCTTTTCAAATTAGTCCAAAACTATTTTTCAATTATTATATCAAAACATTAGTTCTACAGAGGATATATTTTTCGGGTCGGGTGCGTGTGGACTAAAAATCCGACCTGACCCAATCGTGCCCATCTCTACCTTGAACATCTGCTCATGCGGCTCGTGAGTTTTCAAGTCGAGCTTAAGTTTTAATTGAACTTAAACTCGAGTTTAGTAAATTTAAGTTTATGAGCTTTCAAGTCGAGTTTAACATTAAGAATTTCAAATTTGAATTGAATTTAACAATACTTAAACTTGATTCGAACTCGTTTACGTACCTAAATTCAACATCATTTTATGTAATAACTAAATATCAATTATTATTCATTTAACGTACAATACTTTACGATGCGTTAGTAATGTTTAAAATCAACAGTTATAGTTCTTTTATTGCCTAAAACTTACAACGATGATAAACAAACAATTCGACCAAGTACTGTAAATAGACTTTAGATTGAAACCCGTCGTAATTAAGCAGATGAGTAATTAGGATAAAATTACCAAAGATGTTGAAACGAGAATAAAATTATGTTACTTATCTTTAAAATTAATAATTTTTTAAAATAATAATCTTAAATTCGAGGATTAAGATTTAATCTTATTAATTTCAAAATTAATATCTTAAAAATAATTAGATCAGAAAATTTGATAAAAATTAATTCCATTAACTTCAAAATTGACAGGGTCTTAAAAAATTAAACCAAAACTTTTGAGAGAGACCAAGACTTAATTTTAATAACTCAAAATTTTAGGGCTAAAATAGAATTAACCCATAAAAAATTAGGACAAATCACGTCCCCTACAACCCACCCGATATCTACCCATGCAATTTAGTTGAGTTAATTTTTGATCCACTACTGATGTAAATTTCAAGTTATTAAAAAAACTAATTCACTAATTATTAAGAAAAATCAACTTATTCAAGTTAAGGATGAAAAAAACTCAATACGAAAAATTATTTTTTATTAAACCAAAAAAAAAAACCTTAATCGTCTTGATTCAATTTAAACGATTCAAAAAAAATTAAATAAAATTTAAATCATAAAATAAAATTTTAATAAATCAAATTTTTTAATATAAATAGATGTACTTTTAAGTTCGAAGTTTCTTAATTTTTTGATATATATATATATATATCAATATACAAAAAAATATATGCTTGAAAAAAAGTATATATACATATATTTCATGATTAAAGAAAATTATTTAATTTAAAATCATATCGTACTATAACGTAATAAATAATAATAATAATTAAATTTATATAAATTTAAAAATTTCACTCAGATAAAAAATTAATAAATTTTAAATTATAAAATATAATATATCAACACAAAAATTTCCTCAATTTGATCAAAAACTAACCAGTAATTCAAGTTATTTAAAATCTTCATTTTATAACTTCAATCTTATTTTAAAAAAATTCAACTCGTATAAAGTTTATAAAATTACAAATCAAATTGAATAATATAATTTTTTTAAATCAAATTTTATTCCCTATATATGTAATTTTAAGGGTTTTATCTTGGTCTCTAAGCAGTTCATTGTAATTATGGGTGAGAAAAATTCGACTAAAAAAATAAATTTTTTTAATTTAGCTCAGAGACAGAAAAATATATCTAATTCTAATTCGACTCAAAATTACATAACCTCAATTAGATTTCAAAAAATTCAAATAAAATTTAAATTATAAAATAAAAATTAAAACAATTAAAATAACTCAAATGACTTAAAATTTTTAATAATTATTTTTTTAATAATTAATAAATTAAATTTATGTTAAAACCAAGTCTATTAATTTTTCCTCATACATTTATAAGGATAGTTTTAGGAGACGAAGAACTTAAAAAATGACTATCAAATTTCTTACAAAAATTGTAAGAATTTGAATATTGAATTTTTAATATATACTAAATTTCTTGAAAAAAAATGTAAAGATTTTCGTACATTCCAAGTTTCTTAAAAAATATAAAATTTTGATATATACCAATTTTTTTAAAAAAAGTGAATTTTTTTGTATACATCAATTTTCTTAAATGTAAAAATTTCGATATATACCAAAAAAATTAATACCGAATATCTTACGACTTCAATAAGAAATTTGGTACAACAATTTTTTAAGCTGCCGTCTTTTTAAAAAAGAAAACTATTTATACCAATATGAAAACATATAAAGAAATACATGCCGCATGAGAAAATATTATAAAATATATATCTTATATAATTAAAAAAATCATTTAAATTAGAATCAAAATACACTATAACATGATAAATAACAATAAATAAATTATATAAAAACTCAACTCGAATTTTATAAACTCGACATAATTCAAAAAAATCAAATATAATTTAAATTATAAAACATGACGCTTCAACTCAAACAATTCAATTTTTTAACTCTATCCATTCAAACACTCACCCCTAATTGCAATTAAGGGGTAAGATTAGCAAAAGTGGAAAGTTTTCATGGGAAACATAGCAAGCGTCAAACATTCAAAATGGAGCAATGTATTTGTGAGGTTTCGACAGTAACCAAAAAACAATCATTAGAAGGAAAAAAAATAAAATAAAAAGTGACACCCAAAGTTATCATAAGAAAGAATTTAGAAAGTTTTTTGGGAGATTACCCTTCTTACCGGGGATGCTGCGATTCAGATTCTAACCGTTCACTTTCTTTCTTGAAGAACTCGAATTTCCGGAGGAGCTTTGCCAGTTTCGTCGCATTCTCTTCCTGAATATGAGAGGGAACTTTTTCTTGATATCCAGAGGCATTGATGATCTTCTTCAACTTCTCCTGTTGCCTGTTTAAAAAAAAATCGATCCCGTGATCAACAACGCTTTCGCTAGATTACCGGACTATGTTACTCAAAAATCAAATGTGATTATGTGAGTGTAGGATATAAATGTGTTCGACACAAATACATTCATTTTCTAAAGTTTTTTTTTTCATGTATTGGAGGGTTCTATCTCCGTGCCCGAATACGGATGGATCAGACACAAGTATCGAGAATAGGAGTATTTCAAGAGAAATGAAGACTCGGAAAGTACTTACTTCAGTATTTCATCCATCTTAGTCTTGATCTTTTCACGTTCTGCTTCTGCATTTAGGGCTCCTTGAACCTTAAGATAAACTTTAAGGTTTTCGTTGACATTTTCGACTGCACATCCGGCTGGAGCATCATCTACTCCACTCAGTAGAACCTGGAGAATGGTAGTTTGAAAACATTAAAAAAACAAACTCGAATATTAATCGGAAGAAAATCTAAATTCAGAATTGGAATTTGATGATATCCGTGTTTAAATAAGCCGTAATACCTTTAAAGATGATAAAGTGGCAAGGGTTAAGATCTCTAATTCACAGGATCTCATGATTTTTGCTACTTCATCATTTTGACAGAAAGCAAAAGCAGGTAACCTAAAACAAAATTAACCAATGCAATATAATTAGTTAAACCGATGCTGTGAGTTTCTTCTTCGGAAATTTAAAATAACAATGTAGATATAGTGCTTCACATATGAACCTTTCATTCTTTTGCTTGGCAAGCAGCTCAGCTCGAAGTGACCGAAGAGACCTTACTGTTGATTCCACAAGGTCCATTTCATATTCCACCCTTTCATTTGTCCAACTCTGCAAAGGGGAGAAAACATAACAGCCATCGCAGAAAACCAAAATTAAATGTTGAATTTGAACATATTTTTTGTTCGGTTATCATGCTTTTTTGGTTTTCAGGATAATCGAACCAAAATATATTACCCGAAGGAAACTGGAACTTACCTCTACTGGTGATGGGTATTCGCATATCATTATAGATTCTTTGTTTGTGTGGTTCTTTACTCCTGGAAGGCGCTGCCACAGTTCTTCGGTGACAAATGGCATAAACGGATGAAGCAAACGCAGGCCAATTTCCAAACAAGTCCAGAGAGTGTCTTGAGCAAATTTCCTCTCAGAGGAAAATGTTGATTTATCACCAGCAAAGTAGGGCTTGGTGGCTTCGATGAAAATGTCGCAGAACTGATACTGCCACCAAGAATAGACACTGGTGGTTGCATCTGAGAATTCATATGAATTTAATGACAATTCAGTCTTTGAAATAGCCTTGTTCAGCACTGAGAGTATCCAGCGACAACTGAAAGGCATTGCCTCAGGATTCATGGATGATGGAGTATAGTCATCTGGAAGTTTGCTCATGGCAAAACGAACAGCATTCCATAATTTGTTGCACCATTGACGATATCCAACAACTCGTTGGATATCCAAGTTAATTTTATCTGACTGAAACAAAAAAACGGCTGAGAAGAATGGAAGGAACAAGTTTAACGAGTGGTATATCAAAACAGAATAAGCAAGTAGAAAGCAACCTGTGCAGTGTAGGAAACAAGGGCAAACCGGAGAGCATCGGCACCACATTCAGCAATGCCATTAGGAAAATCTTTCCGCTGCCCTTCTTTGGCAGTGGCCAGCTCATTAGGATCCAAGTTACCCCCTTCGAGCCTCTTATGAAGACCTTCAAGTGATATCCCATTTATCACCTCAAGAGGATCAATTACATTTCCGAGAGACTTTGACATCTTACGGCCATGTGCATCTCGGATCATGGGATGCAAGTAAACCTGAAAGAAGAAAATCATCAAGGGTCAATACTCAATAGAGAACCTAAAGCAGTCTCACAAGAGTGCTGTATATAATTTTGCACAAAGATTGCACTCACCTTACTGAACGGTACATCACCCCCCAACATAATTCCTAACATAACCATCCGAGCAACCCAGAAGAAGAGAATATCATGCCCAGTTTCAAGGACCGATGTTGGATAAAATGCTTTTAGATCAGCCGTATCATCAGGCCATCCCAACACAGATAAAGGAAAAAGACCAGACGAAAACCAGGTGTCAAGTACATCAGGATCTTGAGACATCTTGAACTTCTTCCCGGAATATTTCTTCCTAGCTTCTGCAAGTGCCTGTTCCTCATCTCTGGCAACAATCCAGTGATCATTGTAAGCACCAAGCTCCTTCTGTTCATCATCTTCGAGTGTAACATACCATGCAGGAATACGGTGACCCCACCAAAGCTGCCTTGAAATACACCAATCACGGATATTGTCAAGCCACCTGCAACATTTGGAATATCTCACTTAGGTTAGGCAGCCATTAGACCTGGACAATATAAGATAAATTTCACATAGTATACAAATTTAGTGAAGCTAAGAGCCATTGATGGAACCAACAAGACTCGTTAACCTAAAAGCAATGGCTTCTGTCATCTTTTTCTTAATTTTTTTAATGAAAAAAATTCAGGCTTTTGCTTAATCAGACTGCATCAATCTCTGTCAAATATGAGAATCAGACAGAAATCCAACATAAAAAATAGCCACATTACTCTAAAATCATCCTTATTCTACAACATAATAGCAGAAAGTAAAAGAACATGAGCACCTTTTCCATTCTGCAGTATACTGCTTTGGAATGAACTCAAGCTTCCTGTTTTGATCATCCATAGCTGCATCAAGAGCCTGCTTTGCCATGCTACTGCAGTTAACATACCACTGGGGCTTTATCATTGGCTCCACAACATCATTGCTTCTTGAACAAAGGCCAAGGCGCATCTCATTGTTTTGAGCTCCTCTATACAATTTCTAATGATGAAGAAATAAGTTAATGACTTTAAGATCATGCACGGATGAAAATCAGAAACCATTCAATGCCAAAGAATACATATAAATGTGCAAAAGGCAACAATCAGTCAACAACTGAAAGACTCTCCATACATTCCAATTGTGATCCTAAGAAGAGCACAATTATGAAATATCATCACGTGTGGATCCAGCATACAGGGAAAAAACTTTAAGTTTGGGGTAGAGCATTGGGCTTTTAAACCAAATGAAGGCAGGTTTAATTCTTGCTACAGACATAGATGGGGTGCAAGGGGGCAAAAACACACCCATATCAAGAAATTTAACTACCAATACCACATCAGCAAAAAAACTAATCTTGACCAAAATTTGCATGATATCACAATGCAAACAAGTCTTCCTAGATGCATATCAATAAAAGTAAATACCTTCTTCTGCAATGCATCAATCACAGCCTCACGAGCCTTAAACCGTGGCATTCCAGCAAATTCCACCCCACCATTGCTATTTATTTTCCCATCATCAGTGAAAATGTTAATAAATTCAAGATTATGGCGCTTGCCCACTTCGAAATCATTAGGATCATGAGCTGGAGTTATCTGTACACCATTCAAGGCAATGACAAGAAAAGTAAACAAACAAAGAGAGATGGACAATTACAGGATCCCAAAAGGACAAAATCTATGATAGATTACCTTTACGGCACCAGTTCCAAAACTAGGATCAACTAGAATTGCATCACAGATTATTGGAAGTTTTCGGCCGTTGAAAGGATGAATTGCAAATTTCCCATGCAGATGATTATACCTCTTGTCTTCCGGATGAATAGCTATAGCTGTATCACCAAGCATTGTTTCCACCCTTGTAGTGGCAACAACAATTTCACCCAAATTTCCCTCCAAAGGGTAAGCGAATGACGTTAATACTCCAAACTCCACTGGTTTTTCATAACTAGGTACCTTTAACAAAGTCCTTTCTTTGATGTCTGTATAATCTACCTAGAAACATGGAGCAACTTCAAGAATCAAGATATGCATCAAAAGATGCAAAAAAAGGTTACCCAAAAAATCGACTTACCTCTATATCAGAGATAGCAGTTCGCAAGACACAGTCCCAATTGACTAATCGTAAGTCCCTGTAAAATGCATGGAGAAAACAAGAAGTAATTTAATTAGAAAAGACAAAGGATAACGTTTAAGGGATACCAATCATTCTAAATGCCGCAAACAATTCATTTTTACTGTCAACAACATAAATTCATCAAATCACAGAATAACAGAAATTTTAACGTGTACAACATACCTATAAATAAGACCCTCCTTATAAAGCCGATTGAAAGCTTCGGTCACAGCCTTTGATCTCTTCTCATCCATTGTAAAGCACTGGAGAAGTAAACATAATAATATCATAACAATGAAAAAGAAGCAAGAAACACGTCAAGCTATTAGTAACACAGCTAAAGATAAATTTAACTATAAAGCCATTAGCCAATACAGAAGCTTAAAGGGTACCATTTATATCTTACCTCACGTGACCAATCAAGGGAAGCACCCAAACGTCGTAGTTGTCCCAGAATGGTACCACCATACTCATCCTTCCACTTCCAAACCTAATAAGAGCCACATCAATAGAAAACCATGAGATGTAATATTTGCAGAACAAATCAATAAGCTCCTTAATTTTGGAGCTAAACTTGGAGAAACTTGGTTTCAGAGTTGAAACTCACTTCATTTACAAACTCTTCACGACCAACATCGTGTCTGGTTAATTTTCTTTCACGCATTATCTTTTTCTCTACAACCACCTGGAAATTTCAGACGTGAGAGCAACTTCAAGTGACACTTGTTGTCTATGCCAAAAAAAAAGGCAAAAGACAGGGTAACTTAAATACAACACCAAATATAACAAAATGAAACTTAAGCTTTAATTGATCCAAATAAATAATAAAGGAACTCAACCTGTGTAGCTATCCCAGCATGATCCATTCCAGGTACCCATAATGTATTATACCCAGACATTCTTCTCCAACGAATGATAGTGTCCTGCAAGCAGTAAAATTTAAACATAAACGAAATTCAACATAAAAGTCAGTGAGCGAATATGGCAGCATTAGCATTATACTACACAACCTGTATGGCACCAGTGAGTGCATGGCCAATGTGTAGGGCCCCAGTCACATTTGGAGGAGGAAGAACCTGCAAAATCAGTCAAATTAATAAAGAACCACAAATTTTGGGGGTAGAAAAAAGTGAATACGAAGTGTGAAAATCAGTTTGAGTCGTACAATCACAAACGGTGGTTTCGAGCTGCTTGCATCAGCCTGAAAAAAACTAGATTTCTCCCACCAAGCATACCATCTAAACATACAAATGCAAAAATGCAAAAGTTAAATTTAAACCATATTGAATCTACTAATCAAGTGAACTTTTTCTACACTTACGACTTCTCCACGGCAGCTGGACTATATTGTTTAGCCATCTGACTAGAGAGTCTTTTCTTCTCTCCTGAAGGAGTCTCTGGATCCACAAAATCTTCCAGGTTCTCATCATCAGCTTCTCGTTTGGCACTCTTCTTTGCACTCTTTTTGGGAGCATTCGATCCTTGTTGTGCCTTTTTAAAATTACAGCAAAAAACACACTGATTTTAACATAGCTAAAATCAAATCAAACTAATTATATCTAGCAAACCATATATGCTTGTTATATCTAGCGTTTTATCATCTAAAATTATCAAATGTGTAAAAATATCAAACACAAATACGCTATTTATTAACTCATCATGTTAGTCATGCTGAAGCACGTTTATTAAACCGTGTCTACGTCATATTTCAATATCGTGTCCAAAATTGTGAAATCTAAACCTAATTACATCAACAGATTCGCAAGGTCTTAATCAGATTCACCGTTGCGGTTACCTTAAGCTTGGCTGCCTCAGCTTTTTCTAAGGCCTTGAGTTTCTTCAGTTCCTTCTCCCTCGCCTATATATAAAAAAGAGGTAAATCACTAAACCTAAGTAAACAACATACAAATCCATGTTTTAGAAATGATTAAAGTAAAATGGATAAAATATTGGGAAGAAAATAAAGTAACCTTCTCTTCTTTCTTCTTCTTTCGTTCGAGCTCTTCTTCAGTCAAAGGCTTCGTATCCGGTTGCTGAGACTGCAGAGATTCAATCAAAAAAAGTTCAAAAAATAAAATAAATCAATGAAATAAGAGAGAAAATATCATTGATGAAAATCAATTGAAGATGAAGAGGGAAACCATGGCTGCCGACGGCGTTGATGCGAGAGAGGAAACAACAGAGCCTCGTCCAATATAGAGAGAATGGGCAACGAGGACCTGCGCTTGTTTTGTGAGGGTTTTTGCTTTGTGGTTTAGGCTGGTAATGGACGAAAGATAAAACATAGAAACAAAGGGAATAAATTTTAGCGTTTCCTTTCCATTTGGCTTGAGAAGTTTAAACAAAATCAATTATTTTTATATTTAATTAAATTATCGAATTAATGAATTAAATTAATTATTTTTTATTATTTTTAAAATTATTATTACATAACATACTATAATATCATATCTCCATTTTACTAATATTATTCTTAAATTTTTTTAAAAAATATATAATATTTTAAAAATTATTTTCAACAATACTGTAATTTACGGTGTAAATCAAAAAACAGAGAAAAACAATTAATTTTTAAATAATATTTTATTTTAAATTATTAAAATATTAAACACTGTTTAAAGATGGATTACTTTCACCCATCTTCAAACAGAACTTTATTTTAAATATATATATATATATATATATGACAAAATATTTTGTCTTTGAATACTCCTTGTGTATTATATATTATTAAAATAAAGCATTGTTTAAAGATGGAGTGAAAAGAACATGTCTTTGAATAATGCTTAATATTTTAATAAGGTGAAATATTATTAAAAATCGATTTTTTTTTTGATTTGTACGATAAAACATAATATTATTAAAAATAATTTTAAGAATATCATACTTTTATAAATAATTTTTTTTAAACAATATTAATATAAAAACGCATTTATTTATATATACATAAAATTCTGATATACATTATTCCTTATTTTTTTTTACAAAATCAACTTGATGTTTATTATTTTATTAATGCTCCTAAAAAATATTATTGTTATAATATTATATTATACTAAATGATCATTGAAACACTAATATATCACCATTTATTGAATACTATTATTTTACTATAAAATGACACGTATATATATAATATTTGTCAAATATATCTAAATTTCTTATATAATTATTAAAATAATAATAATTATATTTTGTACAGTAAGATTGTGATGCCCAGTTAATCTCTTAAGCGCCTTCTAAGAATGCAGTAAATTGAAGGTAAAGTACATAAAAAAAAATTCACTTAATTACGGGTTGGTGTTAAAATAGTTACTATATTTTAAAAAAATAAATATATTATTTAATTATTAAAATAGTTTTAAATATAATTATCTATCAATAAAAATTAACGAATTAAAGACGTAATAATTAAAAATAAAATAAAATAATTATATATTTAATACTTGTTATTCATATATTTTTAATTTAATCCTAATTTTATTCTAATAAAATATATATTTTTCTTTAATTAAGTAATAACACATATCACCGTCTAATTAAATAGAAAAATCAAAATCAAACAAATGGAAAGTCCATGAGATTTGAACCTATGTTTGAAAAGTAAATAGTTTAATCACTAAACCAAGCACATCATTCTAATATAAAAAACACTAACATTCAGTATATATGTATTGATTCTGATATTTGTTCCTTTACATTCATATATATAATTTTATAATTATTTTATAATTTATTTAAAATTGATAATTAAATTATTATATAAAAAATTAAAAAAATTTAATTATAATAAAAATTTTATTTAATAAACCCAAACCTCAAACTCTAAACTCTAGATTTATTGTGTAAAACCTAAATTTGATTTTGATATAACAAATAAGTTAAAGAACTATTTTATAAATACATTTTTAAGACCAAAACAATTTGAAAGTCAACAAAGGTTTTCAAATCAAAACAATAACCCAAAATGTATTTTCTTAAGATTTTTCAAGCCAAAACATTTAAATTTGTACAAACGTTTCGATACCACTTTCATTGGTATCGGTATCATGCTTAAAATTTTAAAGAATGTTCTTGTATTTTTCCAAGCATATCGATACGATGCAAGACCCGTTTCGATACCATTTGAAATTACAATTCTCCATTTTGAAACCTTTATCAAATTGTATCGAAACCACTCTTCGAACTTAAAATAAAACTAAATATTTTACCTCGTTTCGATACCATAGCTTAGCGTTTTGATACATGATTCATTTTTCTAAGAATTTTTAAATACTAAATGTTTTGACTGTTAGATGTCAGTTAATTTTTTAAAAGTTTGTTAACCAATATTGAAACGCCATATAACCGTTTCGATACCAGTTTTGGTAGATTCAAAATGTTTCGATACGGTCTTAAGACCGTTTCATTACTGCTTGTTTTAAAGGCATCCCATGACCTATGGTATTGATACCTCTTTGTAAAATGCACGTAACAACTCTTTCTACTTTGGTAGCATTTCGATTTGTAGAAGTGTATTTATGGTGGGAAGATGAAGTATTAACGTCTATATTTATGTTACCAACCACTTCAAAGGTTAGAAATCAAAGAGAATGTATAAAACAAGCCTCCAAAGTAGCAACAACAATTATTGATCCCAAAGAAAACATCTAAGCATCAAATCCAACCTCAAGAGCTTAATTGTAAAATTTTTATACTCAACTCTTGTAATTTTAATTATAATCTTTTGTTTGAGTTTTGAGAGTGTTTCTTATTATAATTGGGCAAAATTATTCTTTGAGAGAAACAAAATTTGCCACTCTTCTTTGTTTGTAACCTTGTGAGGTTTAAGTCAATATTTAGGTAGAAAGATTAACTTGTTGTAATGATTATCCCTTGAACCGAGAAAAATATTGAATTCAATAATGAATTGGGTTGAAAATCCTTAGTGGGAGCTAAGATAGTGGATGTAGAACTTGTTCGAAGCTTGAACCACTATAAATTGTGTGTTCTTCATTTTTACCATTTTTCACCAATTCTTCTACACAAAATTTTAAATAGCCAATTCACCCTCTTTTGGCCAACTCCATCAATTGATCAACTCAACAACTAGTATAAGAGTATCTCTCTTTAAAGGATTAACATACACAAGAGAAGATCCAAGGAATGTTGATCATCCAAATAAATCAAAGCAAATGACATCCACTTCCGGACAAAGTTGGAACAAGTCTCAATCCATCATGAAGCCACCCTTCTTCAATGGAGACAACTACCCCTATTCGAAGAATATGATGAGGCTTTTTATCGATTCATATGATTATGTCCTTTGGGACATAATTAAAGAATGGTCATCTATTTCGATGAAGCAAGAAGGTGACTAACAAATCCCGAAGAACAGAAGCGAGATGATGGTGGAAGAAAGAAAGAGCTTGTCAACAAATGACAAGGTACTACACATTTTATTTTGTACCCTTGGTTCCGATATCTACTCAAAGATGTCATCTTGCAAAAGGGCTAAAGAGGTATGAGATTCTTTAGAGACGACATATGAAGGCACAAATAACGTAAAAGAGATAAAGATCGGTCTTCTTAATATAAACTATGAGAATTTCAAGATAGAGCCGAATGAGGACATCACCAAGATGTTTGATAGATTCTCGGTAATTATCAACGGGCTTAAAGGTTTTAGTGAAATCATTTCGGAGGAGAAGTTAGGTCGGAAGATCATTTACTTACTTTCCCAGTCTTGGGATAACAAAAGAATGACCATCATAGAAGCCAAAGATCTCAAGACACTAAATCTCGATGCTTTTATCGGTTCACTTCTCACCCATAATATTATGAAGAAAGGAAGAAAAGAAAAAAGAAGAAAAATGAGAAGAAGATGGAGAAGAAAAAGGTGGACGTAAAGAAACAAGAGATTGCCTTCAAGGCCTGTCTACCTCTAGATATGGGCAATACAAGTGAAGAAGAGAAACTAGAAGAATTAGCTATGGTAGCCAAATGGTTCATCCGACTTATGAGGTCAAGTAGGAATAGAAGATTCTAAGAAAGAATGACTTTAAAAAGATAAGCAAAGAAGATGAAAGTGACCAAATCATATGCTATAAGTATAAGAAACCAAGTCATATTCGAACTGAGTGCCCATATTACAAGAATAAAAGATTCAAGAAGAAGAAAAAGCACAAGGCTCATGTTGCTACTTGGAGCAATGAAGAATCATCATCTGATGAAGATGAAGTAGCAAACTTGTGTCTCATAGCTCTTGATGAGCCAAAGGTAACCCTTGAATCCTCTTGCAACGATCCTTCTTATAATGAATTATATGATGCTTATGAAGAATTAGTTTTAGAATATAAAGAATCTCTAAAAAATAAAAAATGTTTTAGAATTAAAAAATGAAAATGATTTCTTAGTCAAAACTAATTTGGAACTAGAGTGTAAATTGAATAAAATGCATGAAAAATTCAAGGAACTGGAATTTAAAAATCTTAACATGCATACTTTACTATGTAGGGTAAAGGAAAATCACTTAAAGAAAATTAGTGATCTAAAATGTTCTCTAGGTAAGATTAGTTCAAATAATTACTATAAAGGTGAATCCTCTAGAACTAATCATATTAAGAAGACCTTCTTTAACTATGGACATGGAAAGTTTCCTAGGCAATATGAATACCTAAAGATGTTATTGCTTCTAATAATATTGTTGTTATTGTCACTTGGCTCCCTAAAGAGGCCAAGCTTATGAGAACTAACAAACATGGACCCAAACAAGTTTGGGTACCAAAAGCAAAAAGGTAATTGCATGTTTGTAGGTTGAGCATACTACATGGCTAAAGCTTCAAGTCAAATTATATGACACCTTGATAGTTGATGCTCAAAGAGAATGACTGGAGACAAAAAAGATTAAAGGAGTTAAAGCTAATTATGGTGGAGTGATGACAACTCCAAAAGCAAAATGGAAATTATATGCTCTATCGGTTATGCCTTTACTTTTATTGCTTATGTCTTATTTGTTAATAGTCTTAAGTATGCTTTTGGGTGAGCATGAATTCTTACATGTTAAATGATTCCATGTATTCCTTATTTATTATGCTTATATGATATTTCTTTTATATTGAATCTAATATATGATGCTCTTTGTTCATTACATAGAAAAACATGCTTATGGTACTCTTCATCATGACATTTGTTCATTAACATGTATTTAGGGCTTTAAGATCTCTTTCTTAGACTTTTAGAAGTCTTGCATATAAAGCCTAACATAGTGGTATCAAAACAATAAGGATCAATTTTGATACCCTCTCATAGAACACTTTTTAGGATGTTTCTGGCAAGTAGGTATCGAAGCACCTTAAATGCATTTCAATACACCTCTATTCAGATACGAGTAGAAGGTTGTATCGGTACAACACTTTATCGAAATGAAATTCTCATGTTCCGATACCAATGTATCAAACTGAAATCTCACAAAATTTTTCAAAATCCAAAATTTTTCATTTAAATATAAAATATTTTGTTTGTATTTTGTTTTTCACTATTTTCAAATTTCATTTTAACCCTTGTCTTTATTTTTTTAATCAATTGTGTTTTCAAACTTTGTTTTAAAATCTTGAGTTATTAATTTATAGGATTAAATTTGGTTATCTTTGTTTGTACGTTTTCTTGAGCTTAATAATCCTTAATTGTTTATCTAGATCAATGGCTTCTAAGAAACATCAACGCAGTGAGGCAGGAAGTTCTTTGGCCACCGAGGAGTGAGACACTCGATCTAATCTTCCATATATCTATCAAATGTGCTTTTCCGATCGTAGCTCTTACCAAAGCTTTCATCAATATCGCAATCACAAGCTTAAGGAGTATTGTATCAATATTAACTTCATGGACTCAAACAAATTTCAATTCCGTTATCTCGAACTCTTCCAATTTAAAAGTTCTTATCTTTGCCCGATATCCTATTTTTCATTCTTTTGGTTATTTTCTATGCTAATGTCACTTATATTCTTTCTAAGGACAAATCTCAAGTTGTGACAATAGAATCCTTCCTTATAGGACGTCGATTTTGTGTCAACGTAAAGCTTCTTTGTGAAGTTTTTGGATTCGAAGACATAAGAATTGAAGATGAGAATTCTCTTGGTTATGATCATTCTAGATCCGTCATCAACTTAGATATCCATGATCGGTTTCTACACTTAATCATATCTTGGTGGATCGTCCCTCTAACGGTAAATATTCTTGGATCTAACATGTTGATGGTTTTCGAATCTCATGCTTTCGCCAAGAGAAGCGTCCAAATCCAGCGAAGATCATGTTTACCGACATAGTATGGCAAGTTCAAGATCGACATACCAAGAATTGTCTTTATTTATCTCCTATGTTTGTACTTTGTGTTCTCTATTCTTGCACTTGGGGATTGATTGCTCCTATGATCCTCGAAGATGGTGAAGGAACCAATAGGTGAGATCTCTCTTTATCGCTCTCACTTTCAATACATTGGTCACTAATGGGTTCGTGGAGAGGCTTCTTCTTCTCCTCCTCAACCTATTGATCCGGAATCTATCAATCAAGTGGCTTCAATTGTTGATCTCATGACATTCCTCACCGATCAGTTTTCCGGACTTAACTAACGTATCGACACTCGTTTTGACAACTTTGAAGGTCAACTCGGTACTTTGAATACTCGTGTGTCGGAGCTTGAAGCTTCTTATCTGTCTATGAGTATGTTCATTGGTGCCTTTTATGATGAATGACGTAAGTCTCGTGCTTCTCAAGATGATGATGATGAGGAGGAGGACGATGGAGAGGAGTAACTTTTAGGCCAGTTTGCTCTTAGGTTTAAGTTCACATTTTTATTCATGTCATGTTATGTTTTAAGATTTATGCACCTTTGTTTCATATTTTAAGTACTATGATTTGAATTTGTTATGTTCGATTGCTTATGGAACTTCAATGCTATAGATTATGAGTTTAATGTTTATATCTTGTTGCTTAATATTCCTTTATCCCTATTCAGTTGATCACACAATGAATTTTGCCAAGAGAGGGGTGAATTGGCTATTAAAAAATTGATGGAAGATTTTAGGTAAAAAGATAGAAATTTAAGGACACAAGATTTATAGTGGTTCAAGCTTCAAAACAAGCTCTACATCCACTACCTTATCTCTCACTAAGGATTTTGAAATCAATTCACTAGATGAATTTAACCTTTTTCTAGGTTCAAGGGCTAACATTTACAACAAGTCAATTTTCTACCCAAAATTGACTTAATCCTAACAAGAAATTACAATTGAAGAAAGATAGGCAAAATAGGTTTCTCTCACAAGAAATATATGCCCCAATTACAGATTCACTCTCCCTAAACTCAATTACAAAGAATTAAAATGTAGAAACAAGAGTTGAGAGTCAAAGATTTGCAATGAAGTGCTTTGGAGTTGGATTGGAATGCTTGGATGTTGCTTGAGGTTCAATGGTTGTTAATGCTGCTTGAAATGCTTCATTTTATACTTTCTCATTGATTTCTAACAGTTGAGGCTGTTGGAAACATAAATAAAGACGTTAGAACTTCATCTTTCCACCATAAATGCACTCTACAACATCTGGTATCGAAACACGAGCAACCTGTTTCGAAATAGTCCATAAATAGAAAAAGAAGTTGTGCATTTAATAGGGGTGTATCGAAATAGGTTTTGATACTCGGAGTAAACTGTCCTTCTTGGTATCGAAACGGGTATCGAAACGATATAACTGTCATTTAAAGCTTCAACTACCACCAACGGTCAAAACATTTAAAGCTCAAAAGAGCTGTTGGGGATTTATATGGGTATCGATACCGGTATCGAAACGCCATGTGATTATTTTAAATATTTAAAATTAAAATCAGGTTTCGATACATGGTTCAGAACTTTTGTTGGCAGTGTAGTTTTGGTATCGAAACGTGTTTCGATACATGTTCTAAATCTCAAGAACATTCTTTGAAAAATAAAGGACGGTATCGATACCGGTTCTATCAGTATCGAAACGCTCGTATAAAAAATACTTAGAAAATATTTTAATGTTCTCGGTTTGACCAGAAATTTTGTTTTTGACTTAAGGACTTAAAAATTTTTATTACAAGATGATCCTTGAACATGATTGTTATATCAAAATCAATTTTAGTTTTACAATCTCCCCCTTTTTGATATAACAAAACCAACAAAAAATTTTAATTTTAAAATCAAAATTTTAAGTTTGAAAGAATTTGAAAACTTTGAAAACTCATCCTTAATAGTTGCATAGCTTAAAAATATAAAATATTTATCTTCTCCCCCTTTTTTTTAGATCAAAATCAACAAGATATGATAGCATAATGAACAAGCAAGCAAATAATAAATTCAATCATACCATAGTATTAATAAATTCAAATCCAACATAAATGTCAAGGCATAATAAGAGAAATAACATATGTGCATAATTCTTAAAATGAAATGAAGTGCAACTTAAAAACTAAGAAAGACATAACTAGTCCTAATAAGCCATAGCAAAGCAAAGGAGAGTTAAGATCACTATTCTCCATCATCATCACCATCCTCATTGTCACCATCATCATGATCATCATCATCGCCATCATCATTATCGTTGGTAGGAACATTGTGAAGACGCCTAAGGGCTTCAAGAGAGAGACGCATGGAAAGATTTTGATTCTCCAAACTCGTCAACCTCGTATCCATAACATCAAAACGAGAGTCAAAGTGAGTGGATAAGGAATCAAAACATGCATCCAAGCTATCAAACTTTGATGTGAGAATCATCATCTCGGCGTTAGGGGCAACTTGTTGAATAGGCTCCGGATCAACGGGAGGAGGACCCCGAACCCATTCACCACCTTGATATTGAAAGTGGGAACGATTGAGAAAAGTTTCATCGATGGGTTCTTTGACGGACTCCACAAGGTCAAAGAGCAATCGATTCCCAAACGCACAAAGATATAGCTAAGCACACAAGCGCAAGAAAAAGATCGAACCAAGTAAGTTGAGCGAGGAAGATTGAGTTGACGACCTTGACAGAAGCAATTGATCTAAAACCCGTCTACTTGACGAATCCATAAATATTTTTCATTGGATGGACGAATCCACCACGAGATGATAAGGTGCAAAAACCTATCATGAACGTCTAGTTTCATAACGGAACCGGTGAAGGTGTCAAGAGAATTCTCATCCTCAATGACCTCATCCTCAAGGCTGAAGGTATCAACAAAAATGTCGATCTCAATGCGAAAAATTTGGCTCATGAGATAGGATTCGATGGTAATCACCTTGGTCTTCTCCTTTGAAAGGATACATTTAGCATTAGCATAAAAATTGAAGGACAAGAGTGGGGTAGAACTTGCCGGAGTGGGTGAGAAAGGTTAAGAACTTCCAATCTTGAAGAAGGCGATAGTAACGGAATTGGAACTTTATGGAGTTCATGAAAGCAACATCCATACAACGCTCCTTCTTGAGCTTGTGGTTTCGAAATTGTTGGAAATTGTCGACTTTCGAGTGATCATCAAACTCCTTTCGTAGACCACTTGAATATTGGCTTTGGAAGCACGGGTAGAGGAACGCGATGAACTACCTTCCTCGGTTCGTTAGCGCTTTTTCGGTGCCATGATCTAAGGATAAAAACGATTAAGGATTAGTTTGAGGAACTGAAAAATAATATATGCTCTATAAACCTTATTCAATCCTATTTAATCTATAATTCAAGGTTTTTGAAAGATTGAAAATTGTTTGAAAAACCAGTTAATACGACTAAAATAGTTTATATTCGAATGAAAAAATTTGATTTTGAATTTTTTGTAAGATTATGAAAACCCATACAATAAGCATTCAAAATAAGTTCAAAATCTAAATTGTAACACTCTAAAATTAAACGAAAATAGGTTTTTCGAAAAATTACCTTGAGTATGGATTATGATGAATGAGTGGTTTTTTAAGCACCAAATTTTGATATAGTCTTAGCCTTGATATGTTGATGAAAATCCCTTCAGAAAAACAATTGATTTTGTGATAAAACTTGTTGAATTGATGGGATTTATAGGGAGGGTTTCGGCTAGGTGTTTTTAAGAATTTTAAAGGAAAGAAATTAGGTTTGGAATATTTTAACACCAATTTGTCGTCGCGTGTTTCGATACGCCCTTATAGGTGTTTTGAAATAGGAAGAACATGAAGAACAAGTATCGAAACCAATTTTACCTGTTTTGATACCCCTTAGTTAGGCTTTGCACTTTAGGCTTCTAAAGTACTAGAAATGAGTCTCTAAAGTCCCTAGAAGCATGCATATGATGTTATGACAAGATTAAAATGTATGAACAAGTTCATTCTTCCCCTAGCAACATGCATAGAAGCAAGACAATGCAAAACAACATAGGCATGATTCTAATCAAGATTCAAGCATATTTTGCACAAAAAATAACACACAAAGGGTCAAGATAGACTAGTTAGACCTAACTCTCTCCTAAGGGTCCAAAAACGCTCTTTGTCTAAAGTTTTGGTAAAGATGTTCGCTAGTTGATTTAAGGTGTCAACATACTCTAGAACAATATCATGTTTAGACACATGATCTCTAATAAAGTGATGTCTAATTTCTATGTGTTTAGTTCTAGAATATTGAATGAGATTCTTGGTAAGACATATGACACTAGTATTATCACATCTTAAAGGTATAGTTTCAACTCTAATGCCATAATCTAAGAGTTGTTTCTTCATCCAAAGGGTAACACTATTTTGTTTCTTAGAGAACCAAGATATGAGCATACTACCTAAGAATTGACATGTTCCGGAAGTACTTTTCCTATCTATCTTACAACCCCCATAATCCGCATCCGAATAAGCATGGGGATTGAAGGAAAAGTCTTTAGGATACCAAAGACTTAGACAAGGTGTGTCTTTAAGGTACCTAAAAATTCTCTTAATGGCAACTAAGTGTGATTCTCTAGGACTAGCTTGAAACCTAGCACACAAGCAAATACTAAACATAATATATAGTCTACTTGCGGTAAAGTAAAGCAAAGAACCTATCATGGATCTATATAATTTTGAATCAACACACTTACCTCCTTCATCTTTGTCAAGCTTAGTTGATGAGCTCATGGGAGTGGCTTGAGGTTTCATATTCTCCAAGCTAAACTTTTTGAGCACATCCTTGATGTCTTCGCTTGATTGATGAAAGTGTCATCCTTCCTTTACTTGATTTGAAGTCCCAAAAAGAATAGGAGCTCCCCCATCATACTCATCTCGAATTCACCTTACATTAACTTAGAGAACTCTTGACAATAACATTCATTAGTAGAATCAAAGATAATATCATCAATATATTTGAACTACTAAGATGTCATTTTTAAACCTATTTATAAAAAGTGTAGTATTCACCTTTCCTTTTTCAAAGCCTTTTCAATTAAGAATTTTGAAAGCCTTTCATACCAAGCTCTAGGGTTTTTTTTAAACCATATAAAGCTTTAGTTAATTTAAAAACATGGTTTAGAAAATTTTGGATCTTCAAAACCCATTGGTTGTTCAACATACAGTTCTTCATTTATAAAACCATTTAGGAAAATACTTTTGACATCCATTTGAAAAAGCTTGAAATCATGATAACATGTAAATGCAAGTAACATCCTAATAACTTCCATTCTAGCTACGGGTGCATAGGTTTCATTGAAATCTATTCTCTCTTCTTGAGTGTAACCTTGAGCGACTAATCTAGCTTTATTTCTCACAATGTTACCACTCTCATGTAGTTTGTTTCTAAAGATTCATTTAGTTCCTATAGTAAATTTATTACTAGAATTATCAACTAATGTCCATACATTACTTCTCTCAAATTGATTTAACTCATCTTGCATAGACATTATCCAAAAATCATCATCTAAAGCTCTATTGATATTTTTAGGCTTTATGCATGAGATAAAAGAAATGTGGTTCATTAATCTAAGAGAAGAACGAGTACTTACCCTCTTGGATGGATCATCCAAGATTTCATCACTCTTGACATAGTTGAACTCTCTTGGGTAGCTCACTTCCCTTTCTTCAAGCTTTACATCTCTTAAAGCTTCTATTGGAGGATCTTGTGTTTCTTTATTGGTTGGAACCCCATCCACCTTTGATGCTTGTCCCTCATCAATGGTTTCAGTGATTCCTACATCATCATCATCACAAGAATCCTTCCTCATAAGGAGGTTGTCATCGAAAACCACATGTATAGACTCTTCTACAACTAAGGTTCTTTTGTTAAAAACTCTATAAGCCTTTAAAAGTTGAGAATATCTAAAAAAAATAACTTCATCACTTTTTACATCAAATTTACCTAAATTGTCTTTTTCATTGTTTAAAACAAAACACTTGCACCCAAAAGGGTGAAAATAGCTAATGTTAGACTTTTTGAATTTTAAAATCTCATAAGGATTTTTCTTTAAAATTGACCTAATCATTACACGATTGATAATATAATAAGAAGTGTTTGTGGCTTCCACCTAAAAATACTTAGGTAAATTGTTTTCACAAAGCATGGTCCTAGCCATTTCTTCTAAAGTTCTATTTTTCCTCTCAACTACCCCATTTTGTTGAGGAGTGCGAGGAGTCGAAAAATTATGGCTAATCTCATTTTTATTACAAAATTCTCAAATCCTAAATTTTGAAATTCAGTTCCATGATTACTTCTAATATGAGAAATTCTTTGATTAAGATCATTTTGAGAAATATTTGAAAATATGATGAACTTTTCTAAGGCTTCATCTTTAGTGCTTAAAAATAGAACCCAAGTGTATCTAGAGTAATCATCAATAATAACAAATGCATATGATTTCCCACCCAAGGTAGTAGTTCTAATAGGCCCAAAAAGATTCATGTGAATCAATTGTATAACTCTACTAGTTGAAACATCATTAATGGATTTAAAGGAAACTCATTTTTATTTACCTTTAGCACATGCATCACATATTTTATCTAAAGAGAACTTGAGCTTAGTTAAACCTCTAACTAGATTTTGGGAAGCTAGTTTCTCTAAAATACTTATGCTAGAATTTCCTAGTTTTCTATGTCATAACGATTCATCATTTTCATCACTAGCAACTAAGCATGCATAAGATAGTTTTATGTCATCTAGATGCACCATATATATATCCTATGCGATAACCTATGAACATTGTTTTATTAGATTCTATGTCTATTATTTTTCAACCGCATCTATCAAAAGATACATAGAACCCTTTATCACATAATTGACTAATGCTTAATAAATTATGTTTAAGACCATTAATAAGAAGAACATTTTCAATGAGAATAGAGGAGTGATTACCAATAGAGCCAATACCTTCAATTTAGCCTTTAGAGTTATCACTGAAGATCACTACTCCACCACTTTTGAGCTCTAACTCCTTAAATCATCCTTTGTCTCTGGTCATATGTCTTGAGCATCCACTATTAAGGTATCACATGTTTTGACTTGAAGCTTTGGCCTTGAAGCAATGTTCAACCTATAAACAAAGATTTAGTTTTTGATTTTTTTGTACCCAAATCATCTTAGGTCCATGGGAGTTACTTCCCAAAAGCTTGGTTCCCTTAGGAATCCAAGATACAATGGCATGAATATTATTTGAAATAACAAGTTCCTTAAGAACCCATACACTCTTAATCTTTTTATGTCTAGCATGCCTTTGAAAATTTCTTTGTTTGTGGTTATGAAAATTCTTTTTCACATGGTTGAGTTTTGAAGTACTACATTTTCAAAATTTGGACTACCAACCACTTTGATTTGTTCTTTGAGTTCATTCACTATTTTGTGATGATCCTCACTCAAACTAGAAATAAGGTTATTTAAATCAATATTTTCCTTTTGAAAGAATTTTAAATAATCTTTCAAAATAATAACATTTTCTTCAAGTTCCAATTTTGCTTTTGTCAAAGAATCATTTTCCTCTTTTAAATCGGAAATAGTTTTCTTGTTTTTCAAAATTGATTCTTTGAATTTCAAAACCAACTCATCATAAACATCTTGTAATTCATCATATGCATCATATAACTCTTGGTAAGTAAGATCATTACAAGATGGTTCAAGAGTTACCTTGGGTTATTCAAGAGCCATGAGACAAAGGTTGGTCACTTCGTTGTCCTCATCGGATGAAGACTCCTCATCACTCCATATGACAACATGAGCCTTTTGTTTTTTCTTTCTCTCAAAACTCTTCTTCTTGTATTGTGGGCAATCAGTCCTTATGTGATCGACATTTTTGCATTCATAGCAAATAATTTGATCTTTCTCATATTTTTTGCCTTTTCCCTTGAATTCTTTCTTTCTTTGGAATCTCCTATTCTGGTTTGCCCTCATGAGCCTTGTGAATCTTTTGGCTATCATAGTCAATTCTTCAAGCTCGTCCTCTTCTTTAGTGTCCACCTCTTCATGAGATGTTGAAGATTTTAGAGCAATGTCTTGTTTCTTTCTTTCTTTTCTCTTCTTCTCTTCCTTACTTCATGATCTCATGGGTGAGAAGAGATCTCATAAGAGCATCAAACTTAAGAGTCTTGAGGTCCTTAGCTTCAATGAAAGTCATTTTCTTGCTATCCCAAGACTCGGGAACAGAATAGATGAGCTTCCTCACGTGCTTCTCCTGTATAATCTCACCAAAACCCTTGAGACCATTGACAATAACGGAAAACCGATCAAATATCTTGGTGATGTCTTTATCTAGCTTCATCTTGAAGTTCTCGTAGTTGAGATTAAGAAGATCGATCTTTGTCTCCTTGACATCATTGGTGCCCTCGTATGGGACTCGTATGTTGTGTCCAATGAGTCTCAAACTTCTTTGACACTTGTTCAAGATGACATCTTAGATTAGATGTCGGGACCAAAAGAATAAAAGACAATGTACAATGCTTTATCATTTATAGACATCCTTCTTCTTTCCTCATCGGTCATCTCATTCCTATTCTTTGACACTTGTCCATCTCCTTCTTGTTTCACTTGGGATTGAGGGATCATCTTCAATTATGTCCCATAGAACATAATCATTGGAGTTGATGAACAACCTCATCCTATTCTTCCAATAATGATAGTTATCACCATTGAAGAATGGAGGCTTGGTGATGGAGTGAGAGACTCGCTCCAACTTTCGAAAGTTGAGGCCATTGGATTTGACTTGAAATGTAGATCAACTATCTTTGGATCTTCTTTGGTGGATGTTAATCCCTTCAAAAATCTAGCTCTAATATCAATTGTTGAGTTGATAACACAATGAATTTTGCCAAAAGGGGGTGAATTGACTATTAAAAATTTGATGGAAGATTTAGGTAAAAAGATAAAAATTTAAGGACACAAGATTTATAGTGGTTCAAGCTTCAAAACAAGCTCTACATCCACTACCTTAGCTCTCACTAAGGATTTTGAAACCAATTCACTTGATGAATTCAACCTTTTTTAGGTTCAAGAGTAAACGTTTACAAGTCAATTTTTTACCCAAAATTGACTTAATCCTCACAAGAAAATACAATTAAAGAAATATAGGCAAAATAGGTTTCTCTCACAAGAAATATATACCCCAATTACAGATTCACTCTCCTTAAACTCAATTACAAAGAATTAAAATGTAGACACAAGAGTTGAGAGTCAAAAATTTGCAATGAAATGCTTTGAAGTTGGATTAGAATGCTTGGATGTTGCTTGAGGTTCAATGGTTATTAATGCTGCTTGAAATGCTTCATTTTATACCTTCTCATTGATTTCTAACCATTGAGGTTTTTGGAAACATAAATAAAGACGTTGGAGCTTCATCTTTTCACCATAAATGCACTCTGCAACAGCTGGTATCAAAACACAGGCAACATGTTTCGAAACAGTTCACAAATAGAAAGAGACGTTGTGCATTTAATAGGGGCATATAGAAACAATTTTCGATACTCGGAGTAAACTGTCCTCCTTGGTATCGAAATGGGTATCGAAACGATATAACTGTTATTTAAAGTTTCAACTACCACCAACGATCAAAACATTTAAAGCTCAAAAGAGCCGCTGAGGATTTATAGGGGTATTGATACCGGTATCGAAACGCCACGTGATTATTTTAAATATTTAAAATTAAAATCAGGTTTCGATACATGGTTCGGAACTTTTGTTGGCAGTGTATTTTTGGTACCGAAACGTGTTTCGATACATGTTCTAAAGCTCAAGAACATTCTTTGAAAAATAAAGGGCAATATCGATACCAGTTCTATCAGTATCGAAACGCTCGTATAAAAAATACTTAGAAAATATTTTAATGTTCTCGGTTTGACCAGAAATTTTTTTTTTAACTTAAGGACTTAAAATTTTATTACAAGATGATCCTTGAACATGATTGTTATATCAAAATCAATTTTAGTTTTACAATCCCTTTATTATCTTTAATTTTGATTTAACAAAAAGGGGGAGAAGTCTTTAAAAAAAAAAATTTAACTTAGACATATATTAAGGGGGAGTTTTATTAAGGAGAAGTTTGTTTTTACTTAAAAATTTATTTTGGTTTTGTTATATCAAAAAGGGAAGATTGTAAAACCTAAATTTTATGTCAATATAACAAATAAGTTAAAGGACTATTTTGTAAATAAAATTTTAATGCCAAAATAATTTAAAAGTCAACAAAGGTTTCCAAATCAAGCCTCCAAAGCAACAACAACAACTATTGATCCCAAAGAAAACACCAAGCATCAAATCCAACATCAAGGACTTAATTACAAAATTCTTATACCCAACTCTTGTAATTTTCATTTTTAATCTTTTGTTTAAGTTTGGGGAGTGTTTCTGATTGTAATTTAGGGAAATTATTCTTTGAGAGAAACAAAATTTGTCATTCTTCTTTGTTTGTAAACCTTGTGAGATTTAAGTCAGTCCTTGGGAAGAAAGATTGACTTATTGTAACGGTTTTTCCTTGAATCGAGAAAAAGGTTGAATTCAATAGTGAATTTGGTTGAAAATCCTTAGTGAAAGCTAAGGTAGTGGATGTTGAGGCAAATTTTGGGAGATAGTGATTTTTTACATTAGTATTTGAGATATATAGATGTTTAAGGAAATATTGGGGATATAGGTTATTTTGAACAGTAAATGCTGACGAAGCCACCTCTTGGTGACGAGGTTTAGTTTTTTCATGTTCAACTGGCTTAGTCGATCTGTAATTGGCTTGACAGGAAAACGCCAGCTTTTGCTGACGAGGTTCAGCCTGCATTTCAATGCTGGAAACTTGGAGAATAGGTTCACGCATGCATGAGCAGCTTTAATACATGCTGCTTGCAGGCTTTGCATGCATTTTTAATATATTTAATGCATGCTTTTACATGGTGCAATAGAGCAGACAATTACATGGTGCAAGAGAATAGAAAAAAAGCAGAAAATCAATCAAGAAATGCAGCAGAGATTAAAGTACCTCGCCACCACAAGGTGGCGTTCTCCCATGGCTTACTATTAAGCTGACTTCCCCGGCTAAAGTGCAAGGAAATAAACCACACCATCAAAAGGTGGTGTGGTACTATTTATATTGGCATATACTCCAAATAATTTCTTAAACATCCTTATATACCTAAAAAACATTTTAAACAACAATATACACCTAAATTTACCGGATGTTGAGCTTGTTCAAAGCTTGAACCATTATAAATTGTTTGTTCTTCATTTTTATCATTTTCACCAAATCTTCCACACAAAATTTTAAATAGTCAATTCAACCCCTCTTGGCCAACTTCATTGATTGATCAACTCAACATATTGGACAAACCAAATTCTAAATCCTAAATACTTAATTTCGGGTTTAGGGTTTAAGGTTTGAGGTTTAGAGTTTGGGATTTATTAAATAAATGTTTATTATAATTTAATTTTTTTAAATGAATTTAGGGTTTGTAAATAAAATTTTATTAATTTTAAAATTAAAATTTATTATATAATAATTTAATTTTTATTTTTAATTAAATTTAAAAAATAAATATAAAATTATATATGTGAATGTGAATATGAATGTGAATGAGTCGTATCGGTACTCCTTCCTTAAAATGCCCATTTTCCTTCTCACGAGTACTAGTACGAGTACCTTCTATATCGGTACACGAGCTCAAAGTTCGAAAGGATTGAAGATTTTGACAGCTGTTGGATCAAGGTTAGTACACTTTTAACTCATATGTGTTTATAGAACGCGTGATAATAATATTGTTACATGCTTGTTTTTGTTAGAGTTGATTTGGTAACTTAAGATTTGTAATGGTAGTTCATGAATTGGTAATAGTTTATAATCGATTTTCATAATTTATATTTACCAATTCGTGAATTACCATTACCAATCTCAAGTTACCAAACCAACTTTAACAAACACAAGCACGTAACAACATTATTATCATGAGTTTCGTAAACACATATGAGTTAAAAGTTTACAAACCTTGATTTAACGGTTATCAAAACCTTCAATCCTTTCAAATTTGTCCTTCCTCTTCCCTTGGTTCTTTGAGGACCCTTCAACTTCTTTTACTACAATAAAAATTGAAATAATTAACACATCATTATTAGGTAATGAAGGATATTGAAACGGAATAAAATATTGGATATGAGGTTTTTCAACACCCAAACTCGTTCTTCTTCCTCAACCCTAACAAAACACTCATCCTCACCATTTTAACATATTTTTATCTTAAGTTAAAGATCTCTTTTTGATGTACAACCTTTTCTTTTTTATCTAACCGAAAATTTTTCTCTAAAACTCAAAGTTCTCACCTTTAATCAACTCAACTTGGGAGAGAACTAATGATAGAAGGAAGAAAAAGTTGAAAGCGAATGATATCACCCCTCCTAAAAAATTTGTAAAAATTTTCATCCCTTCCCCTTTCTCATTAGCCAAAAATAACTTATTTATCTTTTATTAAAACCTTTTGTAGTAATATGTATTTTTATATAATAGCTAAAAATTAGTTTTAGACTAATTTAAAAAAATTTAAAAATATTTTAAGTTTAAACAACTTCAAAGTAAGTTCGAGATATTTTTAAAGGGTCTTGAAAATGTTCAAAATATTTTTAAGTAGCCAAACTATTGAAGATAATTTTGGCGTTTCGATACACCTCTTGGGTGTTTCGATACAATTGGAGTTTTAAAGGCAAAAACATACAAACGTTTCGATATGTTTTTGGATTGTTTTGATACATTTTAAAACTATGATTTTTGGTTTCGAAACAGGAAACATGTGTATCGAAACATACGTTTTGATACGACTTTAGCTGTTTTGATACACCCTTAACGACTTTATAAAAAAACCAAGAACTTTATAAAACCACAAACGGTTAGGAGCCGTATCGAAACAGGCATTAGTTATTTCGATAGGGAAGCAAGACGTTTCAATACGTCTTCAAGGTGTTTCGATACGAGTTTTTTAATACAGGTTCAACGGCTCTTTCCCAAAAGAGTTGTATCGATACTGAGATTTCGTGTATCAATACGCCTGACACCATAAAGGGAAATTAACACGAAAATCAACTACAAACGGCTTCAATTTGATCTCAACGGTCACCAACGGCTACAAACTTAATTGAAACTTCAAAAGGACCTCCAAGCATTAAGAGAAGACTAATGCTTCAAATGTAACACTTTGAATTTTGTGTTTAAGTGCTTAGAATTGTTCATTCTTTCTTAGACAACACTTTGTAAGTTTTCATTATTAAATTTGCTCAAGTGTTTAGGATTTTGGATGAGTGCTTTAGAGTGCAAACACACACTTTTAAGAGGGTTTTCAGTTTGTTTAACAATTCTCTTTGTGAAAGATTGTTCCCAAAGTTCGGTTTATGAATTTTGGATGCTAAATTCGGGTAGTGAGTCTAGGTTGTAACAGTTTTCTCAACCTAAAGAGGGAGACAAATTCTTAGTGAATTGGTTGAAAATCCTTAGTGAGAATTAAGCTAGTAGACATAGGTGTTTGTTAGAAGACCAAACCACTATAAATCATTGTGTAAATTTTTTTCATCTTTTTGTTCCTACCACAAATTACCTAAACAACCTCTTCTCTACCTTTTGACAATTAAATTGGTTGGTATATCGAGCCTAACACCTTTAACCCAAACACTTACACATAACAAGCTCAACCAGGCTTTTAAGGGTCAAATACGAGGCTCATTCTCCGATTTAGACCCAACCTTCAGATCTTGTTAAAAATTTATATCGTTACATTCTAACCTTAATTTTTAATTCTAAACCTCTAAATATAAACATATAACCTTTCAACCCTAAAACTAATGTGTTTATGATTTTTTTTATTCCCGCTATATATTGAATATATTTTTTAAAAATATATATAAATTATTTATTTTAAAATCATAAATGGATCTTCTATTATTAAAGCTACTTGTTAATCAATTTTTTATATTTAAAAAGACAAAGTACTAGTCATGTTGTTACCGAACACAAAGATTCTAAGACCTCAACAGTAACAAAAACAACAAAGATCTTTGTAAAAACGATTAAAAAGCCGCAAAGAAAGGCAAGAACCCTTTGAATCCTTTTGATTTTTCTACTTTCCTTTGAAAAAATCCATTGAAATACTCTGCTACTACTTTACTTTTTTTTGTTAATTAATTTTAATGAGATTTAACAGTTCATTTTGAGTATATTTTTAGAGAAATTGTTTGGGTTTTCCATTAGTGATAAGCACGACTGGCAGTCATCATTCCTTTCCAATTCTCTCAGCCCCTTTTCCTCTCTTTTGTTCCTTTCTCTCTCTTAACTTTTCCCTCTCTACAATTCATGATTTGTTTCGCTGTCTAAAGCTTCCATTCCAATTCTATTTTCTCCCTTAAAAATCTGGTGTTTTTCACTCTCAAAACAGTCTCATATTGTTTTTTTCTCTGTTTATCTTTAGCTTTTTGGATCTGGGTTTTGCTTGCTTTCGGATTGCCATCTTCAACAACTTCAACACTAGGTAATTGTTTTTTATATCAAATTTTAAGCTTTCTGTTGGTTTTTGGAATCTGGGTATTTTGAATTTCAGTTCCATCTGCTGAATTCAAGATGATGTATTGGCTTGAATTGTGTGTTTTCTGGATTATTGTGGAGTTTTTATAATTTGATTGTTTTTTTTGCTATGACTTTGTTTTTGGTGGTTAAAGATTTGATCTGTTGGTTTATATGTCTGATTTTTTGCTGACTAGGAATTGATTTTAGGGGAGCATGATTTTAGCCATGTTTTTTTGGTTCATTCGATGTGGATTTTCAATAAAAATATGGTCTTTTGTCATTTTCATGGCATTGAATTTTGATCTATGGGGAACTGTAAAATATAAAACATAGTGATGGAATGTTGTATTTCCAAACAATTTAGATTTTTTATTTTCTTTTCTGGGCATTGCTAACTTGGATCTAGCAGGACTGGTCTGGACAGCTAAACAAATAGTATTCTTTATAAAATGGAACCTGTGAGAGCCTAAGTTTGGTCTTAGCTGATCTATTTAGCTGACATCTTTGCAATTTTAAGAATTTGTCTTCGAGTCGATTGTATTTGTATGCTACCTCGGCTAGAATTAGCTCTACTGTTTAAACTGTGATTATGAATATTGAAGAGAGTGGATTAGGAGAAGAAAAAATAGGGTTTATTGGTAGTTAGAACTTCGGATAACGAGTCTGCATTGTCCGAACTAGTTCTAACTTTTTAAGATTTAATTGTTGACAATCTTACCATCTGGTAGCTACTTGTCCATAATGAAGAAATTTGTAGATTTTTGGCCTTTTTTTAAGGAATAAGGCAAAGCAAAACTAAGGAAAGAACAATGAAGCTGCATGCTTGTCCTTTCGCGGAAATTGTATTTGATTTTTGATGAGAGTTGTGAAGATGTAAAACAATGATAGATTCTGTACATTAAAGAATTGGCTTTTACTTGATGAAGAACTAATATAAATACAGATTCCAAATATGAAAAAAAATGTTCAAATCATGTCATATGTATCAAGATTAGATGTGATGGGGTATCTGGTTACTAAAAACATCGCTTCCAACACAATTAAGAATTTAGTTTAATCTAGTATTCTATAATCTCATTGTTTGATTTTTTTTATTGGAACCTACTTGGTTGATTTTTTTATTCAATAAATTTGATCACTTTTTTCGGGTTTTTCTAAGTGAGGCAAGTTAAAATGAGACTAAAATGAGGCAAAACCAAAGTTGTTACAAAAATTGTGAGAATTTTGGTATATACCGAAATCTTTGTAAGAAGTTCGGTATATACCGAATCTTTACACCTTTTGTAAGAAATTCGGTATATACTGAATAATTGATACCGAAGTTCACATAATTTTTGTAACAATTATGGTTCCACCTCATTTTAACCCGCCTCACCCTAAAACTTTCCCACTTTTCAGTAGCAATGCCATGAACAGTGTGGAAAGAGAGTTCTTTTTTCCCCGTTTATTTAGATTATCTTGCTGCAGTAATATATTTATGTTTGTCATACTCAATTAATGGTGTCAATTATGTTTCAGGTTGAATCTATTACTTGCCTCAAGCTCAAGAACCATAAGATCCAAACATAAATTTAAAGCTGAAGAAGTATGGCTGTTTCCATGAGAGATTTAGATCCAGCTTTTCAGGGAGCCGGACAAAAAGCGTATCCTTAAAACTTTATGAAACTTGCAATCATCCTTAACTTTTCAGGCAGTCAATTTTTTTTATAGTAACTTAGGTTGTATGTATAGTCTAGGGTGACAAAATTTATTGTCACCAATCTGTTGCTGTTTTTGTAACCCCTAAAATGTAACCTAATTTCTTAGATTACAAGTTAGGGTTTACGGCTTGAAATCTTGTTTCCCAAGTTAGGGTTTTACAAAAATTAAATATAAAATATTCGGATAAATACTGAATGATTAATAAATTAAAATAATAATAAAATTAACATTTTAAAATAAAGTTCAACCCATAATTTACAAACAATGAATGTAACAAAATCCCATAAACATTTAATGTTCAATATACAAAAATATTGTTCAAATATAAAATAGTTCAGAATCCGAAAACTGTAAAACATACTATAAATATCAGTACTGAAACAGGATCCTCCAAGTACCGTACCGGGCCTAAGACTGAGATCTGAAACAAGAACCTGAGAGGGTGTAAGCTGGGGAGCCTAGTGTGTCTCTAAAACAGATAAGCGGAATACAGAACAGAAATGCAGAACAGACAGAGTATGCATGATATGCACCCATCTCCGAACACCTCAGAAGAGTTGGTCCCCAGACCACTCTAACACCATCACACCAACAGAAGTGGTACTCGACCCGAAGGTGGAGCCACTGAACAGAAGTGATAAAATCACTAACTTCCCCGTACACAGATAATCCCAGATGCCATGATATATGTAGATACAGAATCAGAATGCATGCCTTATTATCTAACAGGAGGCAAGCATGACAGATAACAGAAACAGATATGACAGAACAGAATGATGCATGATCATACGGATAACAGAATCGAATAAACAGATTAACAGAAATTTACAGGATGAACGGGAGAGAACACACCTGTATTAGAGACTCAACGACGACCCTGACGTCTACTGGACTCGGCTCTACCACCGGGCTGAGCAGGAGTAGAGTCTACAAATAACGGAATTACGTTAGAAATCCTACTATGCCACAATACCGTAAAATAATACTAAACAGAATAATTCGATACTCACGTGAGGGTCCCGAATGCGGATGTATCGGTCCACGTACAGGAGGAGGAGGTAACTGCTCGGGGTCGGAATCCTCGTCACCTGAAGCAAACAGAAACGCGTTCAGAAACTTTTACAGAAATTTTCCAGATAACTTATCGAACATAAAACCCCCAAAAACGACACTTCGGGTTCGAATTTTGAAAAACGGACCGCGCCATTGGATTCAGGACGTCGAAAAACATAAAGTGGGCCCGGGTCAAAAAAAGTCAACTGCTGACGTCAGCACTGGTCAACGCTGACGTCAGCAATGACGTCAGCAGATGACGTCATCAGTGACGTCAGCGATGACGTCAGCCGGGTCGGATATCGGGTCGGGTTGTCGGGTCGGGTCGGGTCACGGTCGGGTCGGATCTGGGTTCGGGTCGGGTCGCGGTTCGGTTCTGGGCTAGAAACGGTTCGGTTCTGGGCCGGTTTGAGTGGGCCGGACGGGTCTGGTTCTTCACTGGGCCGGTTTTCTGGATTTTTCTCGGGACTGTTTGTTTCCTGGGAAAATCTGGAAAATTTCCAGATTTTCTCGGGATCCAAACACGTATATTTCAGAATTAAAACCCCCTATTTTTATCCGATTCGATTCTATTTCGATTCAAACACACTCCTAAACAACTCCTTTACCGAATTTACACCAAACAAACATTAACTCCCCCTTTAAAATCGATTCTAAGGCACCCATGATACTTCCCCCTTTTATTTTCCATTTACATTCGAAACTAACTTTCAACCCAAGCTCAGAACTGGTTCAATCCTCACCAACTAAAACCAAAACCATTTCGACGTATATTAATTCGAACAGAAACGAAAACAAGGATTGAAACAGAAATCTTACCAACTCACCACACCTTCAACCAAGGAAGAAGACAACACTCCAAACCCAAAAATCGACAGTAACAGAGAGGTAGAACGATTCAAATGATTTGAATTCCAACCAAAAATTATTCAGTTTTAAATCTGAATTATTATTAAGAATTTAATTCCCATAACTCACATGTTTCGGTTTCAGGAAGATGGAGAAAACGTTTCACCATGAAAATGGTAAAATTACCATATAGGGGCTCGATAGTTTTGAATCCTCTCATTTTGACCCCTAAACTTTTAAATATTTTCAATTTAGTCCTTATTTCAGAATTTTAATCCCCAAAATTTTAAGGTTTTAATTTAGGGATTTTGACTTTATTTGGGGATTTTGACCTCTAATTTTCGGGTTATTACAGTTTTAATCTTTGGTAAATGTCTGCTTTTGAGTTGTGCTTCTTCATGAGCTATTCTCCTTAACAGTGTGAAGGGGAATTGAGATTTGGCGCATTGAAAACTTCCGCCCGGTTCCGGTTCCAAAGTCATCTTATGGAAAATTTTTCACAGGCGATTCCTATGTTATTTTGAAGGCAAGTTATTTTGTTGAGAAGCATCATATTAGATTTTAGATATTGCATGCTTCTATCAGCATTGAAATTTTGAAGCTTGTGGACTTATTTTTATTTTCTGTGCAACACTAAAAGACAATGATAATGGAGAAAACAGTCTGTTCGAGGCTTTTAATGATAAACTTTGCCAGGTTATAAGCGTTTGGATGATATTCTCATTTCATTTCAATTGGGGTTATTCATAAAACCGAGTACTCATATTTTACTCGAGTATACTTTTAGGTTGAGGCTTTAAGATTCATCTAACCTTTACTTCTTGGATTAATGTTCTTTCTATTACCATTTTTTTCTTGGCTCAGACAACTGCCTTAAAAAGTGGCGCCTTGCGGCACGATATCCACTACTGGCTTGGTAAAGATACATCCCAGGTAAGCCTTGTTCCCACAAACATCTTATTCTTGTTCAACTCCTAACATTTCTGTAATATAGTTTGAATTTTGAAATTAAAAAGAGAGATTAGATCAATTTTGTGACCACAACTTGTTTAACATAGGATGAAGCAGGTGTTGCTGCAGTCAAGACTGTTGAACTTGATGCTGCCCTTGGAGGGCGTGCTGTTCAATATCGTGAAGTCCAGGGACATGAAACTGAGAAATTTCTTTCCTATTTTAAGCCATGTATCATACCCCAGGAAGGTGGAGTAGCATCAGGATTCAAACATGTTCAGGAAGAGGAACATAAGATACGTTTGTTTGTCTGTAGAGGCAAACATGTTGTCCATGTAAAAGAGGCAAGTCTTTCGGCCTCATTTATCTTCTAAGGACTAACAATGCTCATTCTTGAGTGCAATTCAGTACTTTTCTTTCTAGAAGGTGATGACATGTATTGTATGGCAGGTTCCATTTGCTCGATCCTCACTTAATCATGATGACATCTTTATACTGGATACGAAGTCTAAAATATTTCAATTTAATGGGTCCAATTCATCCATTCAAGAGAGGGCAAAAGCCCTAGAAGTTGTCCAATACATCAAAGATACTTATCATGATGGGAAATGTGAGGTAGCTGCCATTGGTGAGTAAACCAACAGATACAGTTCTTGAAGGAAGGGGAGAATGAGAAGTGGATAACTGTTTATAAACTAATAGATTCTATCTTATTACTCATGCAGAGGATGGAAAGTTGATGGCTGATGCTGAAACTGGAGAATTTTGGGGATTCTTTGGTGGCTTTGCTCCACTTCCAAGGAAGACTGCTAGTGATGAGGATAGACCTGTTGAGTCTCATCCAGCCAAGCTACTTAGGTAAATTTTTATTCTTGGTTTTGGGATGGTGATTATGGTCAATCAATGTTTGGTTGGTTACCTCCACAAATCCAATCTTTTGCTTTCCTAAATAGATCATTTTTTTTATCTTCGAGTGGAAAGAAAAATATTTTGCATTTGGTAAAGGACCTTTTGGATCCTATGATTTTGTACTTTGAAAAATGCTCTCACTCGATTATGTTTGCTTTTCAAGTGTTGAGAAGGGGCAGGCAAAGCCTGTTGATACTGATTCCTTGACAAGGGAGTTGTTGGACACAAATAACTGCTATATTTTAGATTGTGGGTTAGAAGTGTTTGTATGGATGGGAAGAAATACTTCTCTTGATGAAAGAAAGAGTGCAAGTGGAGCAGCTGAGGTAAAAGCTTTCTAGGGCGATTGAGACAAACTTTTATTAGGATTTCTCATTCACTCCTTTTGCATTGTTGATGTTACCGAGCAGGAGTTAATCCGTGGTTCCAATCGACCGAAATCCCAAATGATCCGTATAATTGAGGGGTTCGAGACTGTTTTATTTAAGTCTAAGTTTGAGTCCTGGCCCCAGACCACAAACGTTGCTGTTACTGAGGATGGTAGAAGCAAGGTTGCTGGTCAGTAACTGAAATATCTTGCAAATGTGTTGTTTTTGCAGTACAAATTGTCCTTGCTTAATAATATACTATTTTAGCCATTTTGTCAACTTGAAACATCAATATATTTCAATGTTTTTTGTAGCACTTTTACGACGCCAAGGGCTGAATGTCAAGGGTCTAGCAAAAGCTGCTCCAGTGAAGGAAGAACCTCAACCACATATTGATTGCACTGGAAATTTGCAGGTATGTTTGTACTTATGTTGTTTATGCATTTTTTTTCCCTATGTGCTAAATCTTTGTATTTATCGTGATCCTATACTGCCATGTTTTCCAGACAGTGGAGTTAGAAATTTTATCTTAGGGGATGTTGCATTCATGTTAAAGTAATACATACTTGAATATGATTGAAAAATTAAAAGTAAAAACTGAAAACAGTAAATTCAGATAGAAGGTAACATTTACTGTTACTAACATTAGTGAAACACAATTAATATTTTAAATGATTAATATCTTCTATAATTTTATTTATATTTTATTTTATAAGATTTTGTTGAGTTTTAGAGAAACAATAAAAGCTTGATAGTTAAAAACTTTTCCTCTATGTCAAATGTTAATAGTTTAATATTTTAATTATATTTTTAATTTATTTTATTGAATTATAATATTTATTAGATATTTTATAATTATGATTTGGAAAGTAATTATGTTAGTAGGCTAGTAAGACAATAATAGTTTATATAGTGATAATTTATTTATTGTTGATTTTTTAATTATAATTTGAGTTGTTATTTTAATTTATTTTATATTAGATTGAAATATTTATTGATATTTGTTTGTGCTATTAATTTAAATTTATCTATTTAAAAGTTTGATTATTAAATTAGATTTAAACTTTATAAAATCTGATTTAAGCCCAATTCATTGTCATCCCTTGTACGGTCTAAAATTGATAATGAAACTATATAAAATTTATTAATTAATCAAAATAATTTACTAGATTCTATTTTGCTCGCCTTAAGAAGCAGAGTGGATTGGGACAATGGTGGACATTTAACAGCTTCGCCAATCGGTTACGATAAAAGTAAAATCAGTGATTTTTTTTAACTTTAAATAATATTTGTATTTTTCTATTAAAAAATTAAATTAAATTTTTAGATTTTAAATAATATTTTATCTGTCTCAAAAATAGTGTCCTTTATTAACTTTTTGGGGTCTAACTTTTTAAACTTTGATTATTGATTATTTAAAATTTATTATTGATAAAAATATAAAAATATATTTTAGAAACCTCTAATCGAGTAGATTTCAAATATATATTTTATAAAATTTAATTATTTAAAATATTTAATATAATTATAGTCAAAGTTTAGAAAAATTGACTTTTAAAAAGTCAATAAGGGATATTATTTATTGGACAGAGTGAGTATTTTATATTAAAATCAAATTAGATTCTCACCCTCTTCAATAATTTTTAATTCAAATAATAAATGAATACATGAACAATGAAATTGGATTTTATTATCATCAAATTCACTTTTACTGTAATAAACATTATAATTTGAAAATATCATGTTTTTTAAGAAAATTCCAGCCGTGGTATTTCTGAAATTAATAATTTTTAAATTAAAATAAATAAAAAGATAAATTACATAAATGACCATTAAAATATGAGTAATTTTTATTTCCACATCAAAATTTCAAAAATGACAAAACAGTCACTAATGTTACCAACTCATTAAATTAACGTGTCACATTGAACCAATTAAGTGGTCTTGATAGAAAAGCAGATTATGTTCATTATAGGAGGCCCGAGTTTCAATTGTAATGTCTGCAAAGTGTATAGATTTTGTCAAAGGGCTATGGTGACGAGCCAGATTCGAATTCGAGCATTAGGTTAACCAGAAATGTTGGGCTTTGATGTTTGGGCCTCGAGTTTGAGTTGTAAGCCGGTTTTGGGCCTTGGGCTTAGGTGTTTTGAGTTGTTGGGCTTCGGGGTTTTAAGTTAGGGGTATTTTGGTAAATGCATAAAGAGAATAAAAATGAGGAGATTGGGGCTTATGTTCCTGCAAGGGTGAAATCATCTTTTTTTTTTCCTTTCCTTCTTCATTCCTTCATTGTTATAGAAGAAAACCTTGTAAAGGTCCCCATCTTTGTTGTGTTGTTTGAAAATCTTATTTTAGTGTTGGATAGGAAGTGGTAGAGCTTAGGAAGATCTACAAAACAAGGTGTTGTTTGTTAAGTTTGATGGAGAGAGTGTTTTAGAGAGGTTCAAGAAGCAAGTTAGAGAGCCCTCAAGAAGCTTGGGAAAGAAGAAAGTTTGAAGAGGAGGAAAAAACGTGTTTGCTTTTTCTTTTGCTAAGGTTTGTACTCTTCCAACTCCTTAACATCATGCATTTCATAGATTTTAGCATTGATGCATGTATATTGAATTGCTTGAGTATTTTGATAGCTTAGAAACTCCTCTAATGGTGATTTGGGGTCTTGTTGATGAATTGTTGTATTTTGGCCTTAATCATGCTTAGAATCATACCCATAACGTGTAGGAATGAAAGAAAAATCAACCACGTAGGTTGAGTTGGGAATTTTGGCGAATCCCCACCTAAACTTGCATTTTTTAGCAGGGGTATCGATACGGGATGGTCCAGTATCGATATGCTAGAGTAATTGGGAGGGTGAAATATAAAGGGGAATATCGGCACGCCAACCCGTGTACCGATAAACCCTGGTTGATTCAAATTCCAAATATGTTTTTGGGTATCGGTATGCAAGGGAGTATCAATAGCACCGTTACATTGGGTTTTAGCATAAAGGGGCGTATCGATACACCAAATAGGTGTTTTGATACCAGTTCGGTTCAATATCGGTACAAGATTGGACCATATCGATACAAGTAGGTTTGACTTAGTCTTTTCGAAACTATTTAACTTAGAGTATCAATACGCAAAAGAGGCGTATCGATACTAGGGGCGTATCAGTACTCGTCGAAAAATCTATAAATAAATTAACACTTTCGTTCAGGGATTCTATAATTCGAGGTAGAGGGTCTGAGGGTCTCTTAAGGTGTAAAATGAATACTAAAACTGAGAAACTGACATTTTAACCTCGTTTATGAGATAGTTGGATAATGACTTGGTAATTAGTGGGGGTATTTGAATGATATTTGAAACCAATAAGGAATTGGTATACTAGGAACCTTGTTTAGTGCTAATAGGTTACCTAGAGTTATATTACTATGAGGTATGATAAACTAGTAACCTTGCTTAGTGTTGATGGGTTCTCTAGCGTTATATTATATGGAATGGCATGCCACTGACCTTACTTAGTGTTGATGTGTTCCTAATGATATACTATTATGAGGTGGGTCCAGACACCCTATATATATATGTGAGATATATGGACTATGAGATATGGTGTGGACTTCTTTTGAGATGCATATGTTGTGTGCCGATAATATACATGCATGATATCATGTGTTTAGGCGAATATGATAGCGCCATTGTACTCATGCCATGTCATCATTCATGTTTTATATGTTTTATTTATGTTATGTTCGATGTGGGTCGAGTGGTAGAGTACTCATTGAGCTTCTGTAGTTCATCATTTTCGAAATGTGTTTCCGTGCGTAGGTTAGGTAAAGACGAGGAGCGGAGGAGCACTATCGTGGTTGGTTTCAACATCGACTTATTGTTAGAGTACTTTTACTAGATGTAGTGGGCTATGTACTTGTAGGACCCTATATGTAATTGTAACTCTTGTTTTAAATTGATTTGAGTTGAATGCTTTTAAATGTTACATTATTTTTTTGATAAAAATGGAGATGCTATTATGAGCCTCGTTAAAAACCTCTCTAATCCTAAATAGAGGAAAAAAGTACCCACAATAGCATTACATACATGAACAAACTAACAAGAAATAACCATTATGGTAAATAAACAAACCTCATCACAACTAATACAATGAAGAAGAAGAACCATTCTATCTACCTGCATGAGAAGACTTCCATTTTAAAGTCGACCTTGCCTCATCTTGAACAAGAGACACCAAAGAAGGTGGTGGTGAATTAAAAATCATAGTTTCAATAAGACCATCACGAGTAATAGCAGCGAGGCGATCTACCATAATATTCATCTCCCTTCGTATATACTGGACTTTTACCTGTCAATCTTGTTGAAGGAGATCTTTGATAGATGAAACAATCACATTATCATTAAGAGTAGGTGAAACATCTAGTAAAATTTTTGATACCTCAAGATTGTCAGTTTCAAGTTCTACCAAACGGTAAACTAATCTCCATCCAAACGATAATGCATCATGAACGGCTCAAAGCTCAGCATGTAACACTGAACAACAACCAAGACTGCGAGACAATCCAAAAGATCAAATGCCATGATCATCACGGAAAACAACTCATGCAACAACCTTTCCAGTTTTTATATTCACAACCCCATCCAAATTAATCTTAATCCATCCAGTTTGTGGAATTTGCCAACACATAGTTACATTAGGAGAAATTCTTCCAAGCGTACGATGTTCTTCAAACGCTTTAACAACCTCCTCCAATAATCAGACACAATACCTCTCGAGATCTTCCCTTTGACAAAAATTAGGATCAAGAAGTTTACTACACCTATGTTTCCACAACAGCCAACATGAAACCGCAAAAAAATGGGTCAATTATTATTGTCCCTCACAAATAAACCATATTGAAAGAAATTAATTTGTAGCCATTCCTCAAAAGGTAAATAAAGAAAATCTCTAAGAGCATCAGATTTAATAAAGCAACACCATAATCTCTTAGCCGCAGTATAATGACGAAGGATATGATCCACAGATTCCACACCATTAAAACACAAAGTGCAAACATCGGATGTAGCTATGTGCCTGTAACGCTCAGTATTGGTCAATAATCGTTGATGTATAACAAGCCAAAGAAAGATTTTCATCCTTTGCGGTAAAAGTAAACCCCAAACTTTTTTCCAATCGAACGAACAAATCTCTGTAGAGGTTTGACCCAAAGATGAATATGCTGACTTAATAGAGAAGTTACGATCGGCCTCTCAACGCCATCCCGGTTTATCGCGACCTGATCTAGATTGAGGTGTTTTGACTGTAGTCAACTTCTGAAGAATAACATCCGACAAATACTCATATAAAAGATTCCAATTCCAATCACCATTCTCATTATTTTGGTGCTCCATACTTTGGATTTATCAACCATATTATGATTTGACATTTAATGAATTTATTATGGATTTGAATTTGAATTCATTATTTTGAGCTTTTGAAACGAAAATTTTGATATGCTAATTTTGGGTCGGATGTCTAATATAACATCCAGATTGAGGGTACTACAATTAGAAATATCTATGAATAGATACTATATTGTAGTCCTCAATATATGATACGTTATCGTTTCAAAGACAATTTGGATACTTGAGAACATCATATGTTCAAAGGATACGAGCGAAATTAGTTAGGTACCTCTGGAAAATTACTTAACTTCAAAAGCATACTTAAAAATCATTTACGAGTTAACATTCCTTAAATCTCCACTAGTTAAGCAGGATTAACCCCCTTAATCACCATACTGTAAATACTGATGTTCGAACCTTTGACCATCAAGAATAACAAACGTTCTTTTAATTACTGAAATAAGATAATTCGTGCTTGACCTAATACAATAAAATAAATCAAAATAAGTTATGAGCTCCCGTGTTATTCATGGAAACATGGGAAGTTCGAAGTTGTGCATATAAAATTTTGCAATTTTATTAAAAATGGAAAGTACGGAGTTTGAGTTTATACCATATATTTTTTCGATTAGTTTTTTTCTTATTTTTCAAAATTATAGTTATAAAAAATGTTAAAAAAACTAAATTGAAGTTTCAATTATATTTTAGGGATTCAATTGCATATCAATCATTTTTTTTGTTAATGTCCCATATTATCAATTTAATAAGATCAACGGCGAAATCATCATTTTTGTTACATATCGATGATGTTAATAAAATTATGAATTCAATCGAATTGAATAAAAAATATCGAGTTAGTCAAGTTGAAAACTTATATTTTATAACTTAAAATTTATTTAAAATCTTTTTAAGTTGAGTCGAATTGTTCGACTTTCTATAACCATATACAATATACAATATACAATATACAGAACCATATACATATACAAACAATTTTTTTTTGTTTAATTAAATAAACAAATGCAAGCAAAAAAAAATTATCTGTTCATTTGCGTTTGTAATCTATCTATTTATGTTTTTTTTTTAAATTTATTCATATATATCTACTTATATTTGATAATAAATTAAAAAATCTCTGTGACACCGATTCGATTGGTTCTCAGGCAAAAACCGAGGGATCGATTTGCAACCAAAACAATCTTAGCATCAGCTTGTTTGATTTATAAGTGGAAGAATCAACCAAAAGAAGAACTCACTTAGTGTTATTTCAATCCTCCTATGGCTATGGAACATATGGATTTTCAAAAACAAAACTTCTCACAACGATTCGACTCGATAGCGAGTTAGTCAGTGTTCGACTTGTACTCGTTAAAAAATTTATTGTTCGACTTGACTAGTTGCTTATTAAGCTCGTTAAAATTATGGACAAATCGTGCTTGTTAAAATATTTTTTTTTCAACTTAACTCGTTATTTGTTAAGCTCACTAAAAAGTTTACCTTATTTTTAACTTAAAATAAAAATTAAAAATACTATATGGGGCTTAATATTAACATAAATTAATAAATTTAACCAAAAATATTAAAAGAGTGTAGAAAACACTTTTAAAGTCTAAATTCTAAACTAATAATCCACAAATACATCAAACTAGTATGTTAAAATTAAAGTAACAATCCATAAATTAATAATTATTTAGATTTATTTTTAAAATGAAATAATTTTAATGTAATTATTAAAAAAACATTTTAAGAACTTATCGAGTCGAGTTAGACTTTGCTCGATTCGACTCGTTAAAATCTCGATTTGAATTTGAATCGAATCAATCCAAATAATATTTCTCGAGTTTTGATCGAGTCGAGTTCAAGTTGCTCAACTCGTTAAGCACCCCTACTCCTTACCAAGCTACACAACATGACATGAGCCAAACTTTTGAGGAAAAAGATAAAGAAATAATCGAAGCCATTTATTACCATTATCTAACGGTCCAAAATCAATATAAAACTCTTCAAGTTTTACATGATGTAACTTGATCCTACCCCCGTCTCTCTCTATAAACCTAAGTTTTCTTTTGGTCAAAAACTCAAACTTAACATGGCATTTCATGATAACAAAACTTCCCAGCAACTATTGAAGTTAAAGATATTCAAAAGGTTCTAAATTCTAGTCAAAGCTACATACATGATTACCAATGAAACTATAAACTTTAAAACAGACGATTCCACTTGCATATCATCAGGCTCAGCCATTTACAAGACAAAATCAGTTGTACAGTCAGCTTGTTCGGTTCAAAAGAGGAAAAAGAAAACACCATTCAAAGGAATTTAATTTCCAGGCTATCCCTATTGGCATAGAAAACTGTCGGTCCTTTTGGTAACCTGAAGATAATGCTCTAACAAATAACAATATAAGATACTCTCATTTAATGCAATGATTGTAACTAATTACATTCAAGAAACAAACTTGTTTAACATTTCATTACAAAACATGGGGATTCATATTGCATCACACACACAGAAATGCAATACAAAACAGCATAAAAGTATGCAAAATGCATTTCATTTAAGGAAAAAGAAGAATTAACCTATTGGTGCTCCTCTTTCTCTCTTTTTTCCACCATGATGGTTCTTATTGTTGAGCTTTGCACCATCACCATTCAGAGGTACAAGGCTCTCCACCATCATTTAGGCTACGAATGAACTCAGAAGACATCAACTCTATATCTTTAATTATAAAAAAAAAATTGAAAAATCACCTCCTCAGATAATAATTGAATAAAAAAAATTTGAGCTATTCAAAGCTCATTCTGAAAAAACACCTGACAAAATTATCCAAAACCGATGGGTTTTAACTCGATCTAACCTGATGAAGGTAGATTTTTTGTTTGAAAATCAGGTTCAAGGTAAGGAGGTGTGGGACTTCAATTAAAATTGTTTGGGTCAGGTTGATCTTGGATTTTGAAAAATCCCATACACCCACCACTGAAAAATTATCAAATATAGAGTGAAATTATCAGGAGGCACTAAGCTCAAGTCAAATCAATACGGTTATGCATTTGAAAGATATTTGACCCCAAATGTAGAAGAATCCCATAAGAAACTCTCATCTTCAACCTTGTCAATTTGAAGAAATCGACAAATACTTGCATCTAAATAAAGGAAAATTCATGTCATGATTGTATAAATCAAACATTGTCATTTCATGATAATGAAATTCACAGGCAACGGGCACATTCAAGTCAAATCATAATCACAATGAAACTAGAACCTTTAATTACATTCATAGCATTCAACAAAATGTCCTGCATACCATCAGCCATTTTCAAGACAAAATCAGTTGTACAGGAAGCTTGTTTGGTTCAAAAGAAGGAAAAAGAAAACACCATACAAAATCAGCCATTTTCCAGGCTATCTCTACCGTGCATGGAAAATTCTCAATCCCTTCCAGAACCTGAAAAATAAGGTTTTAACATTAGTGTTTACAAGAACTCTCTGACCAATTCTAGCAGTATTTGCAACTAATTACAATCAAGAAACAAAAGCTTAGTTTAACATTTCATTACCTCATATCCTTTCTCTACTCATCACACCTGGTGAATCCTCTTGGACAAGATATCAACCCTAACAGCACAAAAGAAACAGAAACATATACATGTGGATTCATATTGTATCATACAAGGAAAAATGTGAAACATAAAAGCAAAAAAGTATGCACAATGCCAAGCTTGAATTCTTTGAATTAAATTCCTTTCAGGGAAAGAAAATCTCACCTCTCGGTGTTCTTTCTCTTTGTTTTTCCACTATGTTGGTTCTTGTTGTTGAACATTGCACCATTGCCATTAAGAGGTACAAGGCTCTCAACCATCATTTCTACACTAAAATATTGACTCGGGACATCTTCAATAATCACCTTGTCAGCCTTTTTGCTTCTCAGATCATAGAAAAACAGCATTCCTCCGACTTGTAGTAATACTTTGTCACCATTTTTGGAAAAGACCAAAGGTAATACATATGGAGCAGCCTCAAAACACTCAAATGTCTTTACCGATATGATCTTAGTCCAAGATTCTTTCACCCCATATTCTTTCATTATCCATATATCAACAGGAATATCAACATCAACATCTCGATAAATTGCTATCAAACAAAGGCCACCTCCCATGACATTCGTAATCGTTGTGAGCCTCTCACCTAAACAATCCGGATATTCGATGGCATAGTATTCCTCAGTACCAAGATCAAAAGCAGCAATGACATCAAAATCAATACCGAAGTTTTCATAACTCCTTACTGGCTTTGTAGAAAGCACCCAATGCAGGGCATTGTTAACGAGAACAGCACAATACAATCTAGGGTCTTTAGCATAAAAAGGAAAATCCTTTCTCCTCTTCCAATAGTTACTCTTCAAGCTGTAAACCATAACTTCAGACTCGAAAAAATCGACCACTAAACAAAAAGTTTGGACAATTCGAACCAATTTGTAGTCATCAGAAATGGGATCATAGCCGAATCCATAAACAACGTGCGGTGCAGAGAAAATCTCTGGTGTAAACCCGATTTCGTTGATCGGCAACATATGGGATTTTCTCGTTGCGGGGTTCCACAGATATAATTCATCCTTACGCTTAAACAAAGACATCATAAACGAAGACAATGGTACATACTCACGTTTGAGCAAAGCCAACAAACCGTTGCAAGAACCCAATACAGCAAAGTCTCTTACCTTAGCGCACTCTTCGCCTGGGAATTCGAGTCTCTGGGCTGTTTTGAGTGAGTCGAAGCTGACTGAGTAGATATTTTCGTCTTCGCATCGTAGGAAAAGATAGATATTGGTGCTGGTTTCGACGGAGTGGGAGAGGTGAAGCTTGATGAAATTTGAGCCGTCGATCAAAGAGCGCCATGACTTTGAAACGCACCTGAAGCGGATAAGATCCTTTACGCTCAAACGGCGTAGTATTTCACTGATAATGTCGGGCGAGAGGGTCGCCGAAGCCATTTCCGAGTTCAGCATTTAGGGTTTTAGATTGGGGAAGACAGCAAACAAGTAACCGATGGTTTACACGCTTAATATAAAGGGTAACGTATGGAAATCAACTTTAGCTTTCCATAGGGGACGAACAGGAGAAACGGCAAAACTGAAAACTGAGTACAACCAAACCTAACGGAAGTAATATGGTTTATAAATTTATAAATCGTGGTTAATTATAATTAATTGAAATAAATTAAATATAATTTTTAATTATTTTTATAAGATAAAAATATATTTTATACTTAAAATATTATATATTTTATTTTTTATTTAATATAAATTTTTAATAAATATTTATAAAAATAGGTTTAAGGGTTCAATAAGCCCTTAAACTTTTGTGAAAATCAATTAAGCCTTTAAATTTTTTTTTACACCCAATAAAGCCCTCAAACTCACTAAAAAATTAATTTAGCCCTTAAACTATCGTAAAAAATCAATTAAGCCCTTAAACTTTTTTGCATTCAATTAAACCCTCAAACTCAAGAAAAAAAAATAATTTGACCCTTTGATCAACTATGACCGTTAACTTTAAGGGTTCTTTTTTAAAAAAATTAACACTTGTCGCGACAAGATAATATCGTTTATCGTTTTTAAGAAATTTTAAAATTTTAAAAATTTATTAAAAAATCTAAAAAATTTATAGAAAATATTGAAAATTTTAAATTATTTAAAAAAAATATACAAATAACTTTTTATAACTGTAAAGTAATATTTAATTTTTTATTTTTTAATATTTTAAAAAAAATATTATTTATCATTTTAAATTAAATTTTGAAATTAATTTTTTTTATATTTTAAAAATATTTTTCATGATTTTTATATAATTTTAAAAATTCCTAGAAACGAAAAAATAGTGTTATTTTGTTGCAACATAAAAAAGTCAAATTGGTAAAAGGGTCAAATTGATTTTTTTCTTGAGTTTGAGGATTTAATTGGGTGTTAAAAAAGTTTAAGGGCTGAATTGATTTTTTTGAGTTTGAGGGCTTAATTGAGTATAAAAAATTTTTAAGGGCTTAATTGTTTTTTTGCAAAAGTTTAAGGGCTTATTAGACCTTAAGCCTAAAAAATATCTTAAAATTTTATCTTTTAATGTTTAAAAATTATAAAAAAAAATTATTTTTACAAAAATAAAATATTTTTTTAAAAAACTAACGTTATACAAAAAAAAAATTGAAGTTAATCGAACCGAAAATCGATGATTACTAAAATAGTTTATCGAATTAAATCAAACCCGAACCTTTTAGTTACTTAAATTTTAAAATTTTAAATTATTAATTAAAATTTAGATATAAACTATTTTTATTTTTTTTATTAATCTTTATTTATGTTTATTTATTGATTAACGGTTTTCTAAAGATTTAAATGATAAAAACATCATTATCACGAGAGAAGTAACATATAAAAAAATTCAGATTTATGAATTTTGAAGCACTTTTGGTGAAAATAAAGGTCAAATTCAGATTTAGTGGACCGAAGCAATATGACTAGTGAAATTTTGGATAAAACAACCACCATCTATTATTATTTGGGGTTTAAGAGTGACCAATAATGTTTAATGTCTAAATTTTAGTGATAAAAACATTTAATGTTTAAATTTTAATGAGAAAATTGAATTTTTTTAAAATTTAAATGACCAAAATAGATTTAAGAGTGAAGTTCGGTGATGATTTACTTAATATACTTATATAAGAATAAGTGCAAATTGGTAGCTTTTGTGTATAAATTATTTTTCATTATACTATCATTTAGGGTTATGAGTGAGTAGTCAATAATATTTAATGTCTAAATTTTAGTGACAAAAATGATCAATGTTTTAATTTTAGTGCGTAAAACGAATGTTTTAAAACTTAAATGATCAAAATAGGTTTAATACTAAAGTTTAGTGATGATTTATTTATTTTATCCATATAAAAATACATGTAAATTGTTTAGCTTTTGTGTATAAACTATTCTTTTTCATTAAAAGTGGATGTCTAATGTTTTATTTTGCCTAGTCGTTATCCATGATTAATTTTTTTTTTTTGTATAAAAACATTATTTTTAACTTAATTATTAAAAATCATTAAATTTCACAAAATATCAATCCTAAGAACACAAAAGAACCAAAAACATATACACGTGGATTCATATTGCAACATACAAGGAAAAATGTGAAACATAACAACAAAAAAGTATGCATTATGTCAATTTTAAATTCTTTAAAGATTGAAATACAAAATTAAGAGAATAAAGTTGAGATAATTAAGAAAACAGAATAAAAGAAAGAGAAGAAGAACTAGAAGAATTAGAGGGTGTGAGGATTCAAAATTTTGTTGACCGTTGAGATTAATAACTTTTTAATTTTTATGTTTTTTTTCTATGTCGTTAATAAAATAATACACATAACCCGCGTCTATGGTAAAGAAAACGTTATCGTTTCACTCTTAATGATTTTAAAGGGTTGTAAGACTGATGTAGTTTTTTTTTTCAATTGAATGAATGCTTAAGTCTTCCCTTATTTCTTTTTCTTTATCTGAATATTCTGGTTCTTCTCTTGTCTCACTCTTTAAAAATTGTGTTGTTTATTTTAAAGTGTGACAAGGGTATCAGACACATACGATTCTCAGAATCATGGTGGAAACGCGATATCATTCGACTCAGTTGGCGTTGGCTGCGTAGAATACCAGTACTGAACCTTCAGAACTAGTGGTGACTCCATAATGACAGCAGATTACTGTAAAACTAAACTTGATTTTGATATAAAAATTATGATAAAGGACAAATTTGTAATAAATTTTTAAGTCCCTAAGTCAAACTTTTGTTTTCAAGTCAAACCAAAAACTTTAAAAATAAATTCTAAGTGTTCTTACACGAGAGTATCGATACCCCTAGAACAGGTATCGATATCGCCTCTTGTTTTTCAAAAAATGTTCTTGAGTCAAAGAACGAGTATCGATATCAGTATCGATACCTTTTTCCATCAAAACGTTACTACCAATATCTGTTTCGAATCAGGTATTGAACCAGGGCTTAATTTTTAAATATTTTAAAATTATAAAGGTTTGTTTCGATACTAGCATCAATACCCCCCAAAAAACCCAACAACTATTTCAGTTTTAAATAAATCGACCATTTGAGATAGTTGAAGCTTTAAATGGTGGTTAACATGTTTCGGAACATGTATCGATACCAACCTTCACAGATTGTAATTGGTATCAAACCATGGTTCGATACACCCCTATTAAATGCACAATAACTCTTTCTCTTTGTGGCCTGTTTCGAAACAGGTACCCTGAGCATCAATATCGGTGTCTGTAGAAGTGCATTTATTGTGGTAAGATGAAGGTCCAACGTATTTATTTCAAGTTCCAACAACCATAACAGCTAGAAATCAATGAGAAGGTATAAATTGAAGCTTTTGAAGCAACATTAACAACTATTGATCCTCAAGCAACATCCGAGCACACAAATCCAACTCCAAAGCACCTTATTGCAAATCTTTTGCTCCCAACTCGTGTAATTCATTTTTATTCTTTGTATTTGAGTTTGGGGGGAGTAATTCTGTAATTGGGGCACACATATCTTGTGAGAGATTTCTTTTTAGCCCACTTTAACCCTTTGTATTTCTTTGTGAGGATCAGGTTAATTTTGGGTAGAAAATTGACTTGCTTGTAAAGGTTATCCCTTGAACCTAGAAAAAGGTTAAATTCATTTAGTGAATTGGTTTCAAAATTCTTAGTGGGAGCTAAGGTAGTGGATGTAGAGCTTGTTCCGAAGCTTGAACCACTATAAATCTCTTGTTCTTCAATTTTCAATTTTTACCGAAAAACTTCCACAAATTTTTAAATAGCCAATTTACCCCCTCTTGGATAATTCCATCACTTGATCAACTCAATAATTGGTATCATAGCTATATCTTTGAAGGGATTCACCTCCACCAAAGAAGATCCAAAGATAGTTGATCACTCATTCAAGTCAAATCCAATGGCCTCTACTTCCAGAAGTTGAAACGAGTCTCACTCCATCACCAAGTCACCCTTCTTCAATGGAGCTAGCTACCCCTATTCGAAGAATAGGATGAGGTTGTTTGTAACCCCCTTAGACCGACCTAGACGAAAATGACACTAACGGGTTATACGGGGAATACCAAACTAAACCCGTAAAGGTTTAATCCGATAAATGATCCTATTTTTTATTTTATCTTATCTAAATGCTTCACTTAATTCCTACATGTTCATACATAGCTTGTGTCCAATTATAACAAAAACGAAAGTGAAACGAGCATTAATTTGGACATTTAAGTAAAAAGGACCAAATTATAAATTTCCCAAATTTAAGTGTCCAAAAATTAAATTAGTATTACCAATATTTAATTAATTCTATTACATGCTTGCATATCAAATCTCAATTCGAAATGATGTCTACAACTTATTTAATTTCATTTATAAGATTCAGGGACTAAAACGTAAATCTCTTAAATTCTATTGTTAAGGTAGAAATTAATTCCATAAAAGTTTAATTAAACATGCAAATACCACTCATGAAAAATTTCAGACCAATCAGAGAATTCTAACATCATCAATTTCATGTTTCACTAATTAGGGACCAAAATGTAAAGCTCTCAAATTATAAGGACTTCTTCAAAATTAAGTTAGCCAACTTGAAATTAAGTCAACTTTATGCAACCATATAAAACTTCAAATCAAAATAATATTTGTAGCTACCATAATTGAATATAGGAAGATATCCGGGACTAACATGTAATTTCGATATCTAAAGCTCATTATTTAGTCAGGGGTATCGATATAGCCAAGTCCTAACAAATTTCAGGCGTATCAATACTGACCTTGACAGTATCGATACTCGGGCAACCAATGAGGTTTAAGCATCGAACCATGGTTCGAATCACCCAAATTTTGCCTGTGGTATCGATACCAGTTCTAGGGGTTACGATACCCCTATGCCCAGAATAAAATTTGGACACTTTGAGTGGATTTCCTCCATCCGAAACTTAATCAAAGATCATTATCAGCTATAGGCATACTCCTAAACATAACGAGTTATTTAATCACTCGATTACAACCATCACCCTATAACATCTATAGGCATACACCTTAACTTTGAATCAATACCATAGACCATTCATAGTCAAACATGCTTCAAGAAAACATAACATTGCATCAATATTCAACTTGTTCAACATTCAATTCATACCCAAGTTCGTATAACCAAAGTAAAACTTATCAACCAGAAACCGACTTTTCAACAAGAAACTATACCCCCATTGCTCTCTTACCACCACCACCACCACCACCACCACCACTACTACTACTACTACTACACTTTAGAACACATACTTGAGCTTTTCATCGACACGCACTTGAAATTTTGCTTCCCTTGAAGAGAAATAAGGAGAAAATAGTATGAACGAAATTGAATCAAAAAGATGTGATTTATCTTGATAAAATTGAAGAGAATTCTGATTAGAAACCAAGAAAATTAGGAGAAGTTCAGAGAAAATGGGAAGTTACAAGAAATTGTGATTTTGGTGAAAAATGAGAAATATGCATCAATTATATCTAAATGGTGATTAAAAGAAGTTTATAAAGAGATTTTTGGAAAGTTAGATCTGATGATAAAGATTAGATAAATAGCCCCTTAAAGATTCTAATTTTTGACCCAATTACATTTTAGTCACTAAAATAGTCATTTTTACAAAATAGTCACTATTTTCCAAAATATCAAGGTTCATAGTGTAATTTTACAAAATGGAGTTTGCCATATTCAAATAGAATCCAAATAAGTATTTTAGAGTATTTTTACACATTTTATTTCCTTTAAAAACCATTTATAAAAATTAAATTCTCGGGTTTAGGCTAATTGGCTTGATCGGTTCAACTGAACCCTTGATCCAATCTTAATAACATCTAAGCCCATTTTTGGGATGTTACATTGTTCATCAACTTAAATGACTATGTTCTATGAGACATAATAGAAGATGTCCCCTCAATTCCTATGAAGCAAGAAGGAGATAGGCAAGTGCCAAAGAAGAGGAACGAGATGATTGATGAAGAGCGAAGAAGGATGTCCACAAATTACAAAGCTCTACATGTTTTATTTGTGCACTTGATCCCGACATGTACTCTAAGATGTCATCTTGCACAAGTGCCAAAGAAGTATGAGACTCCTTGGAGACAACATATGATGGCACCAATGATGTCAAGGAGACAAAGATAGGTCTCCTCAATCTCAACTACGAGAACTTCAAGATAGAGCCGGATGAAGATATCACCAAGATGTTTGATAGATTCTCGTTGATTGTCAATGGTCTCAATGATTTTGGAGAGATCATTCCGGAAGAGAAGCTCGTACGGAAGCTTATCTACTCTCTTCCTAAGTCTTGGGATAGCAAGAGAACGACTATCATTGAAACAAAAGACCTCAAGACTCTCAATCTTGATGCTCTTGTGAGATATCTTCTCACCCATGAGATCATGAAGAAAGGAAGAGAAGGTGAAAAGAAGAAGGAAGAATTGAAGCTAGAAAAGAAAAAAGTAGAAAAGAAGAAGCAAGGTATTGCTCTGAAAGCTTTATCCTTCCAAGAAGAGATGGATACAAGTGAAGAAGAAGAGCTAGAAGAATTGGCTATGGTAGCCAAAAGATTCACTAGGCTCATGAGGGCAAACCAAAATAGGCGATTCCAAAGAAAGAAGGATTTTAAGTCAAAGGGCAAAGAAGAGGAGAAAGATCAAATTATTTGTTATGAATGCAAGAAGCCCAGTCACATAAGGACCGATTACCCACAATTCAAAAGAAAAGGGTTTTGAGAAGAAGAAGCAAAAGCCTCATGTTGCCACATGGAGTGATGAGGAGTCATCATCCAATGAGGACAATGAAGTAGCCAACCTTTGTCTCATGGCTCTTGATGAGCCCAAGGTAACCCTTGAACCATCTTGTAATGATTTATCTTATGATGAAATTTATGATGCATATGATGAGTTACAAGATGTTTATGATGAGTTGGTTTTGAAATTCAAAGAATCGGTTTTAAAAAACAAGAAAATTATTTCTGATTTAAAAGAGAAAAACGATTCTTTGACAAAAACAATTTTAGATTTTAAAGAAAAGGTAGTTGTTTTAAATGATGATTTAAAATTCTTTCAAAAAGAAAATATGGATTTAAACAACCTTATTTCAAGCTTGAGTGAGAATCACCACAAAGTGGTGAATGAACTCAAAGAATAAATCAAAGTGGTTGGTAGTTCAACTTTTGAAAAAGGAAGCTCTTCAACACAACCATGAGAAAAAGTGTTTTCAAAACCATAAACAAAGAGGTTTTCAAAGGCATACTAGATTTAGGAAGATTAGGAGTGTATGGGTTCCTAAGGAACTCATTATTTCTAATGATGTTAATGCCATTGCATTTTAGATTCCTAAGGGAATCAAACTTTTGAGAACTAACTCTCATGGACTCAAAATGATTTGGGTATCAAAAATTAAAAACTAAATCTTTGTTTTTAGGTTGAGCATTACTTCAAGGCCAAAGCTTCAAGTCAAAACATGTGGTACCTTGATAGTGGATGCTCAAGGCATATGACCAAAGACAATGGGCGAATTAAGGATTTAGAGCTCAAAGGTGTTGGAGTAATGACTTTTGGTGACAACTCCAAAGGCCATATTGAGGGTATTGGCTTTATTGGTAACTACTTCTCTATTCTTATTGAAAATGTCTTACTTGTTAATGGTCTTAAGCATAATTTGTTAAGCATTAGTCAATTGTGTGATAAAGGTTTTCATGTCACTTTTGATAAACATGGTTGTAAAATAATATACATAGAATCCATTAAAACAATGATCATAGATCATCGCATAGGAAATATATATATATATATATATATATATATATGGTGCATCTAGATGACATTAACCTATCTCATGCATGCTTAGTTGCTAGTGATGAAAATGATGCATGGTTATGACATAGAAAACTAGGACATGCTAACATAAGTGTTTTAGAGAAACTAGCTTCCCAAAATCTAGTTAGAGGTTTACTTAAGCTCAAGTTCTCCTTAGATAAAATATATGATGCATGTGCTAAAGGTAAACAAAAGAGAGTTTCTTTTAAATCCATTAATGATGTTTCAACTAGTAGAGTTTTGCAATTAATTCATATGGATCTTTTTGGGCCTATTAGAACTATTAGCTTGGGTGGAAAATCATATGCATTTGTTATTATAGATGACTACTCTAGATACACTTGGGTTCTATTTTTGAATACTAAAGATGAAGCCTTAGAAAAATTTATTACATTTTCAAATATTTCTCAAAATGATCTTGATCAAAGAATTTCTCATATTAGAAGTGATCATGGAACCGAATTTCAAAATTTAGGTTTTGAGATTTTTTGTAATGAAATTGAGATTAGTCACAATTTTTCGGCTCCTCGCACTCCTCAACAAAATGGGGTAGTTGAGAGGAAAAATAGAATTTTAGAAGAAATGGCTAGAACCATGCTTTGCGAAAATAATTTACCTAAGTATTTTTGAGCGGAAGCCACAAACACTTCTTGTTACATTATAAATCGTATAATGATTAGGCTAATTTTGAAGAAAACCCCTTATGAGATTTTAAAATCCAAAAAGCCTAACATTAGTTATTTTCACCCTTTTGAGTGCAAGTGTTTTGTTTTAAATAATGAAAAAGATAATTTAGATAAATTTGATGTAAAAAGTGATGAAGCTATTTTTCTTGGATACTCTTTAAATTCAAAGGATGCAAAAAGAGTCTATACATGTGGTTTTCGATGATAACCTCCTTCCTATGAAGGATTCTTGTGATGATGATGATGTAGGAATCATTGAAACCATTGATAATAGACAAACATCAAAGATGGATGGGATTTCAACCAATGAAGAAACACAAAATCCTTCAATAGAAGCTTTAGAAGATGTAAAGCTTGAAGAAAGGGAAGTGAGCTACCCAAGGAGTTCAACTATGTCAAAAGTGGAGAAATCTTGGGTGATCCATCCAAGGGGGTAACTACTCGTTCTTCTCTTAGATTAATGAACCATATTGCATTTATCTCATGCATAGAGCCTAAAAATATCAATGAAGCTTTAGATGATGATTATTGAATTTTGGATATGCAAGAAGAGTTAAATCAATTTGAAAGAAGTAATGTTTGGACATTAGTTGATAAGCCTAGCAACAAATCTACTATAAGAACTAAATGAGTCTTTAGAAATAAACTAGATGAGAGTGGTAACATTTTGAGAAATAAAGCTAGATTAGTTGCTCAAGGTTACACTCAAGAAGAGAGAATAAATTTCGATGAAACTTATGCACCCTTAGCTAGAATGAAAGTTGTTAGGATGTTACTTGCATTTGCATGTTATCATGATTTCAAGCTTTTTCAAATGGTTGTCAAAAGTGCTTTTCTAAATGACTTTATAAATGAAGAAGTGTATGTTGAACAACCACCGGGTTTTGAAGATCCAAAGTTTCCAAATCATATTTTTAAACTTACTAAAGCTTTGTATGGTTTGAAACAAGCTCCTAGAGCTTGGTATGAAAGGCTTTCAAATTTCTTGATTGAAAAAGGCTTTGAAAAATGAAAGATGGACATTACACTTTTTATAAAAAAAAGGTTTAAAAATGACATTTTAGTAGTTCAAATTTATGTTGATGATATTATTTTTGGATCTACTAATGAATGTTATTGTCAAGAATTTTCTAGGCTGATGCAAGGTGAATTCAAAATAAGCATCATGGGGAAACTCTCATTCTTTTTGGGACTCCAAATTAAGCAAAAGAAGGATGACACCTTCATCAATCAAGCTAAATACATCAAGGATATGCTCAAGAAGTTTGGCTTGGAAAATGTGAAACCTTAAGCCACTCCAATGAGCTCATCAACAAAGCTTGACAAAGATGAAGGAGGTAAATGTGTTGATTCTAAATTATATAGATCCATGATAGGATCTTTGCTTTACCTTACCGCAAGTAGATCGAATATTATGTTTAATGTTTGTTTGTGTGCTAATTTTCAAGCTAGTCCTAGAGAATCTCACTTAGTAGCCATTAAGAGAATTTTTAGGTACCTTAAAGACATATCTTGTTTAGGTCTTTGGTATCCTAAAGACTCTACCTTTAATATATATGCTTATTCGGATGCAGATTATGAACGTTGTAAGATAGATAGAAAAAGTACTTCCGGAACATGTCAATTCCTAGGTAGTATGCTCATATCTTGGTTCTCTAAGAAACAAAATAGTGTAGATCTATCTACCACTGAAGCGGAGTACATATCCTTAGGGAGTTGTTGTGCTCAAGTCTTTTGGATAAAACAACAACTCTTAGATTATGACATTAAGGTAGAAACTATACCTCTAAAATGTGATAATACTAGTATCCTATGTCTTACTAAGAACCTCGTTCAACACTCTAGAACCAAACACATAGAAATTAAACATCACTTTATTAGAGATCATGTACCTAAAAATAATGTTGTTTTAGAGTTCGTTGACACCTTAAATCAATTAGCGGATATCTTTACTAAACCTTTAGACAAAAAGTGTTTTTGGACACTTAGGAGAGAGTTAGATCTAACTAGCCTTTCTTGACCTCTTATGTGTCATTTTTGTGCAAATTTATACTTGAATCTTGATTGAAATCATATCTATATTATTTTGTATCTTTTTGCTTCTATGCAAGTTGCTAGGGGGAGTATGAACTTGTTTATGCATTTTAATCATGTCATAACATCATATGCATGCTTCTAGGGACTTTAAAGACTCATTTGTAGTATGAACTTTTAATCACATTAAAACACACCCAAACTTTTCTTCCAAAACCTTAGCCAAAAATACTTATAAAATCCTCTCAAATCTTTCACTTTTCACTGCAAATTCGAACATTTTCCTTGAGGGTTTTCAATCATCAAATCAAAACCAAGACTATATCAAAGATTGGTGCTTCAATAAACCTAAATTCATCCTAATTCATAATCAAGATAATTTTTGAAAAATCTTATTTTCATTGATTTTTAGAATGTTAAAAATTAGATTTTGAATGTCTTATTGATGCTTATTGTATGGGTTTTCATAATCCTAGAAAATTTTTCAAAATCATTTGTTTTTCATTTAAATATAAATTATTTTTATCATATTGGTCTTCACTGTTTTTAAGTAATTTTTAAAATTATCAAATACCTTGAATTATTGATTGATAGGTTTGAATTAGGTTGATAGAGCATGCATGTTTTTAATGTGCCTAATATTAATTTTTTTTTAATCCTTAGATTATGGAACCAAAGAAACGATCACAAACCGAGGGCGGTAGTTCGTCATCCTCTCGTCCGTCCAAAAGCCTACATCCAAATTGTTTTTGAATGCAGGTTGGAAAACCTTGAAAGGATTGACAACTTTTAACTCTATCGCCAATATCCGCTCAAGAGGGAGCGTTGTGTTGATGTGAGATTCATCAACTCACCTCGTTTCTAATTCCGTTACTATTGATTCCTTCACGACTGGAAATTCTTGGCTTTCCTCACCCACTCCGGCAAGTTCTATCCCACTCTTGTCCTTATATTTTATGCTAATGCTTCATAAGAGCAAAGTAGTTGCCATCAAGTCCCATCTTATGGGAACCACCTTTCGAATCGATGTCAGTACTTTCGAGGATACTTTCGGCCTTGAGGATGAGAGTCTTGATGATGAGGATTCACTCAGCACCTTCACCAGTTCAGTCATATCCCTTGACGTCCATGACCGTTTTTTCACCTTATCATCTCTTGGTGGATTCTTCCATCAAATGGTAAGTTTTCTCGAATCCGTCAAGTGGATAGCTTTTGGCTCAAGTGTTTCCGTGAAGGTAGACGTCCAAACATTGCACAAATTATCTTCTCCGGTATCATTTGGCACGTCAAGAACCACTCTACTCCACTTGTCAAATCTTTTCCCTATGCTTGTATTCTAAGCATAATCTTTGAGTGTTCGGGGATTGATTGCATTTTTGACAAGGTGGACTCTGTCAAGGAACCTATTGGTGAGATATCTCTAAACCGTTCCCACTTTATCTATTCCAATGGTGAATGGATTCGTGGTGCTCCTCCTTCTCCTATTGATCTCGAGCCGCTCCAACAAGTTGCTCCTAACACCGACTTGATGTTTTTTCTCATCTCTCTCTTTGATCATTTGGATGTTCGTTTTGATAGTATGGATGAAAGGTTTGATTATCTAACCACTCACATCAAATCTTGTTTTGATGCCATGAATACGAGGTTGACAGGTTTGGAGAACCAAAACATTTCTATGCGACTATCCCTTGAGGCTCTTCGACATCTCATACTACTTCTACTCAATATGCTCAAGACGATGAGGAAGATGATGAAGATGGTGATGGAGATGATGGTGGAGATGGAGATGGTGATGACATGGGTGATGAGTAGACCTTAGCTTTTATCTTTATCTTTGCTATGGCTTTTTAGGACTAACTATGTTTTTCTTAAGTTTTATGTTGCATTTTCATTTCATATTAGACTTTTATGCACCTATGTTATTTCTTTTATACTTTGAACTCTTTTATGTTGGATTTGGATATTTGCTTAATGATATTTTGATTATTTGATATAATGCTTGCTTTTAAACTATTTATGTCTTACATTGATTTTGATCTAACAAAAATGGGGATAAATATGTTAATTCATAAATTTTAAAGTTTTAAAGCTATGCATCTATTAAGGGGGGCCTTTCAAAGTTCTTCAAAATTATTTCAAATCTTTTGAAACCAAAAATTTTGATTTCAAACTTAAAAATTTATAATGGTTTTGTTATGTATAAAATGGGGAGATTGTAAAACTAAAATTGATTTTGATATAACAATTATGATAAAGGACTAATTTGTAATAAATTTTTAAGTCCCTAAGTCAAACTTTTGTTTTCAAGTCACACCAAGAAATTTAAAAATAAATTTCTAAGTGTTTTTACACGAGAGTATCGATACCCCTAGAACAAGTATCGATATCACATATTGTTTTTCAGAAAATGTTCTTGAGTCAAAGAACGAGTATCGATACCAGTACCGATACCTTTTTCCATCAAAATGTTACTACCAACATCTGTTTCGAACCAGGTATCGAACCAGGGCTTAATTTTTAAATATTTTAAAATTATAAAAGGTTGTTTCGATATCAGTATCGATACCCCCCCCAAAAAAAATCCCAACGGCTATTTTAATTTTAAATAAATCGACCGTTGGAGGTAGTTGAAGCTTTAAATGGTGGTTAACATGTTTCGGAACCGGTATCAATACCAACTTTCACAGATTGTAATTGGTATCGAACCATGGTTCGATACACCCCTATTAAATGCACAACGATTCTTTCTCTTTGTGGCCTATTTCGAAACAGGTACCCCGAGCATCGATACTGGTGTCTATAAAAGTGCATTTATTGTGGTAAGATGAAAGTCTAACGTATTTATTTCAAGTTCCAACAACCACACCGGTTAAAAATCAATGAGAAGGTATATATTAAAGCTTCTGAAGCAGCATTAAAAATTGTTCATCCTCAAGCAACATCCAAGCACATAAATTCAACACCAAAGCACCTTATTGCAAATCTTTTGCTCCCAACTCTTGTGATTCATTTTTATTTCTTTGTATTTGAGTTTGGGGAGAGTAATTCTGTAATTGGGGCACACATATCTTGTGAGAGATTTCTTTTTAGCTCACTTTAACCCTTTGTATTTCTTCGTGATAATCAACTCAATTTTGGGTAGAAAATTGACTTACTTTTAAAGGTTATCCCTTGAACCTAGAAAAAGGTTGAATTCATTTAGTTAATTGGTTTCAAAATCCTTAGTGGGAGCTAAGGTAATGAATGTAGAGCTTGTTCCGAATCTTGAACCACTATAAATCTCTTGTTCATCAATTTTTACCGAAAAAACTTCCACAAATTTTTAAATAGCCAATTCACCCCTTCTTGGCCAATTCCATCATTTGACCAACTCAACAATTACTGATAAAATTCAACAAAAGGTGTACCGATTAGAGATGACTTTTACAACTCGTTTCCAGAACATGAAAAATGCGATGCTAGCAAATCTCCACAAGATGATGGAGATTGTTTTAGACAAGAAGATCGATGCGGGAGAAATGTTAGCTCAACATACAGGAGTTCTGGACTCTCCACAGATATCTTCGAGGAACCTTGTGGTTATACCTTCGACTGTGATTACTGAACCACACCCTCCAACTCCTCGGGTGAATATTCAAGCTGAGAATGAGGAGATGGTCACACCATTAAAGGAAGAATCATCGTAGAACAATAATTTTGCCTATAAGTTATTGTGACCCAAATTTGATGGTAGTGAGTTGGTACTATAAGATTGAACAATATTTTAAAGCGAAATCGGTTCCAAAAGCAACGAAGGTCAGGGTGATTATGTTGCATCTCGAAGGGGATGTGTTTTTGACATCAGTTCATTATCAAGACCTAGAGAGGTAACGAAGGTCAGTCCTTTATCTATGATTGTTCCATCGAGAGCCAACAATAGTATTTTGAGGGGTACAATAGAAACTAACAACAATGTGGGATCAACTTCTTCTAAGTTATCAACTTCAACTATAGTGAGTCCTACCATTACAAAATTGACCAATCCAGATTAGATAAAGGTAATTGAGAAGGTATTATCTATCAGTGAAATTGAAGAGAAAAAGGGTTTATGTTTTTGGTTTCCTGCTAAATATGCACCCGGACATAAATATACTCACACTCAGCTATATTAAATTATGATAGAGAAATCGAAACAATAAAAACCAATTCAAGGTAATGGTAGCTGATAGTAATGTGCTAACAACTATTAAAAGGTGCAAAAATATTTTCGGGAGTTAAAAAAAATTGACTGAATTTTTTAATATTATCCTTAAAGAATTGTGATGTAGTATTGTACATTGAATGACTTTCTACTTTAGGAACCATTGCTTGGGATTTTAATAAACTACAAACGAAGTTTAACCAAAAAATGCTAAAATAATACTGCAAGAACTACAAACATGAAAGCTACAAGTGACGGGCACTAGAACTTGTAAAAAATGTTAAGAAGGAATCAAGAATCATATACCACAACTTTATGGTTATTATTAATCCCTCGGTTAGAAGTAAAATGGTCACCTAGTCAGCTACCAATAGAGATCTTTGAGCTATTAAAGGAATTTAAAATGATTTTTGAGGAGCCCAAAGGCTTGCCTCCTGAGAGAGGATAAGAGTATAAAATTTAACTGTGAATGAGAAGGCTATAATGAAAGTTAGACCTTACAGACATTCTACTTTTTAGAATGATTAGATTGAAAAATTAATAAAAAAATATTAGATTTTGAAATAATACAAAATAATAACAATTCTTTTTTTTTCTCAGTGGTTATGGTAAAGAAGAAAAATAGGGCATATCATATGTTCATAAACTATAAAAATTGAATTACTTGACAGTGAAAGATAACTTTCTAATTTCTATCATAGAAGAATTACTTTATGGATTAGAGGTAATAATTTTTTTTCTCAAAGTTGGGCTTAAGATTAAACTGCCATCAAATCAAAATGAGAGAAACTAACATTTACACGATAACTTTTAAGACACATAAAGACTATTATGAATTTTTGGTAAGACTCTTTGGCCTCACAAATGCACTTATTACTTTTCAAGGTTTGATGAATAGAATCTTTAAGAACCAATTAAGGAAACATGTCTTAGTTTTTTTATGATATATTGATTTATTCACCTGATTGGGAATCCCATTTACTGCATTTACATGAGATTTTGAGAATTTTGAAGGAGCATCAATTGTACGTTAATCTTATTAGATGTTGTTTTGGGGTTAAAGAGGTAGAATTTGGGATACGTCATCTTTATAGGACAAATTACAATGAATTAGTCTAAGGTGTAAGTTGTTTTAGAGTGGCATATTTCAAGATCAGCGAAGAAACTCAAGTTTTTTTAGGATTCTCAGGATATTATAGGAGGTTCATAAACACTATGGTTGTACATCAAAACCTCTAACTAATTTGTTAAAAAATGAAATTAAAGGTGGGGGAGAAAGAAAAAATATCTTTTGAGTCCTTTAAAAAGGAGTGAGATCTGCTCTAATCCTTACATTATCAAACTTTAATTTAAAATTTACAGTTGAAATTAATACATCAGATCAAAGTGTGGGAGTTGTGTTAGTGTAAAGGGGGAAACCATTAGCCTTTTTTAGTAAAATTGTTTGAGAATCAAATACCAAGGTCTCTCTATCTATGAAAAATAGATGTTGGCGACAATATTGATTGTAAAAAAATAGTTGTTATATCTAATTGGAAGATACTTTATTAATAAAATTGATCATCAGAGTTTAAAGTTTTTAGCTAAAAAACCAAACCATAATCCATTTCCAACATAAATGAATAGTCAAGATGATAAGATATAACTGTGAAGTCAAATATAGAATGTGATAAATAATATTATGGCTGATGTTTTATCAAGAAAGCTTGAGACAGGGAGTTGTTGGTTATGGGAGTGAGTTCTATGAGAACAAATATGTTGAATAGAATAAAAAATTCAGTGCAGCAAGATGAACATTTAAAGAAAATTATTCATCAGTTGGAGAGTGACAACAGTAAGCATAAAAAATATAATTAGAAAATAGACATATTGTTGACAAGGGAGTTGACTCAATTTTTTATGGGAGTGTAACTGTTGGGCAACATATGTCACAATTAAAAAAAAGGAAGAACTACAACATCTCAAGGGACTTCTCCAATTACTTTTCATTCCTGAAAATATTTGACATTTCATTAGCATGAATTTCATTGAAGGACTACCTACTTCTAGAAAGAAAATTGCAATTTTATGGTGGTAGAAAAGCTAAGTATGATTTTTTAGCCATCAGTCATCTATTCACTACCAAAGATATTACTCAGTGTTTTTTGAAAATATTTTTAAATTGCATGAATTGTCACATGATATATTTTATGATAAAGATAAATTATTTATGAGTTTATTGTGGAGAGAATTGATAGGAAAGTTAAGTGGAGCATGCTTCAATAACATACACCCTTAAACTGATGGTCAAACAGAGAGGGTGAATCAATGTGCGAAGATGTATCTCAAATGCATGACAACTGAGAATTCTAAAAAATGAGCGAACTGGATATATTTAGTTGAACGATGGTATAATACTACTTTCTATACCATTATCCAAACAACACCATATCAAGCAATGTATGGGCAACCTCTCCTTGTTCCATTTACCTTGTGTAGCATATGAGTTCTTGGTGGCAGAAGTAGATAAGAGTCTCCAACAAAGAGAAGCCACATTTAAAATACTTTAATTTTATATGAGGAGATCTCAAGATTGAATGAAGTCACAAGTTGACAGGAAGAGAAGTTACTGTGAATTTCAGATAGATGATTGGATTTTTCTCAAGTTATAGGAAACATTCATTAAGTCTCAAAAATTATCAAAAGTTGAGTATCAAATGGTTTGGTCCATCCATGATCATGGTGGCTAAGGTGGAGAATGTTGCATACAAACTGAAACTACCAGATGGGTTAAGGATTCATCCTGTTTTTTGTGTCTTCCGGTTAAAGAAACGAGTGGGATCTGAATTAGTCCAGAAGAGTTGTTTGTGATCGATCCTGATGGAAACATTAGTAGGAAACCTCTTAGAACTGTGGATCAAAGAATTGGGAAGAGAGAAAATCGTATAGTGACAGAAGTGTCGGTATGGTCCAATTCCTACCCTGAAGACATTAACTAAGAAATTTTGCATCAGCTGTGGCAGCAATTTTCGCAATTTAATCCTTGAGGACAAGGATTTTCTGGACGGAGAAAGTATTGTGAGGATTTAAAATTCTGTTGACCATTGGGATTAATAGTTTTTTAATTTCATTGTTTTATTTTCTATGTCGTTAAGAATGATTAATGAAACGGTATGCATAGTATCACGGACCTAACCCTCGCACCCCTAAGTGGTGCGTCTTATCCCTCACACCCTTAGGTGACTAAGTCGTGCGACACTTGAAAAGGAACACATCCTAGACAAGTTAGCCTTCAACACATATCCTTCACTATGGATTTATCACGAAAGCGTCAGTATCAAGGCCACATAAGTCAATTCTCATCCACTACACTAGTCTTTAAGTCACAGCCAATATCGTAGGGCATAGCGAATGCACCATGTTGACCTTGATATTTCGTAGAAAAAATAAAAGTGGTCTTACTAAATAAAGTGTTCGGGATTACAAGAAAGACAAATGTATATCATCGTCTCAGCGGTAGGGGTCGCCCCGATGATGTGCAGGAATTCACCTATGCCTAGACCCGTGGAGCAGTCCACTCAACTGTCCACCCCCTACATATATGCGAATAAAACTTTATGGAAATGCCCTGAGTACACGTTCATTTGCTTGAACAGGGGACACTTTTCCATAACCTAAAGGAAAACACTTAAAACATGAAAAAAACATTAAAACAAGAACCTTGTTCCTAAAAACATAATGACGCTCAAAAGGGGGACATTTATTCATCACCATGCTCTGAGACGCCACACATGGTTGACTCTGACGCAATTTGCTCGATTATGGCCCAGGAAAGGGGATGGCCATAACACATAGCATGGTTGAATGAATATTCTTCTTCTTTCTCTAAATATTCTGGTTCTTCTTTATGTCAGCTTGGGACCTCATTTCATTTTGTGTTCGTATCAGATAGGGCTTGTGCATTCTAATAGAAGCTTTTCTGTTGTTGTAAGCTTTGGTCAACAAAAACCATTTGGTTCCTCAGCTAAACATGCAAGATGTATTAAAGATTGACCCAAAGAAATCTGATATGAAGTGTTATCTTGAATCAATACTACTTTACTCGAAAAATCTTTATTGACACACGAGTTATCAAGACGGTTATAATTTAGATTTTTAACATTAAAAGATTTACAAAGAAGATTCTCCTGTAATAAGTCAACATTATTTTCACCCTTTTCTTCAATGAATTTGTCAACACGATAAAGTGAGAATCATAGACCAATAAAAATGATTTCACATTAAATCCAACTTTATGCCATATTCGAAACTTATGTAACAGCTCACAATCTGTTACTAGCCGTTGGGGTCTTTTTAATTTTTACCGTTATGTTTTTAATTTCTTAATTAATAAGTTGTTGTTAATGAAGCTGTGCGTTTTGTAGGGGGAGAGAAACGGTGTCGTTGAGAACAGTGGCTAGGGTTAAAGTTGTATGCTCGACCATTGTTTGTTATGCTTGATGAAATATCAGAATTCTTTTCTCTTTCTTCCGACTCTCTTCTTCCTCTGTTCTTCTGCAATCCTTATCTCTCTTTTTTTTAATTCTTGTTCACTTAAGATTGTTACAAAGGTATCAGAGCCAGGTCGATCCTCGGAAATGGTGGAAACAAGGCATCAAGCGGCGTTGTTGGCGATGGAAACTCAGGGAACAGTTCCGGCAAGTAATCCTACTGAGTTACCAGAATGGAAACAAGAGACAGAACAGCTTCGTTCAGATGTTCGCAGATTGGAAGCTTCGATGGAGGAAAAGTTTAAGGAGGTTCAGGTGACTATGCTGGCTAACATGCAAAAGCTGTTAGAAATCGGCTTGGGAAAGAAAATCGATACGGGAGAGCCGAATCCAGGGTCAGTGGGGATTTTGGGATCTCCACCTGCTGTTTTGGTTACACCCATGGCAAGTAACGTTCAGATAAGGGATCCATCTCCCTCAATTCGAATGGCGACAGCTCCACCTGTGGAAAATGAAGGTAACAGAATGGGTCAAGGATTTGGGCATCAGAATGAAGGTAATCGAGTAGCTCAAGGGTTCCTTCAACAGGGTTCACAAAGCCCTCAGAATTTCGCATACAAATTATTCTGCCCAAATTCGATGGAACAGATTTTAAGGGATGGCTCTCCAAGGTCGAGCAGTATTTTGAGGCGGAGACGATTCCAGAATCAGCAAAGATTAAATTTGTAATGTTACATTTGGAGGACAAAGCGCTGCAGTGGCATCAGTTCCTGGCGAATTCACAGACCAATTTTAATCAGCTGAGTTGGAACGAGTATGTGTTACTGATGAGAGACCGTTTTGCTCCAGGAGGATTCAGCGACCCTTTTTCTGAGCTGGTTTCCCTCAGGCAAGTGGATACAGTGGAAAAGTTTTATGATGAGTTCATCCATCTACTGAACCAAGTAAAACTTCCTGATGAGTATGTTTTAAGCATGTTTAAAAATTATTTAAGACTTGAAATTAGCCAATTTGTTACCCTATTACAACCCAAGTCTTTAATTGCTGCTTATCATTTAGCAAAACATGTAGAGACCATGCTCTTCCCTGTAGTTAAGAAAAGTAATTTGATGCCCCCTAGAACTAGTTCACCATTGTCTCTGTCAGTTCCAGTAAACAGGGGAGGTAGTGGTTTTAAAGGTCCATTTGTGGGTGGTAGCCATGTTGGGTCTTCATCTTCGAAGATATCAACACCAGGGAATCTGAGTCCTACCGCTCAGAAACCGAGTGGTTCATTTCCACAGAAAGGAGGTGGTAAGGTGTTATCCCCTGGAGAGATTGAAGAACGCAGAAAAAAAGGCTTGTGCTTCTGGTGTGCAGCAAAGTATACCCCTGGGCACAAGTGTGCCAAGTCTCAGCTGTATCAGATAGCAGTGGAAGGGATGGAAGAGGATATTGAAGGGGAAGTGTTCTTAGACTGTGAAGAGGAAGTGGAATTGAGCCATCAGGAAGGGAACAAGAGTGAGATACCCACAGTTTCCTTACAAGCCATGTGGGGAGCTACTGGAAGAAATACCATGAAGTTGCAATTGAAAATGGATGGAATCAAATTGGTGGCCCTAGTGGATTCGGGAAGCACTCACAACTTCATTAGTTGGAGTGCAAGCAAGAGATTAAATCTGGACATCTCTCGAAGGAAAAGGCTGAAGGTGATAGTAGCAGATGGGAACTCATTGGAGACTTTAGGAGAGTGCAAGGGAATTAAATGGAAAGTGCAGGGACAAGAATTCATTGCTGATTTCATGGTATTACCTCTTAAGGGAAATGATGTAGTGCTGGGCATACAATGGCTAGTTAAATTAGGAACAATCCAGTGGGATTTTGGTTCCTTGGAGATGCAGTTTAAGATGGGTGGTAAAATTGTCAAGCTGGAGGGGTTACAACCGAGACCACTGGAATACATTGAGCACAAGGAGTGTGAAAAGGTCTTGAAGGGAGTAAGTAGTTGTTATTCAGCTGCATTGATGATGCTGAATGTACAACTAGAGCTCAGGACAGATAAGGGACAACTTCCTAAGGAGTTAGAGGATTTGCTGAAGGAGTTTCAAGATGTGTTCAGTGAACCTAAGGGTTTACCACCCCATAGGATGCAAGATCACAGAATACCATTGATGAATGAAGGTACTGTGATTAAGGCCAAGCCATATAGATATTCTTCTTGGCAGAAAGATGAAATAGAAAAGCTGATAAAAGAGATGCTGGAAAATGGAGTTATTAGGGACAGTAGCAACAACTTTTCTTCTCCAGTGGTTATGGTTAAAAAAAAAGATAATTCATGGAGAATGTGTGTAAACTACAGGAGATTGAATGAGGTTACAATTAAGGATCGGTTTCCTATGCCAGTGATAGAGGAGTTATTAGATGAATTGGGAGAAGCCAGAATTTTTTCCAAGCTTGATTTGAGGTCTGGCTATCACCAAATCCGAATGTGGGAGGAGGATATTCACAAAACAACATTCAGAACACACGAGGGGCATTATGAATTCATGGTGATGCCATTTGGACTCACCAATGCCCCTGCCACCTTCCGAGGGCTAATGAACAAAGTTTTTAAAGAACAGCTCAGGAAAACAGTTTTGGTGTTTTTCGATGATATATTAGTTTATTCCAATACTCTCGAAAGGCATGTTCAACACCTTAAGGAGGTACTGATGATCTTAAGAAGGCACCAATTATATGCAAAGAGGTCAAAATGCTGTTTTGGAGTAGCAGAAATTGATTATTTGGGTTACATAATATCCAATGGAGTCATTTCTATGGACCAATCTAAGGTGAGTAGTGTCAAAGATTGGCCTGTTCCAAAGTCAGTTAAGGAGTTAAGGGGATTTTTAGGACTTTCAGGCTATTACAGGAGGTTCATTCAAGGGTATAGAGTAATAGCTCGACCTTTGACTGACTTGTTAAAAAAAGATGGATGGAAGTGGTCACAAGTGGAAGAGGAAGCTTTCGGCAAATTGAAAATGGCAGTGAGTTCTGCTCCTGTATTGGCTTTGCCAAATTTTGAAGAGGACTTTATTGTGGAAGCTGATGCTTCAGACCATGGAGTAGGGGCAGTTTTAATTCAAAAAGGGAGGCCTCTGGCTTTCTTTAGCAAAGCACTGGGGGTAAAGCATCAAAAGTTGTTAGTGTACGAAAAGGAAATGGTAGCAGTGTTGATGGCAGTTAAAAAATAGTTGTCATACCTGATTGGGAGGCATTTTAAAATTAGAACAGACCATCAGAGCCTCAAATTCTTGGCTGGAAACCAAGCAATTACACCAGCCCAACAAAAATGGGTTGCCAAAATGATGGGGTTGGTTTATGAAGTGAGTTATAAGAAGGGTGCCACTAATGTGGTGGCTGATGTACTATCCAGGAGACCAGAAGATGCTACTTGTATGGGACTGAAAATCAGTAGTGTGTGTACTGATACTTTAGCAAGAGTTTATGCCACATGGAGGTTGGATGATAAAGTGAAGAAAATTATTTTTGAACTGAAAAATGGTACAAGAGGCCCTGGCAAATATACTTGGGATGGGAGACAGTTTAAGAGGAAAGGGAAATTGGTGGTGGGGGAAGATGCACAATTGAGAAGGGAGCTAATTGATTTTTTTCATGGTAGTACCATTGGTAGACACTCCGGAGCTCATGCCACCATGAAGAGACTAACTAGTGTATTTTATTGGAAAGGATTGAGAAAAGAGGTGAAGATATGGGTGAGGAATTGTCAAGTCTGCCAAAGGAACAAGGATGAGTTGCAACACCCGAAAGGATCCTTACAACCTTTACCAATTCCAGAGGCTGCATGGACTTCAATTGGGATGGATTTCATAGAGGGCTTGCCAACATCAAGGAAGCAGGACGCCATTCTGGTTGTAGTGGACAGGTTCACGAAGTATGGGCACTTCATTGGGTTGTCACATCCTTTCACTGCAAAAGACGTGGCTCAAATTTTCCTAGAACAGATTTTCAGATTACATGGGCTGCCTAGCACGATTGTTTGTGACAAAGACAAGGTCTTCATGAGTGTGTTTTGGAAAGAGATTTTTAGGAAGCTGGGTGTTACAGTGACCCCATCTACAGCTTATCACCCAGAAACGGATGGACAATCGGAAAGGCGTAACAAGTGTTTGGAAACTTACCTACGATGCATGACAAGAGAAAGACCCAAGGAATGGAGTGAGTGGCTTCATTTAGCTGAATGGTGGTATAATACCACCTTCCATTCAGCGATTCAAACAACTCCTTTTGAATCACTTTATGGTCAAGCACCCCCTGTGCATCTACCTTACGTTGCTGGGGAGTCTTTGGTGGATTCTGTAGACAGGAGCTTACAGAAGAGAAAAGCAGCCATCCAAATGTTGAAGTTCCATCTTAAGAGGGCACAAGATCGAATGAAACAACAAGCCGACAAGAGGAGGACAAAATGTGAGTTTCAGATAGGAGAATGGGTGTATCTTAAACTGCAACCTTATCGACAGCAGACGGTTCAGGTGCGAAGCAATCAAAAATTAGCTGCGAAGTGGTTCGGACCATTCCAGATTATGGAAAAAATTGGAGAAGTAGCTTATAAGTTGAAGTTGCCTGCTGAATCTAAAGTACATCCAATTTTCCATGTTTCCCAACTAAAAAAACATGTTGGAGCTACTGTTGTCCAGCAGAATTTACCAGAAATGGGGGCTGATGGAAGCATTTGCAAGGAACCTGTTAAAATTCTTGAGAGGAGGATTGGGAAGAGGGGAAATCGAGCTGTAACAGAGGTATTGGTGGAGTGGACGAATTCCTTTCCGGAAGATGCAACTTGGGAGGTCCTTCATCACTTACAAGAGCAATTTCCTCACTTCAATCCTTGAGGACAAAGATTGCTTGAAGAAGGGAGCTTTGTAACAGCTCACAATCTGTTACTAGCCGTTGGGGTCTTTTTAATTTTTACCGTTATGTTTTTAATTTCTTAATTAATAAGTTGTTGTTAATGAAGCTGTGCGTTTTGTAGGGGGAGAGAAACGGTGTCGTTGAGAACAGTGGCTAGGGTTAAAGTTGTATGCTCGACCATTGTTTGTTATGCTTGATGAAATATCAGAATTCTTTTCTCTTTCTTCCGACTCTCTTCTTCCTCTGTTCTTCTGCAATCCTTATCTCTCTTTTTTTTAATTCTTGTTCACTTAAGATTGTTACAACTTATCCACTTTCATCATGAATAATAGTCTAAAGCCATATGGTTCATCATTCTCTACGTGTTCAATACTAGTCATATATCCTGTGATTGCACTATGAGGTCCTCAAAGTTGGCATTTGGTAGCTTTAGCCATTGTTATCAACATTTTATCAAGCTGTTGATTCATCAAAACCATTTTCTCCTCCAATTCTTTTCGAAAAATCGTTTATGTAATTCAATCAATTATTCTTCATTACTTTTCTCAGCCTTGTTAGATGTGATGTTCCTCATGGATCAAAAATTTCCCCAACTAGAATTCCTTGAAATGATTCAATCACAGAATGTGAGTAAACATCAACAATCATATTTCAATGCAGATCAATAAGACTGAAACTTGGATTACTTCCAATCAATTTTGCTTCAATAACACAATACACATATACAGTATCAATCTATTTTAATGTCAGATCAATATAATCTAGAACAATATGCTTTCTATGTTAATAGTCAAAAGACTAGTAATCACGTCTGTCCATTCCCTAAACACATTATCACAAGTTTAAGGTTCTTTAAATTGGATTATTTAATTCACTATTCAATTTCGATTTAGCATTGCAGACAGGATTCAAATTCAAGTTACTTATCCAAAATCCAAATGCTAGTAACCATGTCAATAAAACTCATATAGGGAATCGAGTTCGCACATACCTTACTTAGTTCACCTACATCTATTTCAGTTAAAAATTATGGCAGAATAAAAGAAAGACAAGACAGAATAAGTAAAGGGAAATGTAGAACATTTTTCATTCCGAAAGATTGATAATACAACCCAAATCATTCTCAGACTTTAACTTAAGTCTAAGAACAAAAAGATTTATTTTTCCTTAAAACCTAACACCATAAGAAGCCTCGTTTTATTTACATATGATTTAGGCTTGCATCATTGAATTAAATTCCTTTCGGGGAAAGAAAAACTCACCTCTCGATGTTCGTTCTCTTTGTTTTTCCACCATGCTGGTTCTTGTTGTTGAACATTGCACCATTGCCATTAAGAGGAACAAGGCTCTCAACCATCACTCCTACATGAAAATACAGACACGGGACATCTTCAATATTCACCTTGTCAGCCTTCTTCCTTCTCAGATCATAGAAAAACAACATTCCTTCAACATGTACTAATGCTTTGTCACCATTTTTGGACAAGACCAAAGGTAATTCATATGGAGCAGCCTGAAAACATTTGAATTTCTTTACCGATATGGTCTTAGTCCAAGATTCTTTCACCCCATATTCTTTCATTATCCATATATCAATAGGAACATCAACATCATTTTCTCCATAAGTTTCCATCAAACAAAGACAACCTCCTATGACATTTGTAATCCTTGTGAGCCTCTTACATACACAATCCGGATATTCAATGACATTGTATACCTCAGTACCAAGGTCAAAAGCAGCAATGGCATCAAAATCAGAATCTAAGTATTCATAATTCTCTACTGGCTTTGTAGAAACCTCCCAATGCAGGGCATTGTTAACAAGAACAGCACAGTGAAATCTAGCATCTTTACCATAAAATGGGAAATCCTTTCCCCTACTCCAATAGTTATTCTTCAAGCTGTAAACCATAACTTCAGACTCGTAAACATTGTAATCTAAACAGATCGTTTGGACAATTTGAACTAATTTATAGTCATCAGAAATGGGATCGAAGCCGAATCCATACCAAAAGCGTCGGGGAGTGAAAACCTTTGATGTAAACCCTGTTTCGTTGACCGGCAACATCTGGGATTTTCTCGTCCAGGGGTTCCACAGATATAATTCAAACTTACCCTTAAACAGATATAATGCATTTTGACATTTAATCAAAGCCAACAAACCATTGCAAGAACCCAATAGAATAAAGAATCTTCCGTCGCCTGGGAATTCGAGTATCTGGGCTGTTTTGAGTGAGTCAATGTTGACTGAGTAGATATTGTCGTCTTCGCATCGATTTAAGAAAAGAGAGAGATCGGTGCTGGTTTCGACGGAGTGGGAGAGGTGAAGCTTGATGAACTCTGAACCATCGATCAAAGAGCACCATGATTTTGAAACGCACCTGAAGCGAAGAAGATCCTTTACGCTCAAACGACGTAGTATTTCACTGATAAGGTCGAACGGGAGGAAAGCAAATGCCATTTCCTAGTTCAGGTTTAGGGTTTTAGATCGGGGAAGACAGTCGACAAGTAGCCAATGTTTACAAAGTAAGGTTAACTTTTTTGTAAGGGTAAACCACACAGTTGATCACTTACATTTCGTAAAGTGTCCATTTGTTTCACTAAATTTAAAAACATAACATTTTGGTCACTTACGTTATTAGAGACTATTAATTTCATGTTAATTTCTAATTTAACCCTTATAATTTAAACAAAACACTAAATTAACTTTTAGATTTTAGATTAATATCAATTTATTTTTTAGATTAAGTATCGACAAGGGATGCATAGATTTTTGGCTAGAAATTTTAGCAATTAATAACTTTCATATTTGATTTTATTATCGAGCAGGTTTTAAAGTAATATTATCTTTGTCGATAATAACTTTAAATTAATTATGAATTATTTTTATATATTTAATATAATTTTTTAGTAATTAATTTGATAAAGTTTTAACTTATACGACCAAATTCACTTCAAATATAAGTTTTATCTACTTGAATTTCTTCTGTCTGAGATTTTATTCTTTAGTACCAAGTAATTGATATTATCTCCCAAGTCTATTAAAATATCGATATAAAAAATATATTATGTATGATAATTGCTATGATGTTAGTATGTGTTTAGAAGATTAATGATTGCACCGTATATTTATTATTTCTCTTTATTGTTTGTACCAAATTTCATGATTATATTTTTGATTAGCATAAAGTATCGTAAAGTAGATGTATACCATTTGTAAGCTTAACGCTTAGAATTATTATTTTTATAGCGTAGGTTGATCATTGGATCGTAAAATCGAAAAACACTATTAGTATGAGATTCTAACAAGCGATGATCATTTGTGTACAACACTTATATGTAATGAGACGTGTAATCGTAGAACCTCGTGGCCGAGTATGTAACTTTTATTTTGAAATTATATCAATCAAATCGAATATTCAAATGTTTTAAGCTAAATTAAAGCTCATTTACAATAATTTAATCATTTATCTATATTTGTAAATATTGAATTTAAATGTTTTTTAAAAATTATATTTTATTTAGGTTAAACCAAATTATAGTGTCCTAAACATTAGAGATGTACTGACCTCCCACATATCTTGTTTTCCTTTTACATACTGCTGGTTGAATTTCTCAGGGTTGATGGGTAGAGAAAGCATGTTAGCGGAAATCTTTGTGTAAATTCTGAACTTGGTGATGTTATGGATAGGTTTATGGGGTCTTGGGACGAACCACACCAACCCTAAAAATTTCTATATGAGTTGGGGGTAACGTTAGGGAAATTAAAATCGTATTGATACAGTAGTTTTTTTTCTTAAATCGTATGATTTGATGTTTGCGTATCGATGCAATATTTATGTAGTACCAATACATGAACTTGAGTATTGATATAGTCAATCTAATATCGATATTGATTGGTTTGATGTAATTTCAGTAAGCAAAATTGATATTTGATACGGTTAATCCAATAGTAATATCTTAGAATCTAGTATCAGTACTCGAAAAGTCGTACCAATACACCTAGAGGTTTCTTCTCAAGTATTTTTAATAAATTGTGTACAGTCCCTAGGGGTGGACAAGACCGAATACCCAGCCAATTTGAATAGAATTGGTCCGGTCCCGGTTACTACCGGTTCTTGAAAATTTGAACCAGTTCTGATCCCGGTTATGACCGAGACCTAAATTTTGGATTCAGTCCCTGTCCCACCAGAACTAATACCAAATAAAGATCTACTGAGTCTTACCAGATCCAAGACCGAAAACGGGTAATCGGATTTTTTGCCTACCCGTAATAGTCAGTCCCCGTGAATAGTTTATGGTCTCAAGTAAGATATAATTAATAAGAATTTGATGTTGTGTGATATCGAATACGATAAATGAATGTTCAATGCTTTATGATTCCAAGTGTCTATATTTTTAGTCCAACATCTTGTGAGCCCGAATTTTGTTTAGAGTTGTTTATTTAATGAATCCCTTATTTATCGTATGCTTGTTTATTCATATTCGTTTATGTTAACGAACTGCATGAAATGTTTTTGATAGAAATGTATTATATTCATCGCCATTCATTATGCATTATACACATACAAAACCAACATCGGCTACTCACATGTGAATGCAAAATCTGTGTTTATCAGTTTGTTTCCTAATTTATTTCACTAATCTTCATCTTCATTTCTAGATCCCAAAAACCTCCTTACAACAGCTGCAAAAGCACCAAGAAACATGAACAAGACGAACGTATCGAATCCACCTCCGACACCGACTGCAACGCTTGGACCAGGAGCAAAGAAGGAAAACGGTGACCAGCCCCAGCCACCATAGAATGGCACGCCGTAACCGTATCCGTAGCCTCCGACTAGAGGTGGGGCAACCGGCGGGTTCATGTAAATGTTGGTCCTGGACAAACATTCAGCTTAAGCATTAGTGGAGTGGAGTTCTAAGATCAAGATTTGGCAAGTGTTTTAATAGGTCTAGATTTTCATTTTTTTTTCTAGAAATATTCATATTCGATATAAACCCGAGTTTTGGTACCATCTAGTGAGTTTCGGTATTCGAAACTTAATATCTGTCGCCCTTTTATCCGAACTTCATCTAAAATTCTTCAATAATTACGAATAATTTATGTTTAACGTGTAAACGTCGAATACGAATATATCTTTCATACGAATATAACTAATAATGTAAAAAAAAAACAGTGGATGCCATAGGTAGAGTGACCTAAAGCAAAATCAACATTACTAGGTAGCTCAAATCAATGAAATACCTGGAATTGCCATTGGCTCTCGGTGCCGAGCGAGGGGCCGATGACCGGAATGCTTGGCCGCCGACTCTACCGCCGGTTTTGGCAGCCGACGCGTCGCCCACCGAGCCTAGAGTCAACACCCCAGCCGCCAATGTCACTATTGCTAGCTTTACTAACTGTTTCTCATTTTCCCTGTAAAAGAAATCCAATACAACATGCATATATAGCTTTAAAAAAATTATTTAAATTGGATTTAGTCCCTCAATTATATTGAAATTGAGATTTAGTCTCTTAAGTTATCATATTTTGATATAAATTGGCAACTCTATTAATCAATGACATTGAAGTGATCAGGTGGATTTCCTTTCTATTACGAGTAAGTAAAATTCGAATCGAAAAAATTTATATTTTTCGATTCCAACTTGTCTCAAATCACGATTCTAGAAGTTCAACTCAACTTTTGAAAAAAAATTCAAATAAAGTTATAAAATGAAAACCGAATAACTTGAAATTTTTAATAAATAATATATCAGTTTTTAAATTCAAGTTGAGTCGGATACATGTGTATTGCAAATGAAAAATTATGAAGAAATATAAATGTATGTCATATATTGTTACAGAAAATCGTTTAACATTAAACCAATTAATATCAAAATATTATAAATATGTATAATTAAATTTGAACAGAAATACGAACAATTCGAATCGAATTGCATGAACTCAACTAAAAACTCAAATCGTAAAATAGAACTATCAACTTGACTAACTTATATTATTTTTATTCGACTCATTCAAATATTCACCCCTAATTCTTCAATCAAACAAGCAGAAAAAACCTAGTCAATCTGCCGTCTCTTTGATAGCACCAACCAACAATGTTATCAATTTTGGAATACTAATGAAATTAAATAGAATAACCAAATTATCCCTAAACAATAAATCAACAGAGAGATTCTGAGAACCAAAGAAGAAAGCGAGAATCATGTAAAAGAAGCATTACCGTGAAGAATCTGTGTCGTCATGGGATTGGAATCTGCAGGAAATGAAATCGGGGATCTTGGCTCTGGGTTTGTGGGAGAATTTGAAAGTTTTTGTGAGGAGAGTTTGATGAGAGAATGAAGAAGACGATGCTAAGAACATGTTTGGATTGCAAGAAAATGTTTCAATATTTCAGATTTTTTGGGGAAATATAATCAGTTTCTGTTTAGTATTTGATCGTGTGAGATTTTTATATGAATTAAAAATGGTGTTTTTGGTTCATTCTTTTTTTCATGATATCGAGGTTGCCACGTGGTAGAGTTTTAGTGAATATCAATTCAAATTATCTTACTGCCCACGTGTCATCATTCAAAATTTATCTAGAACACCTATTTATGGGTGATTCTAAAAATCGTCCCTTTAAATAACGTTTAAAAATCGACCAAGTATAATATACCGTTGGATATTCTCAAATCGATCTAGATCGTTTGATTAAAAAAAGAAAAATAAAGGTAACCTTTTATCTCGGTTACCAACACTTTTCTCCTTTTTCCCTGATAATCCGTTTTTTCCAAAATCCTCCTTCAATTTTTAAACTTAACCCGACGTAAGTTGGAAAATCTCAATATCTTGCTTTAAAAATCCGTTGTATTTGACGATCTCTCTACTGAGACTGAGGCCAAGAGAAGAAGAAAGAGAGAGGTGTAATGGCTCAAAGAGAAATATAGAAAAGATTTAAGAAACAGAAACGGAAGGAAGATATCAGAGGAAAAAGATAACTTTCATCCAGCTGTAAAATATTACATAACGACTAAGGTTCTTTTGTCCTACTATTTTAGGGTATTACAAATTTCTTTAGACAAATGTCAAACAAAAAACCTAAATACTTGACATTAAATAAAAAGAAATAAACCATAATATCAGTTTTCAACAAAAGCCGGGTTACTTTGGTTCATCTGGCACTCGGTCTGGTTCATCTGGTTCTCCATTCAAAACGACGTTGTTGGTCCCTTTATCCATATTTTTCCCCAATTCTTCTTGTATGAACCCCAATTCATTTTGTACGAACCCACATTTCTTTTCCACTTTTTTCTCTGATTCTCTCTTTTTCTTCATCTCTACTCCATCAACCATGATAATACCCACTTCTGCAGAAGATCCTTGTCCCCAAGGATCAAAGTTTGAAAACTGGGCTCGTAACATTGTATAATCTTTCCAAGTCGCATATATCGAACCCAAATTCATCCACTGAACGAGGAGTTGGGTGATGGCTTGATTATCACGTTTTACCATTCGCTTGTCAAGAACACAAGCAGGATACACTTTCAAGCTTTCATCCTTGCCAACCTCTTGGGGGTCTCGAGAGGTAACTGGAGAATCGCCCTTTTTCTTTTTTAATCAACTCACATGAAAGACTGAATGAAGTTGAGAAGTCACAGGTAATTGAAGTTTGTAAGAAACTAAGCCAATTCTTTCTGTAATCTGATAGGACCAAAGTATCGAGCTACGAGTTTGAGGTTTTTGCGCACAGCGAGAGAGGTTTGCCCATAAGGTTGTAAGCGCAGGTAAACCCAATCCCTCACTGAAAATACCTTTTCACTTTGATGCTTGTCTTCATAAGTTTTCATTCGGTGTTGAGCCTTAGCTAAATTCTCCTTTAGTAATTGATTGAGTGAGTTTCTGTTTGTCATAATCTGTTGGACACTCTGCACTTGAGATTCGGTTCCATGTAGCATTTGTGTAGGAAGAAATCCATAAAACGCCTAAAAGGGGGTCATACCCAAAGTTGTGCGGAAATTGGTGTTGTACCACCATTCAGCTTGGGGAAGTAACTTAGCCCAGGAATTAGGCTTTAGAAAGCATAGGTTGCGTAAGTATTGTTCCAAGCACTGGTTCAAACGTTCAGTTTGACCATCAAACTCAGGATGGTAGGTTGTTGTGAAGTGAGTAGCAATCCCGAGTTGCTTCAGAAGTTCTTTCCAAAAAATACTTATGAAAGTTCTATCTCGATCCAAAATAACCACTTTAGGAGAATCATGCAACCTGTAAATTTGATCTAAATAAAGTCTAACAACATCAGTCACAGTGTATGGGTGAACTAGAGTAATAAAGTGACCAAATTTTGTAAACTTATCGATGACCACAAGTATACAATTATACTTAGAGGAAGATGGCAAACCTTCAACAAAGTCCATCTATATTACCTCTCAAGCACGATCTGAAATAGGGATGAGTTGCAAAAGACTAGGAGAACGAACATGCTCAACCTTAGTGCGTTGACAAATGTCACATTGAGTGATATAAGCTTTAACTTCTTTTTTTAAACTATTCTAAAAGAAATAAAGTTTCTAATATGTAATAAGTGGCTTGTATACCTGAGTGACCACCTTGAGGAGAGTCATATAAGGTCGAAATTAGTTGGTATCGTAAATTGCTAGTAGTGTCAATATAGACCATATCTTTATATCGAAGTATGCCTTTTTAAGAAGTCCAATGGGGCACCGAATGAGGTTGGATAGCTAGAGCGGTGATCTTCTCCTTAGTTATAGGGTCATCTTTATAACTGGATTCAACTTTCAGTACCCACAGAGGAGTAATAGTAGTGGCTTGTAGCTGAAACATTTCTTCCTGAAATTCTTCTCTTCTTGATAAGGCATCTACAACCATATTAGTCTTGCCCCTTCGAAATTGAATCACATAGTCAATCCTCGCTTTTGAATAGATGTCGTAAGCTTCTGTTCAAGGAGATGTTTCAAGGGTTCGTGATCTGTTTTGATGACAAAGGGACCTTCTTCCAAGTAATATCACCATTTGTCCATTGCCATTAGGATAGCCAAATATTCTCGTTCATAAACAGGTAATGTTGAATTTTGGGGACTTAGAGGCTTACTTAGGTACGCAATTGGCCTTTCTTCCTAAGTCAAAACTGCTCCAATACCTTTGAAACTCGCATCTGTTTCTAAACAGAATGACTTAGAGAAATTCGACATAGCTAACACTGGTGTAGAACACATGGCAGATTTTAATTTTTCAAAGGCTGCTCGAGCTTCTAGAGACTAAGAAAAATAATCTTTCTTCAACTTTGTTGTGAGAGGCTTGCTAATCTCCCCATAATTCCTTATGAATTTTCTGTAATAACCAGTAAGGCCTAAGAAAACTCTTAGAGATTTAAGGTTCTTTGGCAATATCAGTCCCTCATAGCCTTTACTTTTGTCGGATCAGTAGCGACCCCTCAACAGTAATAATATGGCCTAAATACTTGACCTTAGTTTGCCAAAAAAACACTTCATTTTTTTAGCAAAAAGATGATTGGTCATGAGTAATTGTAGAACAAACTCCAAGTGTAATAAATGCTCCTCCCATGTAGGACTATAGATTAGAATATTATCGAAGAAGACAAGAACAAATTTTCGCAAAAAAGGGGTAAAAAGTTCATTCATCAAAGACTGAAATATTGCCGGAGTATTCGTTAAACCGAACGATATAACTTTGAAGTGACCTTGATGAGTATGAAAAGTAGTCTTATGAATGTCTCCAGGCTTAATGTGTATTTTCCAATAACCGGAGCGAAGATCGATCTTAGAAAAATATGTAGCACCCTGCAATTCATCTAATAAATCCTCCACAGTAGTAATAGAGAATTTATTTTTTACTATCATCGCATTAGTTGATGATAATCCACACATAATCACCATGAGCAATCCTTCTTCTTTACTAATAAACAAGGGGATGCAAATAGGCTCTTACTAGTTTGAATTATAGAATGAACTAACATTTTTGAAATCTGTCTCTTTATCTCTGCCCTTTGGTAGTATGGGATCTGTATGGTCGAAGGTTTACTGGCTGAGAATTTGGTTACAGAGTGATTATATTATCTTGAGTCCTCACTGGAGGTAGACCCTGAGGTTCATCAAATACAGACTGATATGTGGAAATTAACCTTTCCAATTCTTTAGGAACATGAGACTCAGTTTCTTCACATGTAAAAACATAAATTTCTCCCACACAAGTAGCATCTTTATCAACTAGTTTCTGTAATTTGTCCCTAGAAATAAACTTGAAATGAGTTATTTTTCTTCCTCCATATAGTTGAATTTCTTTACCCTCTTTAGTGAATGTCAATGTCATAGTATTAAAGTCCATTAAGATAGGACTATAAATCTTCACCCAATCAACCCCGAGAATCATATCTTTGCCTCTCATTTGCAATACTCGAAAGTCATGCTCAAATAAATGACTTTGCATCTTCTAAGCAAGTTTGTTACTAGTGGTCAAACTAAATAATTTCTCTCCGCTAGCCACCGTTATGGCCAAAGGTGTAGTAGAAAAACCTCTAGTCTTTCCTTAGCCCATGCTGGTACGACAAAGCTATGTGTACTGTTTGTGCCCACTAGAATATTCAAAGGCTTACCCTTAATATTGCCATGAATGCATAAAGTATGGTGGCCTATATTTTTTGTGAGAGCATGAATAAATATTTCTAAGTCCTCCTTAGATGTGGGCAGAGGAATGATGTATGACTCTGGTTGAACCACATCCTCATGAGCTAGAGGATTAGTTTCTTCTTCCATGAGATTAAGCTGTTTGATCCGATACTGATGAGCTGGAGTAAATTTATCCCCACACTTAAAACAGAGATTGTTTGTACGTCTGTAATCAAGCAAAGATTACTTAGGAATCGAGGCTCCGAAGGGTAACACTTTTGGAATGATAGATGGTATGGTAGGCTTCTGAGACAAGTTCTGGGTTTGAAACACAGTAGGTCGGGATGGATACTTATGCCTTTTGCCTTCAGTTCATTAGCTAGTTCATATAACCTGACTTGTCGACTAGCTTCAGCCATAATATAGGGTTAAAGAACTTTAACCTTCCGCCTCAAATTTTCTCATAAGCCACTTACAAAACTAGAAACAAAGTAGTTCTCATCCAATGAGGGGTTATGCAACAACATATAAGGCTTAAGCTCATCAAATCGCTCATGATAGTCCTCTGCAAAATCTTTTTGGACTAATTTGTTGAATTCTTTAATTATATCAGTGGTAGTACGGTCACAAAATCGATGGCATAAATCAACAATAAACTTTTGCCATGTTGCCTTGCTCTTTTGTATAATATAGCCATCGAATCAAGTCTCTTGCTTCCCTGTGAGGTACATGCTCGCCACCTCCTATCTCTGCTCATCAGGAACATCGAAGATAGCAAAATATTTTTCACACTTTCATAACCAGCCGCAGGGGTTGTCACCATCAAAACATTGTAATTCCACATTTGGCTTAAACTTGAAATAATAGTTTTGAGAGTTGGAGTTATGAGCTTCAGGGCGAGGTAAGTCATAAAGTAAGGAAGTATCTCCCTTATCAGACCACTGTGTCCCCAGCTTAAGTTTGTCATGATGATTGGTAGGCCTTGAGGTTTTGTAGCTAAAAGTCTTGGTTCATCCATCTTCAATGTATAACGTTCTTTATCATTTATTACTGTAAGGTGAACTGACCTCTTACCTTTTAGTTGTGATTGAACAGCTGCATGGGAAGGTTGTTGTCTAGCCGGTATATCTGCTTCACCTCATTCAGTAACTCGAGTAACCAAGTCAATGAGTTTGCGGAGGTCAAGTTGTGTTTCTTCGAGAGTAGCTTCAAAGTGCCTCAAGCGAGTTTCTATCGTGCCATTACTGACCATCATTTCGTCCAACTAGCGTTGAATTGCAGGCAAGTCGACAACATTTGCCATGGTTTGAGTTTTCTTGTGTTTACCCAATATGCTGGATCAAATAACCAGAATCTAATACCAAATGTAATGGCTCAAAGAGAAATATAAAAAAGATTGAAGAAATAGAAACATAAGGAAGATATCAGAGGAAGAAGATAACTTTCATTCAGCTGTAAAGTATTGCATAACGGCTAAGGTTCTTTTGCCCTACTATTTTAGGGTATTATAAATTCCTTTAGACAAATGTCAAACAAAAGGCCTAAACACATGGCATTAAATAAAAAGAAATAAACCATAATACCAGTTTCAACAAAACCTGGTTTACTTTGGTTCATCTGACACTCAGTCTGGTTCACCTGGTTCTCTATTCAAAACGACGTTGTTGGTCCCTTTATCCATATTTTTTCCCAATTCCTCTTGTATGAACCCCAGTTCATTCCGTACGAACCCTAATTCTTTTACCACTTCCTTCTCCGATTCTCTCTTCTCCTCCATCTTTACTCCATCAACCATAACAAGATGATGGAGGTGAAATCATGTGAGAACAATAGCAATTGCAATTGCGTCAACGACTCTGAAAATGAACGACAAGTAGGCTTAATTTTCGATCAAAGGATGTGTAAGCATCGAACCCCATATGGGGATGATCATCCCGAGAAACCTGAACTAATCACCGCTATCTGGAATAAGTTCGAACTCGTCGACATCCCTCAAAGGTAAAGTTTTGAGTAGTTATCTGAGTATTTTCCTTCATTTTCTTATTATGTATATTCTAAAAAAGTTATATTTTGAATCTTCAATGATCTATATTATATGGAAACCGACTTTTATCCTAAACCTTAAACCTTAAAATTTTTCTCATATTTTTTTCGACTTTATGTTTCAGATGTGTGATTTTAAATGCTAAAGAAGCCGAGGATAATACATTTGGGGTGTTCACTCCAAAAATCATGTTAATCTGATTCGTAATATCAATTCTAAACAGTGTAATTCAAGGCGAAATCGGATCGTATTCTAGTTTAATTCTATTTATTTAAATGAAAGATCATCTGAGTCTGCTTACCTCGTTATCGGCTCTGTTATTGAGGTACATTATAAAAGTATACGATAAACATTAGATTCAAATTTTAAAGTTAATATTGTCAAAACATATTTAATTAGTTTTGGTCAAATAGGTTGCTGGGGAAAAATTATTACATGAACCCTTTCCACCACCTAAGATATGGTCCCAACCAATTAAATTAAGACGCATAATATATTTTTTCCATATCAAATTTACACATAAGCATTGGCCAAATCATCTAATTTAATGTCTTTGATTTAAAAAAGAAAAAAATATTATCAAAGATTTCTTGTGTCATCTTTCTTTAAAATTTTCCTAATTAATTTTTTATATAGATTTGGGGTTTAAGATTTAGGGTTTAGGGTTAGGGATTAATGGTTTAGGGATTAGTGGTTTATGGTTTATGTGATTTAGGGTTTATGTGGTTTAGGTTTAAGGTTTAGGGTTAGAGTTAGGATTTAGAGTTATGTGTTATTGTTTAGGTTAGGGTTTAGGGTTTAGGTTAGGGTTAGGGTTAAGGTTAGGGTTTAGGGTTTAGAGTTAAGGTTAAGGTTAGGGTTAGGGTTAGAGATTAGGAAAAAATTAATTATAAAATTAAACAATAAAGAGGAAAACATAAAAAATTTTTGGTGATATTTTTTTTCCATTTTTAAATCAAATGCATTAAAGTGGATGATTTGGATGATGCTTATGTGTAAATATGATATGAGAAAAATATATATTATGTGTCTTATTTTAATTGGTTGAGACCATATCATAGGTGGTGAAAAGGGTTCATGTAAAAATTTCTCGTTGCTGAGAGTGTGGCAAAAGGAAAGTTAAATTATGCTTTCGCTATCGTTAGGCCACTTAGACATCATGCTAAATTTGATGAAGCAATGGGATTTTGTTTATTCAACAACATGGCTATAACAAGAAGTTATCTACTTGATCATAGGGTAAGAAGTGAGGGTTAATTTCCTATTTTATAAGAAAATATTGTTAAGTCTTCTTAGAAAGTGGACAATATTACATTTGTAATTGATTTGTGTTTTCTGCTTTCAGTTTGAATTTGGTATAAACAAGATTCTGATAGTTGATTGGGATGTTCATCATGGTAATGGTAAGCAAAATAGTTTTCTGGTGAACGGAGGAAGCAATTCCCAGGGTAATATACCATGATTTTCTGGTTGCTAAGTGAATATATGCTCCAAGGAAAAATAGTTGTCACTCATCGTCTTATGACCTTTTTTCTTCAGGTTCGCAGATCTTAACCAAAGTCTCTTCCATTTCAACAATAGATGTTGCAGGCAATGTACATTCTGAAGCACCCCCTCCCTGGCTTGAAACAACTGATCAAACTTTACTAAACAATCAATTAAAACCTTATCACGGTAATAGTATATTAAAGTCAAATTGATCTTTGAGTTACATTGTTAGCAAAAAAAGAGTCTATTTTTAGAATGTCTTTAGTTTACTTATATTGGTATAACATTCTGGTTTAAAATCATCTCTGAATGACCTGAGTGTAAATAATAATTTTGGCTTTACTTGAATTTTGCAGAAAAGTAAGAAAAAATTGGAAACTAAAGTCGAAGTATTTAAGCAGCAAATCCTTGCTTCAGATGAGAATTGATGTAGGGATGGATTTGGTTTAGTGAGTTTTAGTTTGTTACTTAAAAAGAAAAAGGGAAGAAAAATAGAGATGGATACTTTTTTGTAGTTTATACCTTGATGTACACAAATATGTCAATGACAAAAAAAGTTTAAAGAGAAATTATGATTAAATAGAAAGGTTTTCGATTTCTTCTTCCTTACACCTTGCAAGTGTGTATGGTCGATTTGTGTGTTGTGCGATTATAATTAGTAACTCGACACGAAATGTATGTGCTGATATTTTATAATCCATTGTATGTAGCTCGAGCTTTGTTTGTCTCACATCTATTTATTGAGTAGGATGAATATATTATTTATAAGGATTTGAAATTTAACTATGAATATAATTGTAACCATAATTTAAATATTTGATCTAATACTTGATCTAATATCATTTTTTTAATTCACCCTTAGCAAAACAATCCTTACAACGTGGTGAAAATGTTAATAATTAGGGTGTAAACGATCCAAATCAAGTTTGAGTGGTGTTAAACTAGATTCGATTGATTAAAATTATGAGTCGAGTTCGAGCTTGAAAAAATTTTAATGAGCCTAAAAAATCTAAGTTTCAAAGACAAAACATTCAATCGCTACCACTCTAAAAGGTATCTATATTACGTATGTACACAAATCCCTATAATTTCTGTATGGACACATTCATATTACATATATACACAAATCCTTATATCGCTACCACTCTAAAAGGTATCTATACCACTAAGTTGATCATATTTAGCTCATGGTGAGTAGGTGTAAGAAATTCGTTATATACCATTTTTTTTATAATTTCTATAAGGATTTGTGTATACTTTGTAGTAATTTGTGTACATACAAAAATCCTTACATTTGTTGAACTAAATTTTGTTCTCTCGTAGTAAATTATGTATGAACAAAAATCTTTACGCTAAGTTGAGTTCATTTAGATCATCGTGAGTAGGTGTAAGGATTTCAGTATATACCATTTTTCTTATAATATTTGTAAGGATTTGTGTATAATTTGTAAGGATTTGTGTACATACACAAATCCTTACAATATTTGTATCAATTTATGTATTCTCATAGTAAATTGTGTATGTAGACAAATCCTTACACTAAAATAGCCTTCTTTAGCTCATGGAGAGAAAGTGTAAAGATTTGTGTACATACCTTTTTCATTACGGTTTTCGTAAGCATTTATGTATATTTTGTAAAAAAATTGTGTACATACACAAATCCTTCCATTTTTGTGTCATATTATATATACTCGTAGCCAATTATGTATGTACACAATTCATTACCCTTGGAAGGCCTCCTTAACCTCATGGTGAGAAGTTGTAAGGATTTGTGTACATACCTTTTTTCTTATGATTTTCGTAAGCATTTGTGTAGACTTTATAAGGAATTGTGTACATACACAAATCCTTACCATTTTTGTGCCATATTATATATACTCGTAGTCAATTGTGTATGTACACAATTCCTTACCCTTGGAAGGTCTCTTTAAGCTCATGGTGAGAAGTTGTAAGGATTTGTGTACATATCTTTTTTCTTACGGTTTTCATAAGTCATTGTGTATAATTTGTAAGGAATTGTGTACATACACAAATTCTTACCATTTTTGTGTCATATTATGTATATTCGTAGCCAATTGTGTATGTACACAAATCCTTACCCTTGGATGGCCTCCTTTAGCTCATGGTGAGAAGTTGTAAGGATTTGTGTACATACATTTTTCCTTACGTTTTTCGTAAGCTATTATGTATACTTTGTAAAAAATTGTGTACATACACAAATCCTTACCATTTTTGTGTTATATTATGTATACTTATAGCTAATTGTATATGTACACAAATCCTTACCCTTTGATGGCCTCCTTTAACTTATTGTGAGAAATTGTAAGGATTTGTGTACATACTTTTTTTTCTTACGATTTTCGTAATCCGTTGTGTATACTTTGTAAGGAATTGTGTATATACACAAATCCTTACCATTTTTGTGTCATATTATGTATACTCATAGCCAATTGTGTATGTACACAAATCCTTACTCTTGGATTGCCTCCTTTAGCTCATGGTGAGAAGTTGTAAGGATTTGTGTACATACCTTTCGTAAGTCATTGTGTATACTTTGTAAGGAATTGTGTACGTACACAAATCCTTACCATTTTTGTGCCATATTATGTATACTCATAGTCAATTGTTTATGTACACAAATCCTTACCCTTGAATGGCCTCCTTTAACTCATCGTGAGAAGTTGTAAGGATTTGTGTACATAACTCCTTATGGTTTTCGTAAGCCATTGTGTATACTTTGTAAGTAATTGTATACATATACAAATCCTTACCCTTTTGTTTCATATTATGTATACTCATAGACATTAGTGTACATATCATTTTTCTAACAATATTTGTAAGGATTTATGTATATACATAATTTCTTACGTTTGTAACAATTTATGTATATACCGTTTTTCTTACAGTTTTTGTAAGAAATTATGTACATAGTTTGTAACTAATTATGTATAAAAATTAACCGGGTAAATCGGTTAGTCCTTTTTTAGGTTTCTTTTAAGGGGTTTCTCCTAGAATCACCCAGGGGCGGTAGGTCGGACTGGAGACTAACCCTTTGTCTCTTCTCTTGGTTAAATAAAATAGTGGTTAAATTATTTTACTAGTCCCTTAAGATGTATAAATTAAAGTTTAATCTTTTTACTCAAATTCATCGTATATTTTAGTATTGTAATTTGCAAATTTTAGAAGGTCAACTTTGGACTAAATTATTTATAAAAATTCGTTGACAATGTTTTTAATATTTTGTAAAGGTAGCTTGGATTCAATATTAGGAATACAAAGTGTTTTAGAAAAGTTCTATAAAACTTTTGGGTTAAGGCTGAATGCGAGAAAAACTGAGATATTTCTTTTTAGGGTCGAAGCTAACAAGCAGGTAGAGATCCAAGCGACAACGGGGTTCAAATTAGGGATACTACCTGTGAGATATCTAGGCTTACCTTTGGTCACTCGAAAACTTAGCAAGAAGGATTGTGGTTTTCTTATAGAGAGGATCAAAGATAAAATGGAAAAATGGTCAGAAAGGCACTTTAGTTATGCTGGAAGGCTGCAACTTATCAGAGTTGTTCTTTTTAGTATGAAGAATTTCTTGTGCATGCAGGTTGTTCTACCTAAAGGAGTTATTCACGAAATTAATTCTTTGTGTTGTAGGTTCCTTTGGAAAGGAAAAAAATATAGCAGCTACTAGTGCTAGAGTAAGTTGAAAACAAATTTATTTGCTAAAAAGTGAAGGAGGTCTTGGATTAAAGGATTTGTTTGAATAGAATCAAGCTTGCATGATTCGAATGATTCAAAACCTTTTGTCTGGTAGTGAGTCTTTCTGGATTGCTTGGCTCAAAGCATATGTAATAAAGAATGCTGATTTTTGACAAATGGAGAATAAGATTCACTATAGTTGAGCTTTCAAGAAGTTATTGAAAATTAGAGGTTGTTTCCTCTATGTTGGTTGAAGGTAAGGCACATAATATGAAGGAAATTTGGGCTAGTACTCGGATTGTAGGGGAGAAAGTTCATTGGCATAAACTCATTTGATTTCCTATGCATATTCCTAAGCATGAAGTGATTCTCTGGATGGTTATTCTTGATAGGCTGCCTACCAAAGATCGACTGCTACGAATGGGGATAGAAAATAATGGTGTGCTTGATATGTGGGGACTTGGCTGAGTCTCGCGACCACATTTTCTTTACTTGTTCCTATTCAAGAGATATATGGGAAAGGATTCTCAAGTGCAGTGGGATTCAGAGAGGAGTTTGTAGTGACCTTTCTGAGAAGTTCAAAAGATGAAAAACGGAAATTAATTTTAAAAGTGGATGTGGAGGATAAAAGGTCTTTAATGCTAGATATAATTTTTTTGAAAATGTCATTTAAAAACATTAATTATTTTAAAAGGATAAAATTGGAGTCGCCACCGATCACTTAGGTAGACCATACACTGTAAAAAGAAAATCAAAGATTCGTTTTAAAAGGTTCGGGAGTTGGTTACGCGTGGCGAAGGATTAGCACCCCCAACACGCACAAAAATCGGTACCAAAAATATTTTCTTTTAAAAATTATTTTTGAACTTTAATTTCATTTTAAACTGGTTTCTAAATTCAAAATTGACTTAATCAAACGGGCTTAATTTAATTGGTGAATTCAAATTAATAAGATATTTAATTAATAAGGTTGACGATACACTGGACCAGAGACTAAATTGACGTCAAATAATACTGACCGCCGCGTTAGTTTAGGGTTTGGATCTCATACGTCACCTTTATGCATGATGCAGACATTAAAAGGGATGATGTCATGAGATGAATAATTTTTAGTTAATGTTTGTAACAATGGCAACCCTGATGTTGACGTTAGTATAATGTGCAAATATGATATAATGTGTAAAGATGAGATCATTTCCAGATTAGAATCATAAATAAAACTCTATTTTTCTTTTGATCTCAAAACAAAAACAAGATGCAATACAAGGAGGAAAAATTTTTTATTTGAAAGATAAAGAGAACCAAAATTTTTACCTCTCAAAACAGAGAGCTTTTCCCTTTAGATTTTCATTGATTTTTGAAGGATTGTTCTGGGTTAAAATCTGAGAAAAAAAGTTTTAGGGCTGTTGGTCTCTTGTACGGCGGTGACGAAATCAGCGTGATTTTCGATGGAAAGGTCAACGGTCGGCATGGCAAAATTGATGTCAACAGAAAAACGATAATCGGTATAAATCGATTACACACATAACAAAAACATATATTATACACGTAGAAAACAAAACATGAATACACACATATGATCTAATTAAATGACACATGCAACATATTGTGTTTACTACATTGTACCCAAACAGTGACACTAACAAACACACAATAATAGCATGCAATAACACATGTAATTATATTTTATATTTTCTTTTCTTTTTTTTTTCTTTTTTTCTTTTTCTTTTCTTTCTTTTTTTTCACACATTATATATACCCATTAAATATTAATTAAAGTCCTTTATTTTAAACATAAAAGATAATAAGTTAATCCCAGACAAAAATGGTGATTACAAAGTTATGGACTAAAACGGAGAGCTAAATTGGGCAATAGCAACATTGAAGGGAAGGTCTTCTACAATACTTATTTTGAAGGTGGCTTGGCAAGCATTCGTTTACTCTGTTTGGGAAGAAAGAAACCAACGATTTTTTTATAATATGTAAAGAGATAGTGTTAGTCTTTTTGAACATATAAATCCATTGTTTGCATTCGTTTAAAGCCTAAAGGGTTTGTGTCACAAAATGTACATACTAGTATACTAGCTGCATGGGGAATTTTCTAAGGAGATAGTGCCCATTGAGCTCTCATTTTATGTAGCAGTTCTTTCTGCTTTCTTTGGATAAAATAAAATTTTTGTTTATCCAAAAAAAACTTTTGACAAAATTTAATTCATATTTAAAAAAGGGATGGTTATATCATGTACGAGTAATAAAAATATTTTATTTTTATAAATATCTTAAAGTTAAAAAGTTAAAAATTTAGCTTAGGATTTAGGTTTATGTGTTATAACTTAAGGATTGTTTTTGAATTTAGAGTTTAAGGCTATAGTTTAAAGGTTATGAGTAAAAACCTAGTTCACTAATATATAACTCTAAAATTTAAACTCTAATCTTTAAAATCTAGATTTTAATCTTAAATCCTAAATTATAAATTTTTAAACTATAAACTAGATTTCTAACCGCTAAGATAAAAACTCTTATGAAAATAAAATATTTCTACTGTGAATACATTATATATTTTCCATTTAAAATTAATGTCAAGTAATGCAAAACCATCTCGCGTTAATATAAAGATATGAGGAAATCTAAAAATCTAAAATAAAATATTTTAGAAATAAATACCGAAAAGGTAAAGTTTTTTTTTTCATGTTTATTCTTACTAAACTAAATTTATTTAATAGAAATAATTTTGCGCGAAAAAAATAGGGCAGTTTCCCTAGTCTATATAGGAAAAATTATTATATGAACCCGTTTCACCATTTAAGATATGTTCCCCAATCAATTAAATTAAAACACAATATATTTTTTTATATCATATTTACACATATACATTGTCCAAATCATCTAATTTAATGTCTTTGATTTAAAAAAAAATATTACCAAAGTTTAGGTTTAGGGTTATGGTTTAGGGTTTATGTGGTTTAGGATTTAGTGTTTAAGTTTAGAGTTTAGGGTTATGGTTTATTGTTTAGGGTTTAGGGTTAGTGTTAGTATTAGAGTTTAGGGTTAGGTTAGGGGTTAGAAAAAATTAATTAAAAAAATTGAACCCTAAAGAGGAAAATAACATAAAAAAATATTTGTAATATTTTTTTTTAAAAATCAAAGGCATTAAATTTAATGATTTAGATGATGCTTATGTGTGAATATGATATGAAAAAAGTATATTATCTGTCTTAATTTAATTGGTTGTGACCATATCTTAGGTGGTGGAACGAGTCCCTGTAATAATTTCTCCTATATAGGATATATATTAAGAATAAGATAGTTGAGAAGTGAACTTAGAGTTAAACTAGTATTAGGAAGCGATTAAATGTCCCTTAACCAACTTCGAACTGGACTTAACAAGGATATATATATATATATATATATACACACCCTCCTATCTCGCCATTCTCATCAGATTCCAAGTTTACAGAAAACAATATATTTCTTTCACCCGTACTTGGTTGTTTCAATCAAAGATTTGCACAGCCCAGCAATGGAGTCGAAGCCAATGGAATCGTTCTGTATTACTGGTAAGAACATGGAATTTGTGGAAGTGAAGAATCTTGGTCGTGGAAGCCATGGTGTCGTTCGATTGGTGAGAATGACGAAACCCTTTTCCATGTTACTTGCTGTTAAATCTTCATTCTCCCCGAGTTCATCTCTTGAAAAGGAATTCAGAATCCTTCAACAATTTCCTGGTCTCCCGAATATCGTTCAATGTTACGGTGCGTGGTTTGGTTCTAACGACGGTAACTTGTTTCTTGAATATGCCTCCGGTGGAAACCTAAGGGGTTTGATCGAAAAATATGGTGGTAAGATACCGGAATTTTATGTCCGATGTTATACGAAGATGATACTCCAAGGGCTTTTCTAGATTCATAAGAAAGGTTATGTACATTGTGATATCAAACCACAAAATATTCTTGTTTATCCATCGGAGACGGAGGGATCTTATTTTCAGTTGACTCTCAAGTTGGCTGATTTCAGCTTGGCCAAGGAACCCGATGAACGAGATACGAAGGTGAGTCGAGGTTGTTTTCGAGGTACGCCTCGATACATGTCGCCGGAATCCGTGAGACTTGGGGAAATCACCGCTGCTTTGGACATATGGTCGTTATGGTGTGTTGTCGTCATGATGATGACCGGAGAACCACCGTGGGGATCATCTGTTACCGATTTGTATGACCTCGAAGAGAAGATTTGTTGGTCGAGTGATACACCGGATATTCCCGAAGATATGTCGGCGACAGGAAAAGATTTCTTAAACAAGTGTTTTGATAGGGATCCTCGTCGACGTGGGACTGGAGGAACTGATACGACATCCTTTTGCTTTGGGGCTCCTGTCTCCAGGACCGACAGGGAAGCAGTTGATCGATTCAAGCGGGTAGAAACGTCCGTCTCAAAGTGGAATGTTGTTTGGGTTCGTGTTTAGAGTTTAGGGTTAAAGATTTAGATTAGGGTTATTTTTTGTATTCGGGTATTCACTTGTTATATATTTATTTAATTTAAAATTATATTTTTATTTTAAATTTTTTAATATTTTTAGTTTAAAATTAATTTTTTTATTAAATTGAGAGATTATATATTTTTTATATCGGGATATAAACCCATATAAAATGAGATAACATGAGCATCCTTGACTATTAAACTAATAGTGAATCTTTGTTTAAAATTAAATTTAAACTCTTACATTCTTTTCATATTTGTATTCTGTACCTTTAAATTTTATATTTTTAAAAATATTTTATATTAATTTATCAATATAAAATTTTAAAAAATATAATTAAAATTAATATTTTTTTATTAAATTAAAAATAAAAACATTAGAGAAAAATACTCTGATGGTTTTGAATTCTTCACTTCAACATTAGAGAAAAACATGTTTTGCTTTGCTTATAATTTCTCTTCCCTTCCGTAGGAGCTACTAGGACTAGGAGGGGTAACTAAAACCCTAATTTCTCTCCATTTTTAACATCAGAAACAGCAATGGCTTCATCTTCAGGAACTCGAAACTAGCAATCCCCAGATCATTCTTCTCTACTCAGACTGTAAATCAAAACCCACCATTTCCTTCTTTCAAAGCTGCAAAATCAGCCATTATATCCAAAAAAAATCCTGAAAAATTAGCAGAAATCTTCCAGCAATGTTCTTCATCGGAGACCTTAGTGAGAGGGAGATGAAAGGCTTCCGACCAGGAGAACTGGTTCGGACAAATAGCCCTAGGACTTCCCCACCTGTAGGAATTATTCAAAGCTCCACTTCTAGCCTTGGTACCAAACGGTGCTTGGAACAATTTCACTTGCTCCCTCATCATCTTCTCGACCGGTTGAGGGCTAATGCCATGGTTCACCACTTGGAAAAATCCCCATTCCGATGCCACTGTACAAATGGCAGCGGCACAAGCTCGGCGAATCATTCCGTCGAGCGGACAAGTCAATCAACGGAAGCTGGCATTCTTCCTTGGTGACTTGACTTTGGGGTTCATCGCATTGGGTCGAGTGGCATGAGAGAAGTGTATAATTTTTTAATCGAATCATGGGGACTTTTTTTTTCTTTCCATTTTGGCGATTGGAGAAATAAAAATGGGAAACTCTTTGCGGTATTTGGATTCTTTCGTTTTTAATTGAATCAAAATATGAATCTCGTTTATAACTAAAATATTTTTTTTATAAACTCAAAGATGTATAATTTCTTATCGATTAGACGACTTTTTAGATTATTTTTACAAAAAAAAAAGTTAAAGTTGTTTGATCTTTTATTCTACTTCATTCATTTTTCTCGAACCAAATATAATTTTTTATTAAATTAAATTATATACTCACTTTAACTTAAATGTATTATTCAAAGCGTTACATTATAATTTGGATAAAAAAAAACATTTATATTCAAGTTAGTTATATATGATTCATAATAAATATATAAAAAATGATTGACATTTGTGATTAATTTTTATTCTAATAAATAAAACAAAATATTCTTGTACCATATTATTATTAACAGAGTATCATATTCTCTTGAAGACCATAAAATAAATTAATAAATAAGTTTATTAATTTATATTATATTAAAATGAAACCCAGAGCAGGGATGTTTCACCTTTATGAAGAAAAAAAACTTGTATTATATTAATTTTGGAAAACATTTTGGTCTGGGGTCGGTTGCATGGATTGAATGCATAATAATTACTTAAATTAAAAAAATAATATAAATATTTAATATATTAATTTTCGTCACATCTATAATATAAGTATTTTTTATAAAAAATATTTTATATGAATAAAAAATTGCAAATTCCAAAATAATAACTATATGTTTGACTTTGTATGCCAATAAAACTTTGACTTGTGAACACTTTTGTGAAGCTTTTTTCAATGTTTGACATCGATATTTGCGGATTTTATTAATAATTTTAGATTGTTATTATTATTAAAATGTTTTTAAAAGTATTATATTAAGTAACTTTTATATTAAAATTGTTGTAAACATGAATAAGATTTTAAATATTGTGTCCATTTCAAAAATTAGATTTCTTTTGATTTAACACGCAAAAAGTGATTAAATTATTTTTAAATAGGTATTTAAATTATATTTTGGTTCAAATAAAAATATATGTTTAATATTTTTTTGTTGATCTATTTATAGTTTTTTCGTCAATAGCTATTAAAAAATTATGCCATCTAATTAAAATTATGCCATCTAATTATGCCAAGCTTCTCAAATCTTCTTCGACTCCCCAAATAAAATTATCTTTTGCAGTGCCTCCAAATGCGCTCATGAGCGCCATACACCCGAAGGTGCTCAAACTCGCAGGATATTAATCAAGTTTAAACAATGACTGAACTTGATTGTTGTTACCACCTTGGTCAACATATCTGCAGGATTTTCTGCTGTTACAATCTTCTGAAGTAGAATCTTTCCTTCTTTAAAGATCTCCCGCACAAAGTGATACCTCACGTCGATGTGCTTAATCCTTGAATGGTAGACTTGATTTTTTGCTAAATTGATAGCACTCTGATTGTCACAATAGAGACTAATGTGACTTTGAACAACTCTCAAGTCTTCCAATAATCTGTTAAGCCAAATTGCTTCTTTAACAACCTCTGAAACTGCCATATACTCTGCCTCTGTAATAGACAAAGCCACCGTAGACTGTAAAATAGACCTCCAACTCACTAGCGCTTTTGCTAGAGTAAACAAATATCCAGTAGTTGATCGACGCTTATTCAAATCACCAGCATAGTCGGAATCAACATATCCAACCATAATCTGACCAAGTTCTTCATCCTGCTCAAACACTAAACCAACATCTACGGTTTGTTGGAGATACCGTAGAATCCATTTCATAGCTTGCCAATATCCTTTTCCAGGATCATGCATGTACCTGCTCACAACTCCAACTGCTTGTGAAATGTTAGGCCGCGTACACACCATCGCATGCATCAAGCTCCCTACTGCATTAGCATATAGAACTTTTGCCATATATTCTCGCTTTTTGTCAGTTTTAGGAGATAACTGAGAACTAAGTTTCAAATGAGAAGCGAGTGGGGTACTTACATGTTTTATATTATCATTCATACCAAAACATTGTAATACCTTTTTCAAATATTTCTTCTGAGTTAAACAAAGTCTGCCTCTCCGTCTGTCTCTACTTATCTCCATGCCGAGAATCTTCTTGGCCTCACCAAGAAATCATAATCTATAGCAGGTTTTCCAGACCAAACCTCCAATGGTATTTTTCCTTCAATCGCTGATGACGGTAGACGATTAATGAGATGACCAGCATATGTCACAGCCATAGCCCAAAATGATTTGTCCAACCCAGCATTGGACAACATACATCGAACTTTCTCAAGTAACGTTCGATTCATACACTCTACCACACATTCTGTTGTGGTGTATGTCTAACAGTGAAGTGTCGAACAATACCAAACTCTTGGCAAACGTCAAAGAGCGGATCATTTCTATATTCCCCTCCATTATCCGTCCTAAGTCATTTAATTCTCTTACCAGTCTGGTTCTCGATCATATTTTTCCACTTTAGGAAAACTTTGAGAACTTCATCTTTAGACTTCATTGTATATACCCAAACTCTTCTAAAAAAGTCATCAACAAAAGTTATAAAATAGTGTTTTCCTCCCAACGATGCTGTTTTGGAAGGATCCCACACATCTGAGTGAACATAATCCAAAATACCTTTCGTATTATGGATAGCGGTGCCGAATTTCACTCTCTTTTGCTTTCCCAGAACACAATGCTCACAAAATTTTAACTTGCAAGCCTTTGCACCTTTCAACAATCCTTGCTTTGTCAGAATTTGCAAGGATTTCTCACTAGCGTGTCCCAACCGCATATGCCATAACATGGCTAAATCCAATTTGTCTCCCTTGGAAGCTACTGCTTCTGCTCCAATAACTGTATTACCTTGATAATAATACAAGTTATTTTTCCTGATACCCTTCATTATCACCAACGCACCAGATGTAACTTTTAAAATCCCATCTCTCATAGTAACAACAAAGCCTTTAAATTCCAAGGCTCCCAACGAGATAAGATTCTTCTTTAAACTGGGCACATAACGAACATCAGTCAAAACTCTAGTTGACTCATCTTGATTCTTCAAACGAATTGAACCTATCCCAACAATTTTACAGGCGTTGTCATTGCCCATATAAACAACTCCTCCATTTAGTTCTGCTAAATTGGAGAACCACTCCCAGTTAGGAGACATATGATAGGTACAACCCGAACCCAATATCCATTCATCTAAATGGAAAGCTGATGGTGAAGCAACTAGTGGTATTTCAGAGTCACTAGTATCATGCTCTGCAACACTTGCATCTGGAGCAACTTTTTCTTTTCCTTTTCTCTTTAGCTTCGGACAATCTTTCTTCCAATGGCCTTTCTCACGATAAAAGGCACATTCATCTTTCTCAAGTCTGGACTTCGAATTTGATCTCCCTCTCCACTTTGATCTTTGGCTTTTCGAGCGACCTCTTGTCACCATGGCCTCCGCTGTATTATTCTTATTCTCTATCTTTGTTTTCTTTCTGAGCTCGTAACTATATAAAGCAGCAGTTACATCTTTAAAGGATACTTCTTCCTTTCTGTGAAGTAACGTTGTTTCAAGGTGCTCAAATTCATCTGGAAGTGATGACAACAGCATTAAAGCCAAATCTTCATGTTTGAAAGTTTCATCCATGCCCAATAAGTCTGACACTAACTCATTAAAGGCAGTGATGTGTTCATTCATACTGGTGCCTGGTTGATAATCAAATCGAAATAATTTTTTCTTCATGTAGAGATGATTCTGAGAGCTTTTCTTTAGGAACTTTTCCTCCAATGCTTTCCACAGCTTGCATGCAGAAGTCTCATTCTTATAGACATACTTCTGCTCTCTGGAAAGACAAGATCGAATTGTACCACACACCATACGATTGATTGTTTTTCAATCATTCTCCATCATATCTTCGGGCATTTCGTCTTCAATGGCAACATCCAAACCTTGTTGGAATAAAGCATCTGGCACCTCACCTTACCACATGCCGAAATGACTGGATCCATCAAACAGTTCCACAGAGAAGCTTGCATTTAACATCATTCTCCTTACCGGTATAGTAAAAGAGCTTGATGCCCTAGCTGACCTGTCTTTTTCCATAACAACGAACAATATTCAATAAACGCTTTTATGCAAGAACTAGATACTGAGAACACTACACCAGGTAAGTTCCCAAGAAAGAGAGGTGGATCACACGGATCACTTAAGTACCAAGTCTTTCCTAGACAGAACTTTTCTAGACATGCAATGTCATAATATCATAATTCTTTGCAGACCGAGCAACCGAGATAACCTTCACCAAAGCTCTGATACCAATTGTTGGGGAAACCGGGTTATTTTCCACACGAACGTAGCTTCAAATCTGAGTTGAAATGTCAAAATTGAAACCACCAAAGTTTGCACAGCAAACAAACCCGTCAAACTATTGAATATTGTTATCCAAGGAAACCCGCAATAAACAACCAAAAAAAATAATGGAGAGAACACAGAGAATTTTTGAGGTTCGACAAATGTCTACTCCTCGGGCACCACCACCGGATGATAACTTTACTATTACCAAAAATGGTATAAATAAATGAAATTTCCAAGAATTCCCGAATACAATAAATGGGAGAAGAAAGAACCAAATGGGAGAGATGGTTAGGATTTTTGGGATGATATAAAATGAAAACTTCATCCTTATTTATAGTTAGGCTCTAGGGACTAAACTTGTAAATACTCTAAAGTTTAGGGACCAAACCGCAATTTCCCCATATACCATTTAATACCAAATTAAATGGGTATATGTTTAATTCAAATTAATGGCCATTTAATTTGTTAAATGACAATGAAACTTCCAAGCGTTTCAAGCCATTTTAATAACTAACACTTGAAAAAATTAAAAATCTCTCCTTCCTCCCCGATCATCTCTTCTTCTCAAAACGCTTCTTCTTCAATTTCTCGAACAAAGATAATAGTTCATCCTTTGGTTCTTCTTGTAATAACCCATTTCACAGCCCACTCTAATAATTAAACCCAAATTCGAAACTCTCATCTAATAGCCCAATTAAGCCCAACACCTAAATAACCAAGCCCAATACAATAAGAAAACCCTAATTATAAAACTCTATCATCCATATCCCTAAAGCAGCATCAGCCTTTTTTCCTTGCCCAACCCCTGCACGTGGCCGCCACGTGCGGTGGTTCGAATCGCGCGTGGTGGTCACGCACTCATTTGATTTGTCCATCAAAAGGCCACCGTCCTCACCGTATGAGTCATCAACTCCACCGCCCAAAGCTTCATATCACCTGCAAAATATTAAAACGAGTCAGATCTGAGAAGAAGATTAGAACAAAGATATTTAGTATTTTATATTATAAAATATGGGTATAAAACCCAATCGAAAATCATGTAATAAAAAAACGGAAATTAAATGGAAGAAAAAACAATATTCGAAGCAAAAAATACCATCCATATTCAAAACCAAAACAAAAAAACCAAAAAAATAAAAAGAGAGATCGGAGAAGAAAAAACCGAAAAAAGTAAAGGATTGAAAATTTTCGGATACTTATCTTTCGATTTAGATCTAGCCTTGTGTGGTTGTGCTTTCGAAAATCCAACCCCAGAATTGAACTCCCCAAATTGAGACGCTTCAGAAAAGTGCAAACTTTTTAAATTTCGACCACCGACACGACGGTCGTGAGCGATGGCCGGAGCGATGGCGACAGCGACGGCTCAACGCCGAATTTCCAGAGGGCGTAAGAGCTTATTTGAAGCTTTGTTTGCTTCAGTTTAAGGAGAAGAAACCAAATGAAATTTTGTTATAATTTTGGGTATTTAAGGGGACATCAAAACGACGTCATTTTGATGCCAGACCCTTAAGCCCAAAACAATGTTGTTTTGAGCCCTTACCCGACAGATCGACCCAATAACCGACCTAGACTCGCTCTTAACCCGGTATGAAAGGAAAATCACGTGTTTAGTCCCTAAGTTCTTAGAGTGTTTGCACTTCAGCTCAACAGTTTGCGTCTTCTTCAATTTTGATCCCTTTTTTTGTTAATTTTGGCATTAATATTCGGTCTTTATTCAATTTCAGTCACTGTTTTATATATTTTTAACCCCTTAGTTTTGTTTTATTGTAGGGTGACCCTTATTATTATTATTATTATTATTATTATTATTATTATTATTATTATTATTAATGTTAATATTACGTTATTATTATTATTATTATAATTATTAATCTTTTTGTTTTGTTTATGTTATTATTATTACTATGGTTTATTACTTTATTAATTATTATAATTATAATTATGGGTTCTTTTGTTCAACCTTATTATCCTGATATATTCTATTGGGAGTAACATCTCGGTCTCCAGGTGTTATCTCCTTTGAATTATCGTGGATTTTAGGTTTAAATATGCATTTCTTAAAAAAATTAAAGTTAATTTAATTTGAATTTTATATTTTTTTAAAAATTATTATGCGAACCTTTAGGTACCAATTTATGGGCGTTGTAGGGTGTTAATTCTTCCCCAAACGTAACCAACTCTCGAACCCAAATATTTTGAATCTCTAGTTAATTTTTAATGGTGTCCAGTCTACCAAAGTGACCGGTGGCGATTCAAACTCAACTAATTTTCAAATTTTAACGGTATATCAATAATTCAGATACCAAATTTTCAAACCACTCACCCGCAAAAAAAATTCAAACTTAATTTTTAAATTTTCAAAAAAATAAAGGTCGTTACACTTCTAAGCATCGCCGATAACTATAATCGCATCGTCAGAGTTCCTCTCGGTTCTTCCTTCAAAGGCGTCGTCGATGTCAGCAACAACTATGCAGGTTTCTTCCTTTTATTTTTTGAATTTCTTTCTAGATCTGTTTTGTTTGCTTTAATTAGTGATGTTTAGGGAAAACTCATGTTCTTATCTTTAATGCTAATTGAGATGAATTTTAAGTATTTTAGATTAGTTTGAGTTTTAGGGTTTTTAGACCAGAATGTTAGATTTTGATTTGAAGTTGTTAACTAATTTCTCATCATAGAGTGCATGCTGCTTGTAGTTTACCTATTCTCTTCTTTCTTGTTTAAGCTGTTGAGTTCATGTTTTGTGTCTCTAGATTTGTTTTGATAATTATTTTAGCCAAGAAACATGTTGGTTGGTATAATAATGGCCCAAAATTACAGGAAAATGATCTAGACATTCATAGATTATTTCACAAGTAAGATTCTATTAATTGTTATTTCTTATACTGTTTTTTTACTTTATTTTGGAGTCCAATCTTTTAATCAAGTATCTTTGGTGTTGCAGCTATGTCTCAAATCCTGTCTTGGTCATTTGAAGTTACTGTCTGTTAACTTACAAGAATGTTCCTACATGGCACTATGATCTTTGTAGGTATGTTGAAGTTTTCAACCTTTATCATATATGGATCTCTTTTTGGTTGTGCAACAACATAAGAACTTTTTGTCTAAAATCTGTAGTACTATGAAATTTCGATCAAGAGCAATTACAATTTTGACAAGTCTTTTTTGTACCTTACCAGGAAGCTTGCAGGGTAATCCAGTTTCCCCTCTCTTTACGTGCAAACGTTTCTAGGTTGCAATGCTTTGATTGATTTCTAATAGTTATATTTTCTGATATATGGATGATCTTAGCGATCCTAATCTCCACTTTGTGGAGTCCCCTGCCCTTGCTCCTCTGGAAGTTCACATTGATTTAGTTGCCCAGCAACAGTAAGTATTTCTTTCCTAAACTTATCTTGCATTTTTCATATTATACTGCTGTAGTTAGCTATTTTATTTTAACCTAAAAGTAAGTGCTTGGTACGAGCTCATATATAAATCTTTTTGTGTATTTTAATCTTGATATTTTAATATCCCTAAACGTAAACTAGTTATGATCTTTTTGTAAGGAGTTGTTACTTGTATGTACTTATTGGACATTTGAACTAATATGTTGGTAATGATACAGAATGTCACTTAAAAGAGTCAAAAGATTTTTGTTCACGTTCATTCTGAAATTGCTGCTCATGAAACTGAGGAGATTGATATGTTAGTAGATGAAATTTTATCTCCTCTAAAAGTTGTCCTTTTTGAATAATTCTTATTTATTGAATTTGTGGACCATTCATTTTCTTACAATATAACTCTCTTTTTACCCACAAACAGGAGTAGAACACTTATTTAGGGATGTTAAAGATACAACCATTAATACACATGTAACTGAGGTTTTTTGTCTTCATTTATTTTTCAATTATAGTTGGTACTCAAGCTTTGTTTTTGTGAAAGAATTTTAATAAACAGATACACCTTGATCTTAATGGTTGATAACTAAAATACTTACAGCTTTAAAGGGTTTGGGTGTAAGGTTAAAAGAGATACAGTCTTACCTTGATCTTGTTATTGATGAGAAGTTTCCACTGAATCATGAAATACTGTACCACTTACAGGTGAACTAATTTTAGTGTTAGTTGAAATCAAGGTTAAAAAGAATTTATAGTTATAAAATTTAAGTTTCAGTACTTGATTACGTAAATTTTCTTGAATTTTTCTACTTGATTTATTCAAAATATTTACAATTGTATATAATTTTGAGCCTATTTGGGTTGGTTAATGTCTGCCTCACTAGTGTTACTGTTTTCCATGCTTAAACTGCAGGATGTGTTTAACTTGCTGCCAAATCTAAACGTAAATGAATTAATCAAGACTTTTGCAGGTAATACAAAATCAACCTTACATATCTCAAAAAAAATCATTGAATATGCTCACGTCCTTCGAGATCAAAAGGATATGGAAGAAAATATAATTGCGGGATGTGAGATTTTTATTTATCTTATTGTATATATACCACGAGAGATAAATCGTGTGACACATAAATCTTGCACATTAAACACACACATGTAACTTGTCATTATGCTTCGATATTTTTGTGCAATTTTATTTCATATGATACACTCAATGATGCTATTTTTAATATTTTATATTATTGTGTTAATTTTCATTTCATATGATATCATGACATATTAGGAAATTTTGATTCATATTCATGTTTTGGTTCTGTTTTTGATGATTAGGTTGTCTAAAAACCGATTGTTATATGTTGTTTTTTAGGCCACTTGACGGCAAGGAGTGTTGTTTATAGTTTTGGAGTTGTACTTTTGGAGCTGCTAACGAGGAGGGGATCTTTAGACAAGAAACGATCACCGAGGGAATAGAACTTAGTGTAGTGGGCACGACGGATACTGAATGAACCTAGGAGACTTGGTCGGATCATGGACCCTAAACTTGAAGGGTAATACTCGAAAACATAATTTTGTAAAAAAGAGTACCTTTAGAATTTATATTCTTTTGGAATTGTTTTGTTTACTTCAATGACGGCAAGTAATTTATATGTGGATTTCAATTTGTTTGAAAAGCTCTAATATATTTTTTAGTTGATCTTTTTAGATTTATGGATTATGAACAACCGAAAATTAGCTTGTAGGTGTGTTACTGTTCAACAAATATAATTAGGTAATATTATGTTGTATTCTGAAGTGAAGTATGATGCTAAGATTAGGTTCTGCACAAAATAGTATTTTTGGTATGGGTTATGAGTTTAAATTTTATATTAGTTTTGCTTGATTTCTTAATTTTTATGTTTTATATATTCTTTTATCTATTTGATTTTGATCTATCAAAAAAGAAAGTCTTTAAAACTTAATTTTTAAACCTATGCACATATCTAACAAAAAGAGAATTTTGTTTATAATTTATTTTGGGTTTTGTTATGTCAATATGGGTAAGACAAAATTGGATTTTAATATAAGAAAAATGTTAAAGGATCGTTTTATAAAAGTATTTATAAGCCATGCTTAATTGACGACTGGGAGAAATTTTTTAGGTTAGAACAATAACCCAACACTAGTTTCCTTAAGCATTTTTAAAGCCAAAACAATTATTTTTCTAACGCGTTTAGATACCACTCTAAAAGGTACCGATATCATGTTCTTATTATCGATGAATGTTATTAAGTTTTCAAAGAGGTTTCGATAAAATCCTTCACAATTTCGATACAATTTTTCCAGATAGAAGACGTTTCGATACAGTTATGTAGTTGTTTCAATATCATTTAGCTCATGGTGAGAAGGTGTCAGGATTTGTGTATATATATTTTTCCTTATAATTTTCGTAAGCATTTGTGTATAATTTGTAAGGACTTGTGTATATATACAAATCCTTACATTCCTTGTACCAATTTATGTATTCTCGTAGTAAATTGTGTATGTACACAAATCCTTACACTTGGATGGCCTCCTTTCGCTCATGGTGAGAAAGTGTAAGGATTTGTGTACATACTTTTTTCATTATAGTTTTTGTAACCAATTGTGTATACCTTGTAGGAATTTGTGTATGTACACAAATCCTTACCATTTTTGTATCATATTATGTATTCTCGTAGTAAATTATGTATGTACACAAATCCTTACCCTTGGAAGGCCTTCTTTAGCTCATGGTGAGAAGTTATAAGGATTTGGGTATATACCTTTTTCCTTACAATTTTCGTAAGCATTTGTGTAAACTTTGTAAGGAATTGTGTACATACACAAATCCTTACCATTTTTGTGTCATATTATGTATACTCGTAGCCAATTGTGTATGTACACAAATCCTTACCATTGGAAGGCCTCCTTTAGCTCATGGTGAGAAGTTGTAAGGATTTGTGTACATATATTTTTTCTTACGGTTTTCGTAAGCATTTGTACATACTTTGTAAGAAATTATGTACATACACAAATACTTATCATTTTTGTGTCATATTATGTATACTCATAGCCAATTGTGTATGTACACAAATCTTTACCTGGATGACCTCCTTTAACTCATGGTGAAAAGTTATAAGTATTTGTATACACATATTTTTTCTTACGGTTTCCGTAAGCATTTGTTTATACTTTGTAAGGAATTGTGTACATACACAAATCCTTACCATTTTTGTGTCATATTATGTATACTCGTAGCCAATTGTATATATACACAAATCCTTACACTTGGATGTCCTCCTTTAGCTCATGGTGAGAAATTGTAAGGATTTATTTACATACCTTTTTCCTTACGGTTTTCGTAAGAATTTATGTATACTTTAAATCCTTACAATATTTGTACCAATTTATGTATAATCATAGTCAATTGTGTATGTACATAAATCCTTACGTTGTAATATTTTATGTATATATCGTTTTACTTACAATATTTGTAAGGATTTATGTATAGACATAAATCCTTACGTTTGTAACAATTTATGTGTATACTGTTTTTCTTACAATTTTTGTAAGAAATTGTGTACATAGTTCGTTACTAATTATGTACACAAATTTACCGGATAAACCGGTTAGGCCTTTTTTAAGCTTTTTTAAGGTGCGTTTGCTAGAACCTCCCCGATTTATATATTTTATTTTTCATAATAAACATGCTATATATATTGAAAATGTTGTACAATTATTAATCGTAAAATCTAAAGTAAATTTAAAATCAATATTTATATTAGAATCTAGTAAATATAAAATAATTACTTTTTTGAATATTTTGAAGTTACGAAGAAAAATAAATATTTTACTTCAATTTAATATTGGTATTAGGGGTGAGCGTTTGATTAAACTGGGTCGAGTAATTTTCTTTTAACTTATTCGAGTTGATAAGTTTAATTTTATTATTCAAATTTTTATTTAAATTTTTTTAATAGAGTCAAGTTGAATAAATTCGAGTAGTATCGAGTCGAGTTTTGAGTTCTTATAAAAATTTATTTTATTTGTAATTATTTATTATGTTATAGTATGATTTAATTATAATTTAAACGATTCACTAATCATATAATATATATATATGTGTAATAATATTTCTTCATATTTTTATATATCGGTACATATATATTATAAAATTTTAAGAGAATCATCTCGAACTTAAAAATAAATCCTTCAATTACTAAAATATTTGAGTTATTTGGATTTCTATTTTATAATTAAAAATTATTTGAAAGTTTTTGAATTAATTCAAGTTTATAAAATTTTAAATCGAGTCAAAACGAATCTAGTATTTTTTTCTCGAATCGAATTATTCGATATTTTTATGTCGAGTCGAGTTTTACTCACCCAAGTCGATTTTACTTTTTTCATTATATTTGAGTTAATTTAAAAAAAAACAAGTTTGAGGGATTAAACAAATATAATTGGAAAGGAAAACACGATTAAAAAGTTGAATGTTTTTATTCGATTCAAATTATAATATTATAAATTTGATTTAAAAATATTTAAATAAAACTTAATTTATAAACTAAGACTTAAAATAGTTTAATTTTTTATAAATAATAAATTTTTTTTACTCAATTTTGTATGATATATTCAGGTCAAAGATGATGAATTATACGTAAAATTTATCCGAATTTAAAACAGAACATATTCGAATTCATATCTTAAAAGTATCAATATCCAGATCCTACATCCCTAATATTTAAAACATCAAGCAAGAAACTGTGTATAGAACATAACAAGACAGGAGATTTATGCCACAGAAAAGTTAGAATGTTTCAAAAACCACGTTACTTTCTCCGTTCCGCTTCGTCGTCGTCCGTAAATGTCATGGAATCACCGGCCATTTTTCCGGTATCGGTTTCGGTTTCAGTTTACTAAACCGTGTAATGCTGCTGGATCGTATCAATGTCCAGACCCTTCAGCTTCACAACAGACTCAACATGACCTTTGAGCGTATGCAGCTCTCGAAGCCTATAAAACCGACATCGAAAATCCGTAACCGTGACATAAAACTAATGGTTAGAGCTTATATGGTACGTTAATGTCTTACCTTGCAACCTCGGCTCGTCGCTTGGCCTGCTCCGCAATCTCCGATAGTTCACGGTAGCTATTCTTCTCGTTGAAGAGATTCGATGTTTCCGGAGGTTGAAGACCGTGCAATGTTCTTTGAGCAAGCGCCCATTGAGCCTCCCTCTCTCCTTTTCCGTAGTCTTTCTTGGTGGTGAATGCAGTCTGTTACGGCAGTCGGATTAGTACGCACGGAAACGACTTAACGATGTGCATAAATCGAGATATGTGTACCTTGTTTTCGAGAAGGTTGAGCCATGCCTTTCCGCTTAAGATGTACCGAATCGCGAACTTGATGAGATCCAATGGAACGTAGAAAACTATGCTGTAAAGCCAAATGACACCAGCCCAGCCCCAGCCAATTCCTTTAATCCTTGCAAATCCCCAGTTAGCATATACAGCAATCATGGTTGCAACCTAACCAACACAGAGCATATAGATTAATTCGATGTTTTATCGACATGGAAACGAATGTCAGGATAAATGTATGTTCTTACAAGCTGCGCGATAATGAAGGCAGTGACTAATAGCAATCCGGGACGCTCGGCGTACGACCAGCTGCGTGATCTGGTTACGAAGATCAAGGCCTGGCTCACAATGCTAACTTGTAAGTACAATGCGCCCATCATCTCATGCTCTGAGCCCCTTAATGATCTAACACTGAATTTCTCCTGCATTCGTCGACACAAACTGTTACGAGACTAAATCGAACTGAATATGAATTTCAAACTGCAAACTTGAAGAACTACGTACCGAGAAGAAGTCGGTATCATGCATGGCCCAGAAGAATATGACAGTCATCAGTGCCAAGTAGCCTCCGAGCACGATTCCAGTAGCGAAAATTTCTTTCAGTTTCCAGCTATCCGGCAAGGGAGATGGCTTGACTCGGTCCTTCGATATTGTCATGATAGTTCCTGGAGTAATATTCGATTTGATCATTGTCAATACTCAAATTCAAACCGGTTGAAGCATGAAAAACAAGAAGAGCATGTGCAAGTTATGTAATAATCAACATACCATCATTTAGAATGGCAATGATCAACACCATGAATGGCGAAAAATCAAACTTCCAGATGAGAGCAATAAACAGAAATCCAAACTACAAAATCAGAAACAAAAGATCACATAAATGAATCGATACATGTAGGATACGTATTCTATAACTAATTCGTATAAAATCATTTTATATACTAACCACAATACGGATCGTGATAGAGACTGCATAGATCTGCAAAAGTAAAAGTATAAGGTCATGCATTGCAAAATATAGCGTATAGATCTTTAGAAACATGTTTAAAGAGGAGATCGGTTTACAGTATAGTTCTTCATCCTCTGGAAAATAGCTCTGCTAGTTAACACTGCACTAACAATAACACTCAGCCCCGGTTCTGTGAGAACAATGTCGGATGCACTTCGAGCAGCATCTGTAGCATCTGCCACTGCAATACCGATATCCGCCTTCTTTAAAGCAGGAGCATCGTTAACACCATCTCCGGTCATTCCACAAATGTGCTTCCTTTCCTGCAACTTTTTCACAATTTCGTATTTGTGCTCTGCAAGGCAAGTATCATAAAATGGTGTTATAGGTTATTCGAGACCCGAACACAAAAGAGGGTTTCCTGTTTGCTAATTGCCAGGATGTGAAAGACAGTTACCAGGAAACACGCCAGCAAATCCATCAGCCTTCTCGATCAACTCTTCCACAGGAAGGGCAGCAATGTTTGCATCCTTGTCTTGACCTAGCAAAGAAGCAGATGGATACATGTTGATTCCCATTCCGAGTCTGCGACCAGTCTCCTTTGCGATTGCAAGTTGATCACCTTAACAGACGTACAAAAAATATAAGTACTAAATTGCAACAATGAATCGATTGATACACATGTTTAGAGGATTCAGTTACCAGTGATCATCTTGACATTCACACCAAGATGAAGAGCTTGGCGAATGGTTTCCGCACTGTCATGCCTTGGAGGATCAAACAGAGACAACAAACCAACAAATTGCCAGGGAGCACCGGCACTGTCTTTTGATTTTTCAGGAACTTGCTGAAAAGTGTAGGAAAATTGTCAAGGGTAAGGGGACTTTCTAAAATTGAAATAACATGATAGTGATTTTTGGATAAAAACCTGTCGGGAAACAGCTAAAGAACGAAGCCCACGCTCGGCAAACTTGTCAATGATAGAATGAACCTTCTTCTTAAAATCTTCTTTTGCATTGCAAAGGGCCAAGATCTGTCGACAGATATGATAGGAACAAACGACAGAAAATACATAAATTTCTGGGCATTGATGCATTGTCTACTCAAAAAGAGAACAACATTACCTGCTCGGGAGCACCTTTGCTAGCTCGATGCCAGTTGCCATGAGAATCAATGTAAGTTATGGCAGTTCTCTTATCCACAGGATTGAAAGGCAAGAAATGCACCTCCGTAATGCTAGCTCTTGCCTATAAGCACAACATATTGAACATAAATAATCCCTTTCGATTATGGAATCAAAACAGAGAAGAAAAAGCTATGTACCTCCCTAGGGTCGGCAAGGGTTCCAACAATGGCAGCATCAATGGCATCTTGATTTTCAATTCTAGAAGCCCTTGCAGCAAGCAACAAGACATGCTCCTTATCGACATCCTTTACAAACACCTCAATCAAGTTTTTATCAACAGTAAGCTTGTTGAGCGTCAATGTCCCTGTCTTATCACTACAAAGGACATCCATACCAGCCATTTCTTCAATGGCAGTCATACGCTTGGTAATAGCACCCTGTTGAGACAGTCTATGGGATCCAATAGCCATGGTCACAGACAAAACAGTCGGCATAGCAATGGGAATACCACCGATCAAAAGAACCAAGAGATTGTCGATTCCATCCCTGTACTTGCGGTGTTGAATTGGATACATGACTATGATCTCGACCAACATACCAACAGCAATTGAACAAATACAGAAGTTTCCAATAGCAGTGAGCACCTTTTGGAAATGTCCTACTTGGTTGGTGCTGTCCACAAGATGTGCAGCCTTCCCAAAGAAAGTATGCACACCAGTAGCGATAACAACAGCTTCAATCTCACCCTGTTTGCAGGTTGAACCTGAGAAGACTTCTTGCCCTGGATGCTTTGTCGCGGGAAGTGATTCTCCGGTCAAGGCAGATTGATCAACCTTTAACGGATCACCTTCAAGAAGACGGGCATCAGCTGGGATGATATCTCCCAATTTAATGCTAATGATGTCTCCTGGAACCAGAATTGCTGCTTCTTGCTCACTCCATTTGCCATCCCTTAGCACCTTCATTTCACACCCATATAAATTCAAAATTAATTTCATTAGATTCAAAATAAAAAACCATAGAGTTAAATCTTAGCCATTACAATTAATTTTATTGGATTTCAACATATTTATTTCAATGAGAATGTATTATAATTACCTTAGTTTTGGGAGCAAGACCAGCCATAAGAGCAGCTGCTGCATTCCCAGCATTATTTTCTTCAATGAAACTGATAGTAGAGTTAATGACTAGCAAACAAACGATACCAACAAAGTCTTGCCAATCCGGTGGCTTGCCCTCTCCATTAGCCAAAGCAATGGCCATGATTGCAGCAGCTTCCATGACCCATGACAGAGGATTCCACATGAACCCCAAAAACTTGAGGATCTTGCTCTCCTGTTCATTTTAAAAGTATATGATCAAACATTATGTTATGATGAATGTTACTGAAAATCGAAGAATTAAATCAAGTGATATTGGTAAGCATTAATAATAAGACCTTTTTCTCTTCTAGCTTGTTGGGACCAAAAATTTGAAGCCTGCTGGCTCCCTCTTCTGAACTCAGTCCTTCTTTGGTACATTTCAGCTGCTCGAACACTTCCTCGATCGGGATTTTTTCCTATATACAAAGTAATTTAAAGAGTTAATATTTGAAGCACAACCGTTGAAAAAAATCCACAACTTTAAAACCTAAAGATTATATCTTTAATGCTAAATTTTAAAATTTTAAACCATAATCTCTAAACTAAAAAAAATCTAAACTCCAAATCTTAAACTAAACTTTTAAACTAGTATACTTGTATAAAATAAAATTTATGCAAACAATGCATAAAATAAACATGCTTTATTTGAATCTTATGTCTAAGATATTTTCAACATTTGTTATAAAAAAATAGTTTAAAGAGTTAACATTTGATGCACAACCATTAAAAAATTCACAAGCATGTCTATTTAAACTTTAAAAATTAAAAATTAAATCCCACAATTCTAACTTTAAACTCAAAATTAAACTTAAACATTTAAATTTTATACCCTAAATTAAACTTTCTAATCTCTAAAATAAGTCTACTTGTTAAAGTGTAAACTAATATTTATGCTGACAACGAGTCAAATGTTTTTTTAATTTAAAAATATATTTCAAAAATTATTTTCTAGGGATAACTTAAAAGTTAGATTTCTATTTTTTACGTTAATGAAAGAGGAAAAGTGGATTTTTTTGAATTGCTAAAGAGATAAAGGGGGGGGGGGGGGGTGAGTGCTAAAGTACCTTAAAATTCCCAAATAATAAAACAAACAAACAAACATCTCGCTTTCAAATGAAAACAGAAAAACACTTTATCCACTACAACGATAAGATCAAAACGTAGCCAACTCTGTCAATGTCACGTCGTCTCATCTTTTTCAATATTCTAAATCAGTTTGTTTTTAAGAGATTACTTGTGGGCTTGTTTGGCTACAGAGAAAATCAGAAAGAAAATTAAACATCGTTTTCAATGGTAATTCGGTTAGATCTATTCAAAACTCTACTTCCTAGATATTAATCAACCTATTAAAACATTAATTAGACTAAAAATTTTATTAACTTCAGAATCATTAAAAGTAATAATTGGAAAAAAAATAGAGAAAGTCGTTTCTCCAGTTTCAACGTACACACAGCACATACGCTGGCTACGTTTATTTGACTTTAATTTCTTTTCTTTTCCCGAGAAAATCCGTTTATTATTTAAACTTAACCTTCAGAGATAATCAATATACTTGGATCTAATAATTTTAAGTAACATGCAATTATATTGTATAATTATCTTGTTAAAATAATTTAATAAATAATAATATAAATACGCTACGAATATATATATATATATGAATTACATAACATGTTTAAAATTACATGGATATAACAGAAAATTGGTGCACCTAATTAATCTCGAGTTCAAATTATAAACAGAATTTGAATTCAATAATTAGATTATGGCAAAAAATAAATTTATAATTATTATTATGTTTTTGTTAGAATTTAAATGAGTTTGAAATAAATATTTTGCACTTTCTCGGGAAAGTGACGAGAAAAATCCAATAAACTCCATTCTAGATCTCATTAAGAAGAAGAAAACACGTTGACAAAACACAGAAGACGATTCATTTCAACAGTCGAGAACAGAAAACCGTAAACAAGCAAGGAAAAGAAAAATAAGAAAGCGAAAAGAATATTTTACCAGATCAACAGTCTCGTTCTTGATCTCTTCAAGGCTGATACCTTTATTGCTGGCCATAATTCAATTTCCACGGCGATCACCACCACCGTCAACGGCGTCTCAAGAATACTCGAAGTCGAACAAAGTGAAAACAATAGAACAGAGGAATCAGAAACTCATATACTTGCGAAATAAGTGAGAGAATAGACCATTAAATAAGGTTTTCAGATTCCCGAGAAACAAACAGAAAAGAATAGCTTTTCCTTTTCTTCTCTACGTAAGACTGAAAGGCTCTAAGCTTTTTTATATACACTCAAAGGAAGCTGAGACTTTGTATAATTCTATTAAAATTAATACGTATTAGAATTGTATTAAAATTGCTAAATACTTTGATTTATATTAATTTAATTAATTGTAGTTGTTCAATTAATTACTTGTTGGATTATTATATATAAATGTTAATTTTTGATAAATATGTTTAAAATATAAAATAAATTATAATATAATTGAATATTTTAATTATTACAATAATTAAAATATTATAAAAAGGTAATTTTAAATCATACTTAAAGTCCGAATGAAAATAAATAATAATTAAATTATTTGTTTTTAGTTTCTGAAAAAAATTAAATACTGAATATTGTTGTTTTTATTTTATCCCCTTGAATCTTAGTTTTATATTATGGAACAATAAAAATAGAGTTGGTATTAATGAAGCTATCCAATTTTTGAAAAATAAAATAAGGGTAATTATGTATTTAGAATCAAACATATAATTTTAGTGTTGAAATAAACATTTTAATATAATAAATTCAAAAATATTTTCGAACTCAATTCAAATATTATAAAAAATATTTAAAATTCAAATAATTTGAAGAGTTTTTTTTTAACAATTTTTAACTTAAAAAATATTTTTAAAATTTTTTTAAAAGTAAAAAAAAATTTCAGTGTTGGTATCATATCTCGGTATCGATATCAGATGGTTCATATCGATACAGATAAATTAACTATCGATACGTTATATTTTAAGAAAAATTCGGTGAGTACTTTTTGTATTGACACTAACCCACGGTACCGATATACAAGGGTAAGTACCGATACCCTTGTTTCGAGTACCGATAAATATAGTTAAGTTATATTTAGGTCACTCATTTATGGGTAAAATTACGTTTGGGTCACCCAATTATTAAAGGTTATATTCGGGTCACTCAATTATAAGTAAGATTACATTTGGATCACCCTTCATATTTGAAAAAGTACATCAATTTAGTCGTTTTTTTCTTCTAAATCACTTGTATAATCTTGTTAATATTAGAGTATTTCATTTGAAATCATTAATTAATCTAATACATGCATTGATAAACTTTTTTTCAAATACGAAGAGTAACCCTAATGTAACCTTACCTATAATTGAGTGATCTAAAAGTAACATTTAATAATTGGGTGACACAAATGTAACCTTACCTATAAATGAGTGACCCAAATATCTTTTAATAATTAGGTGACCCAAATATATCTCTACGTATAATTAAGTGATTTTCATTACAATTTACCCATTTTTTTTATCAAATATCAGGTTGGTCTAATAGAATAATATGTTAGATCCCTTAAATAATATTTAAAGTTTAAATTTTGACATTATAATCTAAACAAATGCGTTGGAAGGGTCTTCCTCGTTGTGATCCTTTGCGATGGCTCCATTGAATATATAAGGTGTTAGTTTTTATTTAAGAAAATAGGATGTTTAAAGTTTATTTTAGAATATAAGCTAAAAATTACGGTACAAGTAAAAAATCTCTACCTATAAATGGTGATTCAGATTATAATATTTTAAGTTTCGGATTATCCGAAAATCAAAAAATTATTTTTTTATTAATATTAATCTTGTTATATTTAACAATTTAGTGTTTGTTATATTCAAAATTTTAAAAAATTAAAACTTTTATAAATGTGAATGTTGTTGTATTTAATAATTTGTTGTTTATTATATTCAAATTTCATAAATACAATCTTCAAATTCGAAAAATTAGTTTAATCAAATTATATTTTTGGAAAACTGGATATCCGAATTTTCGATATTCATATATACGGTATCTGATTTTTTCTGGATCGGATACGAATCACTATATCACCAATCTGAAAACCTCAATATCCGAAAAATTGAATTTGGTTCGATCTGATATACGACATTGAACACCTCTACGTACAAATGATGTTATTCAATTTTAAAATTTTAAGGACTCCTTATATTCTAAAAAATTAATTTTAAATTAGATTATTCTCAAAAAAAATTTCCTTTACGATATTGAATTTGAATTAGTTAATAAATAGATTAGATAGAATAATTTATACATTATTTATTTTACCATATTAATTTATCCATTAGAATGCTATGCATGTAGGCGTTAATGGAGACATGCCAAGGTGAAGAGAAAGATCCTGGTAGGCGGTTGCACATGGAAGAACTATAATCATAATTAGGTTTAAGTATGGAAAAGGTCCCTATGCTACTTTAAAATTTAAATTTTACTCCTAATATTCTGATTTTGTGACATTTAGTCCTTCATTTTGTCACGGACCGTTGGTCGTGACTACGCGGGACCGAGCGGGATGCTTTCTGATTATGCTTAATGCATGAGAGCAGGATAGCAATAAGAGTGTAGTACATGCCGAGCAGTCGTTCAATCTTTGGATGGGCGTGCTGGTCGCGCACCACACTGGTCGGGAGTTGCCCCGCTTCCATGATGAGTCCATGGGAGGGTAAAACCAGTGAACATCAGAGATCGTTAAGATTGATCCTCGGATATGCGAGAGACCTAAGGTGCCGCACGGGTAGAAGTCCCTACGCGAAAACTCTGACCCGTGATAATTAGCTTTTGTTCAATTTTAAATATAGTATCATGCCTTCACCCAATTATTAAAGATTACACTTGGTAAAAAGGTCCCTATGCTACTTTAAAATTTAAATTTTACTCCTAGTATTCTGATTTTGTGACATTTAGTCCTTCATTTGCTTTTGTTCAATTTTATCAGTAATTAGTATAAAAAAGGTAAAATAATCTTTTTAGTCCTCTACGTTCACATTTTTATCAAGTTACCACTTAAAATATTGTAAATATATATCATTGAGAATTTATATCATTCAATTTAAAATTATTTTTTATTTTTAAAGTTAAGGATTAAATTGATAAAAAAAATATAAATAACATGGTTGTAAACTTATTTAACATTTTTATATCTGCCAGACCAACCATCAACGAAAAAATTAAATAAAAATTTTTAAATAAAAAATAATTCAAATATATTCGACATCAAAGAACTATAGTGTGAAGACTAATTTTAAAATTTAAAATTGTGTAAAAAATATTTATAAAGATTTTCTTAAGAAAGTATGTATATAAATATAATTAGTGTATCAAATAATTACTCCAATAATAATATTAGTTATTGCTTAATATAATAATTTTTTAATATATTAGTATGATTATAAAATAATATTTATTTTATTTTTTTAGTTTTTAATCATATGTACATTATACAAATGTAATGACCGAACCCCAATCACCTAAATAAAATGTATCATTTTTATCAGTAAAATCACTCTACGTGTTATTAAAACAATGACTTTTAATTATTCTACAACTGGCTTAATTAGGGAGATTTTTCATTAATATTACGATAAAAAAATTATTGTTTAGAATATTGCATTTTCTACAGTGTCAGTGAAGTTGACAGCACTTGATTTCGATTTTAAACAATAATTTTTAAAAATACCCCTAAAGATGGATATAGAAGAATTCGAATTTAAGCCTTTCTTAATTTTGTAACAGGGATATTTTAGAAAAAATATTATTTAAAATCGGATTCAACCAAATCCGACTATATATATTATCATAGATTAAGAATTAAAATCGTTTATATTATATTTTGAGAAAACAAATTCTTTTATAGTATTTAAGTCAAAACTCTCTTAATAAGACAGTTTATATAGATAAAGATGATGAGATTAATAAATGGACTTTATCATGCATCATGCAAGATTTAATTGACCTTTGGTTTTGTCTTTTATTATATTTTAAATAATATTTTTATTAAATTTTTGGTTGTTATTTTGGTTTAAGTGTTTTACTTTGATTAATTTATCGATTCGTGTCGGTATAAATTTTATAATGATTTTTTTACGTACACAATGTCAGGGACAGATCCATGTTATAAGTGGAGGGGCTCTTGCCCCTCCCAATTTTTTTTGGTATAATTACATTTAAGGTTCTTTATAATTTAGATAATAATAAAATAAGGTTTTTGCCCCTCCCAATTTTTAGATTTAAAGGCTTAATAAATCTTTGCCCCTCCCAATATTCGATCTTGGCTCCGCCTCTGCACAACGTCTCGACGTTTATACTTTACTTAAACGATATTAAATTATTTATCACTTAGATTAATTTTGTTGTTAATACTTTTATCGACTTTTATATATTTTAAGGTTTTAAATTATACATAATAAAATATTTATATATGTAATTGATGAATAGAACCGTAGGATATCCTTAAAGGGTAATCCAACTGTTAAGATGCTTTTAAATCAATTCTTTAAGTATCAAGGTTAGGTGTGTACGTTCGGTTAATTTGATCAATGATCGAATCGAATTAGTTATAATCGAATTAATAAAAAAATTTAAAACTTTAATCATTAGTTAAATTGAATTAGCTATAACCAAATTAATCGAACCATAATTATTTCAGTTAATTCAGTCAGTTTTTAATTAATCAAATTTTGTTATAAAATTTTGAATATATTACACACTAGATCAATAAATTATGCTAAAATTATATTTTTGTCACTAAACGTTCAGTTTATGCTAATTTGTAACAGTTTAATGATTAATTTATAATATATTAAAAATTTTAATGATTATTTTATAATTTTTAAAATTTCAATGACTAAAAATAAATATATTAATATATAATATTTGTGGTTAATTTGATTAATTATCAACTTTGAATCAAATTAACTAAAAATTTGATTTTTCTTAAAAAATTATCCGTTAATTATATATATCTAAAATTAATCGACTGAATTAACTAAAATAACTAGTTCGATCACTTATTTCGATTTTGATATATATATATATATATATATTGTTTATTTAATTGTGAATTAATAATTCAAATACCTATCCATATTTATATGTTTCCCACTAATATTATTTTTTTATAAAATACTATAATCGATTTTTTTTTAAATATTAATAAATCATATCATTTAAACTCTAATACAACTCAATTATATATATTAAAAATATTCTCAAAATCTCACGACAATATTTATCTTATTTTTAACCTCAAATAAATTTAGGTACACATTACAAATATGGCAGACCCGAATATTAGTAGATTTTTATTTATAAAAAACGTAATGTTTCTTATTAAGATTTTTATTCATATCAGCACTTTAAACAATTAATTTAATATTTTAAATTTTTTATTATTAAATTTATTTATTTTGGAAAAAAAATAATTTTTATTACTAAATTACTTTATTTATTTGATAAATTAAAAAATAAGAATTAAAAAATATGAATAATTAAATTTTAGGGGTTCAAGGTTAATCGAGAGTCTGAGCAATCGTTTAAGGTGTTCATCTTATAGTTGGTCTTGGGTGTTTGTTTATATTTTTTTTCTTAACCTTTATAAACAAAATTATTTGAACTCTAATTTTTTAAGATAAATATCATTTTTTATAATTTAAATTTTATCTGTTCATATAATCGTATGAAAGGTAAAGTATGGGTAATTGTTCAATCGAGATAAATTGATTTGATAAGTTTTATTTTATAATTTAAATTTTTTGAATTAAGTCGAGTTGTTCAAATTTTTATTCAATTTTAATTGTATACTTTTATAAGGTTATGATGTTATTTTCTAATTTAAACGACTTTCTACAATTATATATTGTACATATATATTTCTTCATAGTTTTTAATACGTGATATACATATATATAGGTAGAGTTGAGAAACTAAACCTAAACTTAAAAAATTAATTATTTAATAGTTCGAGTTATTTGAGTCTCATTTTAGAGCTTAAACTTTATTTTAAAAAAAATGAACCAAGTTTATAAAATTAAGATTCGAGACAAGTTAATTCTAAAAAAAAAAATCTAGTCGAATCAAATTTTATGTACCTCTAACGTCATATTCTTTTAATAAAGTCCAAGATTCAAATATTATTGTTATAAATGAAACAAATTGAGTTTGAAACATCGACAAGACTTAACATTTTATTTTTTAATTGTTTAATTTTTAAAAAAAAAACTTAAAGGAGAAAATTAAGTTATATATTTTTAGACGGGTTAAAAATAATTTTATCATTAGTTAAATTTATTATTTTTAAATATTTTTTAAGAATTTTAGCCCACTAAATCTGTTTGACATCTAAATAAAAAATTATTTCATAATAAATTTATAATATTTAATTATAATTAATCGAATAATAAATTATATGTAATTTATTAAACAAATTACTAATAGTCGATAAGTTGACATTTGAATAAATAATAAATTGTCCCTCTTTTTTTAATTATATGTCCTTTCGATTTAAATAAATAATAAATAATAAGTGCTTTATTTTGACCCAAAACACTTAAAAATTAAAGTCTTTTCAAAACTCTATAGGGCTAAAAATAAGCATGTCTTAGTCCCTCTAAATGTTAATTGATGATATTATTATTTTATGTTAAAATGTGTTTTATTTTAGATTAGATCAGTTAACTGTTAATGATTTTTTAAAATATCGGTTATCGATTAATTTGGTTCGAAATCGGATAATTAATCAAAATAATCAAACTTTTTATATATTATATATTTTTATATATTTAGTTTTGGTGATTAAACTTTTAAAAATTATAAAATGGTCATTAAACTTTATAAAATTAACATAAAATAATAATTAAATTTATTAAATTAAAAAATAATCATTAAAATTTTTAACATTTATCAATAATTTATAACGTACGATGAATCAATGTAATAATTTGATAAGTCTAATGGTTTTTTATAATTTTTGAAAGTTCAATGCCTAAAAAATTATTTTAACATAGTTTAGTCACCATTTGGGTAATTTATCCAATTTTTTTAAAAAGTTCGATTGATCGGATTAACCGAACTTTTTTCGGTTCGGTTAAAAAACTTCAAAAAATTTTGATTCGATTAACGGTTAATACGGAAAAAACCGGTTAATGAAATTTTGAAAGTTCGGTTAGGTCGATTAACCGAACCGAACGATTGATCACCCCTAGTATTTAGGGTACGTTCGGTTTACGGAATATAAGATTACTTTTGGGAATATTATTCTAGGAATGTAACATTACTTGACATATTATTGAGAATATTATATTAATTTGTTTGGTTTATTTGGTAGGAATATAAGATGACAATGTGCGGTTGATGTAATATAAGATTACTTGAAGGTAAATTTTACCAGATTATCCTTATGAATATTTTATTTTTAATTATTTAAAATTATAATATCAAATTAAAAATATTTATATTAAAAATCACACAATTATTTTTGTTGAAACAACTAAATGTTATAAAAATTATTATATTTAACGTATTATAAATATAATTAATATCTTAAACAATATTTAACAAACTATTATATAAATATATATATACATTATATTTTTTTATCGTAATATATAATAAGAAAATTACTTAATTTTTTAGTGATTAAAATAATTATATAAATCATTAGAAAATAGTTTACGATTAAAACTCGATCTAAGAATATATATTTTTGTTAAACAAACATTATTTTATTAATAATGATCGAGTTTTCTAACAAGTGTCTATAACTATTTTTTTCAATCCAAAATAAATTAATTTTATAATCTTGAGTTTTAACTCATTTACTGTGAAACCAAATTCAAGTAAACTTAAATGAATTATATTAGTTTCATTTTCATAAACTTGAAATTCAGAATCTCGTATCAAAATAATAAACCTAAACTTGAATTATTTTTTTATCGGTAAGAAATATCTTTATATAAAAGCAACTAACAGTGTCCATCCAATATCTTTATTTAAATATTTTATTAAATATTTTATAGTTATATTTTTTTATTTAAATATTAAAATATTTTTTTAAATATGTATAAAACTATTTTAATATTAAACTAATATAAAATAAAATTATTTAATAATTTATGTCATTTAAATATGCTAGAAAGATCAAATTAAGAAAATCTATTATTTTAAGGGTAAATTTGTCTATGGTGATAAGAATTGACAAATACCTAAGGGAAGGGTGGGAATCACGTTCCCAGAATGTTGACCAAAAAATGTTACAGTTGGTAATAATCATTTCCGGGTTGATGGGAATAAAGATAAATCAAACATGGAAATAAGATTTCGAAAAAGATTATTACCTTGAATCAAACATCCCTTAATTCATTTTTATATATTAATCATAATTTTTTATAATGATATTATTAATTTTCATTTATATCATATTTTATTTATATAAGTTAATTGCATCAAATGTTTTCAAATTAAAACTATTATTTTAAATTTGTTTTTAAACTCTAAATTATTTTAATTTTATCTCCAAACTGCGACCCTTATCTTCAATTATATTTGTTATTGATTTTCAATAACAACAACGATGTCAATCGACTTAAGACTCGATCCAATCACATCCATCCAAAAATTATCATGAAATAATGTTGTATTTTATTGTCCCCCAGCGTGGGTTGTGAGTTTGCATTCATGCTTGTTGCTGCTTAATTAATTGTAAATTGAGATTTTTTTATTTTTTTTAAGGAATCAAAGTCAACATATGATAAAGAAAATTGTGGATCCAAATGAATTTATAATAATAAATACATTTATTATATAATTATGGCTCAAATAAAAATCAACACCTACATAATATTTTTTTTCCTTTTAGCCCTTAAATATTTTTATCAAAATAAGTCTCTAAATTATCATTTTTATCACTTTAAGTCTTATAGTTGAACTCGTGGAGTGGTTTCAGTGATACAGGGTGATGTAATATTATAAATCATCCAGGTGATTCGGGTTCGAGCATCATGTATGCAGCGGCGGATGTATATAGTATCTGTGCCCACCCTGAAATTTTTAAAGTTCATACATTCGTCTTTAATTTTTTAAAGTTTTATGAGTTAGTCCTTAATTTTTTTTAATATTTATGAGTTGTGTCCACTCTGAAATTTTAAAATTTTATATGTACTCATTCTCAAATATTTTTCTGGATCCGCCACTGCATGTATGCATGATGTGTGTACGTTATTAAAAAGGCTACGAAAATTAAACAAATACTAACTTGTAATTACACTAACATATTTAATAAAAAGTCTAATAGTTATCTAAAAAAATATTTCAACCGATAAAAGAAAAAAAATCATTTTAAAACTAAAAATTATATAATTTTAGTATTTATTTCGATAAAAAATAATTTAAAAATTAAAACTAAATAAAAAATATAATTAAAGGACTGATTTTTCATTTAATCCTATAATTATTGATGATGTTCAATGATAGAACCCAATGATTTGACTTCATTTGATGATGTAATTTGATGTGTTATTTACTATACAATAATCCATCCATATTTCATTGAATTTTAAAGAAAAAAGAACAATTATTCTCTGAGTTTTATTTTATTTTAAGTTTTAATTTTAAATTTTAAAATCATAAATTCATAAATATTAAATTATAAACTTAATGATTATTTATAATACGAGGGATCGCCTAAAATATCAAATGAAATAAGCTAAATTAAAAGTCAAGGATGAAGGATGGTGGAAACCATATCTCTCCTAATATTTTGGAAAATTGATATTTAGTCCTTCAAAAGTTTTAAAAATATAGTTAACCCTTAAAAAATTAAAAATTTTAAAAGTTCCCTCCTATTTTTTTAAAATCTCATTAGGACTTAAATTCTTTTAAAATGTTAGGGCTTTTTTTAAAATTTTAAATTAAATCTTTTAGAAAAATGAAAATTTTTAATTTAGACCTATAATTTTTTAGAAAATTTAAATAAGTCCTCTCAAACTATGTTTCCAAGATTTTCCTCCGGTAAAAGCGAAAAATTATATCATGAATCATTTCCACCACGTCATTCATAGTACAAATCAGCCAAATCCATCCATCTTATTTTTTAAGGAGGATCATCATCCTTTTTCTATACGTAATTAGTGAGTGGGTAGATATTAGGTAATTAATTAAAGATGGAAGAACTGATTACTTGGACCACGGATCACATGGTAAACAGGGTTCATGATATAATTTCTCGGTTAAAGCACACAAGAAAAACAAAATATTGTTGTAGTTTCAAGAGTTTGAGTCGTGTTAAACTCTTTTTTTACTTGAAAGTTAGCTCGTCATTCACGCACACATAAAAAAAATTAGGATCTCATTTTTAATAAATCACATACGACCCATGAATTATTGAGTCACCCCCTAAACTCTACATAGAAACTCTAAATTTAATAAATTTGTGTAAACTTTAATATACGTATCAGAATTTTTATCTGATAATAAAATAAAAAATATAAAAATGAAATTAAAAACTTTAATGATAATATATTAAAATAACATTGTTAACCTTCAATAGAGTTTGGCTAAAAATTAAAGCGTTAAGACATAGGTTTATATTATTGACCTTTCTATCTTGGTTGAGCCATGGAACCTAGAAGTCAACTTGTACATAATTATTATTATCATCATCAACATGAGCCCATCTAAGACACATAACATGATATTTAATTATAAAATTATTAGTCATGATAATTAACAATTATTAATCATATCTTTTATAATCATTGATATTTAATTAATTGTTAGATTAATTTGAATCCGGTGTTGTAGTCTGCAGGAGTCTACTATGTTAACACTCTCCCAACTTAATTTCCTCTATTCATAATGTCATGATTTATATCACTAATCTTAAGAGATTTATCAATTCTTTCCGCTACATCAATTGATTAGCAATAAAAAAATGATTGAACGTTGATCGAATAGTATTATTATGAGAGATGAAATCAAGTTGTATAGCATAAACTATCTAAGTTTTACATGTTTCTCGGATCGTTAGATAACTGAAATAAGTGACTCAGATTAACTCCTTACTCAAGAGATATTTTTACATAATCAACTATTAATCTGAATCATCTGTTTCACTCATCCAGTGATCCTAAAAAATATGTAAAACTTAAAAGTGTTTTACCTTATATAACTTAGGTTGTATTTAACATTGCGTTCTAAACCAGCTTTTGACAAAAGCTGGTTTAGAACGCAGAAGCAATGCTAAACAGTTAACTTTTGGAGAAAAAAATGCGTTCAAAAAGTGCTTTTCAACCCAAATGAAAAAGCTAAAATTAGCTTTTACGGTTGAAAAGTGTTTTAGGAGTCAGATTACAATTTTAACCTTCATTTACTATGTTTTATTATATTTTAATTTTATAAATACATAATTATATTTAACATAAATTACTTTTTAGTTTAAAAATTATATATATTCATATCAAATTTCTAAAAACATTACTTTCAAAAACACTTTTGAAAAGCATTTTTTTAAAAAATAATATATGTATTCATTTATTAATATTTTTATATTTTATCATAATTTAAGTTAATATTATAATACGAAAGAATTTGATTATCATTTATATATATATTTTTAACTTATAATATCATATCTAAAATAGTCATTTATTTTCTCAAAAACATTTTTTAACAGCAATACTATCTCAAACCAAAAATTCTAAAAAACTTTTTCAATATATTTTTTTCATCACACTTTTCAAAAATAATACTCAACTCACCTTTAATCGTATCCCAAATTATTAATATAATTATTTTATAAAAGAATATTATTATTAAAAAAACATTCAAAAATCTTGCGTTAACTAATTTTTAGCATACCAATGCGAAAAGACATTTGATCATTTCCAAGCATAATAAAATTGGTAGTCCAAGTTGGAGCTAGCGTTGGACCATCCTTTTTTAATACTTTTTTTTTCTTTTTATAATAAAATTATTAGCACAATCAAAAAAAATGAGTTTAGTTCAATTTATACCGTTACAAGTGAAAAATATAAAATTAAATATATTTAAATATTTAATATTTTTAATTAAATTTGGATCAATTTTTTCTTCGTATCAAATTGAATTCGGATCAGATTTGGATTATATTGCCATATCTGGCGGATAGAAAATTGTGTCCACACAATGCATAATTATAAGTTATGCCAATTTAATTTTGTTTAAAAATTATTTTTTACTAGTTATATGTATAATACAATATTTTAAAAATAAATATATTTTTAACTACAAATAATGTAATATTTGATTTATTCATTTAATTTCTTTTTAATGGAGTACCTCATCTAATTTTTATTCATATGGTTTGTTAATCTAACAAGATTATCGCTTAAAAAAAATCATTTAGTGATATTTTTATAATATATCGTTTGAATTTATTAAGAAAACGTTTTAAATAAAATTAAAATATAGCAAAAAATTAATTAAATTAAGTTAAAAAAATTAGAAAACAAAATATCAAACTAATAAAACATACATTCAGTGAACTACAACGACAAAGTTGTCATAACTAGGGTTGTAAATGAGACAAGACAGATCGCGAGTTATTCGAGCTCGATTCGGTCAAAACTCGATTCGATTGGATTCGGCTCGAACTCGACTCGAGTTCTTGACGAGCCGAGTTGAGTTACATGATACCCGACTCGAAAAGCTCACGAGCTACTCGAAAACATAATATAGTATTTTTTTATAATTTAAAATCTAAATTTCTAAACTTAAAAGTTTATATATAAGTCTTAAACCCTAAATTAACATACTAAAACCTAAAATTAACAAGCTTGAGTTTACATAACATGTGTATCAAAGTTTTTTCTCCATTAGACTTTAAATGAGACTTGAGAGATAAGAGTTACTCGAGTCTAAAACGATCAAACGTCGGTCAATACTTGGCTCGATTAGGCTCGAAAAAAGCTCGAACTCGACTCGAGTTTTTAACGAGTCAAGCCGAGCTCAAATTTTTTAGGCTCGTTTAAAATTACTCAAACTCGATCTCGACTCGAAATCTTTACAAGCCGAGTCGAGCTTAGCACTACTCGAGCCCGACTCGACTCGTTTACACCCCTAGTCATAACGCAAAACGTGACACATGATAGAAAAAGTGTACCACAAAGGTAAATAAAATAGGGACGACGAGTCCTTGAAGGGACAACCGGGAACCATGATTCCCATTTTTTTTTTTGAAAACTTTACTCCTAAAATTTTTGAAAATTTTAATTTTGCCCCTGCTCTCAAGGTTTTTAAAAATTCATAATAAGCTTCAAATTTTTAAACATTTTAATTAAATTCTCTTCAGAATTTATAAAAACATGTTAAATCTATCAAAATTATTAAAATTTTTAATTAAATCCTCATTGTTTTAAAAAAATTAAGCCTCAAAATTTTTAAAAATTTAAGTTGCCATATTTCAACAACCACAGTTAACACATGTTTCATTAAATGCATAAAAATCAATATGGTGACCTTATCATACTTACAAAAAATTGAAGTCTACACATGTAAATTTTAGTTATTTAAGTACAACCGGGACGACATTTAGTCATTCCCGACATTTAGACATTGAGCGAAGAGTATTGTCTCTCAAGATGCTTTAACCACTGACGCCAAGAGATATGGCATCTGTTTCTGTTTGTAGGAGAATAAATGACCTGACAGAAAATAAGACCTTTTGGCGGATTGACTACTCTTGAAGCAGCTGCGAGGAGGAAGCTTACTGTTGAGCCTTGAAGGTGCAACTTTAGTGCGTGTGCTGTAGTTGTCCAAGGTGAGCTCTCCTCCAGGCTCCACCTGGTCCTTGGGGTCATACACTTTCTTGTGTGACTGGGTCTCATCTGGTGGTATTTGGTGGCTGCGGAAGGCAGGGTGATGTTTTCGTGCTACATTTGGACCTCTGACCTGGCGAGAGATCTTGGGATTGGCTCCTCCACTTCCTAGATCATGGCACCTTCACCCTTGATGGAACCAAGCTCATAGTTCCCGGTGGTTGTGCAGATTCGGGAGTACTTACTGACACTTTCCTGCTTGATCTGAAGAGAGATACCAGTAGGCACTAGGCAGTAGCATGGATCCAACCGATGAAAAACCTACATGGAGGATACTGAATGTGCCCTGGCTGCCACCTAGGGTTGCTTGGGGACAAGGGTTATCGTACTCGGTGGTCAAACAGGCGAGGAGTGGATGCTAACCGAGTTCCATGAACCATCATTGCCAAGTAACGTTGTCTGATTACTTGCAGACTTGCAGTCATGGCGAAAAGATGATTCTGAAGATGCATATAGTCCATGTTATAAACGAGACTCGGCTTAAAAACGAGCGACACAGCAAGATGAGATAGAATCCTGAGATCAAACAGGACTGGTGAACATCCTTGAAAATTAACGATCCTGACAACCATTCTTCTGGTCCTGAGAAGCATGTTCATGTACCGAGGTTGCTATGGTCCGGCTGGCAAAACACAGAAACGAGGGCTTGAAACATGTTTGGCTGTTTTGTAAGATTTGGTATCGTCTAACAATGCTCACAAGGGTCTTTATAAAAAGAGACGGTTAAAAAACGACCGAAAGGCAGTTGTACCGAATTTATTTTAAAAGTTATAAAAATTTTAGTATTAATTTTATTTTATATACTAAATTTTTTATATTTTTTAAGAATTTTAGAATGTGTTAAAATTTTTAATTTTTTATAAGAAATTTAGTATATACCAAAATTTTTATATTTTTTTTTCTAAAAATTTGATAAATATTAAAAAGTCTCTATTAAAATTCTTATAACTTTTATAAAAAATGTCATACAGTTTTGTTAAACTTTTTTTAAGCATGTAGCTTTCTAGATCTTACTGGTTCTTGTTTTGATCAAAACATTAATTATGTATTTTAGGTTTAATTCTGAACCCCATCCCTCTACTTTATAAAAACTAAAGAGTTAGTCCTTGACTTCAATTTGTCAAAATCCAATTCGTATAGTTATGAAAACTGATAAGTTAATTCAATTGTTGATAATAAATCAAATTTTATATGAATTACTGATTGTTGATTTCTAAAAAATAATTTAATAATAAAAATTTAATTGTACGAATTATTTTGTTTCAATAATTAAAAAAATAGTTATTGTTTGTAAAGTTATGAATTCTACCGTGATTAAAAAAAAGTAAAAGTTTAATTATTTGGGTAATTATATAATATATTAACGGTGGAAACTAATTTTTTCTTTAATTTTAAAATTTATTTTAAAATGTGGGGTTTATGTTTTTTTAACAAGTGGCATCGTTGATGCTTGAACCTGTTACCTCTAGGAACAATAACCGTTTCTTTAACCACTTGGGTTAGAATTATAAATTATGGTTTAATTTATAATTTAGAGTTTACAGATTAAAATTTAATTCATCATATTATATTAAAATTTAAATTCTAATTTTTTTACCTTTAAATTCTAATCTTAAACCTTAAATTTTAACGTCTAAATCTTTAATAATATACATATACATCTTAGAGAAACAAGAATCAATAACTTTTTAATTATTAAAAATTATAAGGATTAAATTTGTAATTAAACCAAATATCGTAAACAGTAAAAAGTACTCTAAATGAAAAGACCATCTGTTCTTCCCCACTGACATTGACACTCTGTTCTTCTCAGCTGTACTTTTTCTCTTGCTCTTCACACACTCACTCGCCCCCTTTATCGAAATGTCGATCAAAAGAGACCCGTCGATTCCGCCGCCGACGATCGGAAAAATCGGCCCTTACACCGTCTTCATAACCCCTTCCCCCACTGAACCCACTGTTCTCCAATCCCCCACCAAGGCGCCGCCTTCTCCTCCCACTCCTCCTCCCGTCCAACCGCCGCCCCAACAGTTCGACAAGTCTCTTCTCGCTTCTGAATCCTATTCCGATGGCTCCTTTCTGGGTTTCTTCAAAAACGCCGCATTTAAACTCCAAAACGGTATTTCTACCTTTTTCTTCTCCTCTTGTCCACATTTTTTTGATTAGAAAGGATTTTCTGGGTTTAAATCATAAAATAATTCACTTATTTCTCTCTCATTTTGCATGTTTAGAACAGAAACGAAATGGGTTTATCCATGGGAGCTTATTTAACAGCTCAATTATGTTCTGACTTGGCTCATTTTGTTGAAAAATGAACGAAAGAATCATTGTTTTTTTTCTTCTTTTTGTAGCTCATTCAAGCTTGGATGACCATTTAGCTCGCTGGTTTGGTTTAAATCAATCGAAGTATCAATGGGCATTGGACGATTATTATGAGAGCAAGGGATCGGTAAAGTGTTTATACATTCATCTTTTGACGATTATTATGATGTATTTTCTCGGGAAAATTTTGAAGTTTCCAGTTCCAGATCATAACTTTTAAGCTACTTCTAGTTTGGTATTATTGCTTTGTTTGGTGAAATCAGAGTAGTGCTGAAGCTACTTGTGAATGTGGCTTATAAGCAATTGTTTCTATTGCTAATTGCTATAAACAATGATGTTGCTTGCATTATAATACTAGCATACACACAACATTCGACTCGGTCGGACACTCGGACTAATTTCCGTATCCGACACTGCTACTCGGATGAAGTGACATGGTTTCAGTGTACTACTTGGATCAGTAATTCAGTATATGATTTTACTCGATCAACTTAATGTCTATGATGCACCACGGATGTAACAGCGATGTTTTGATGCGAAAAGCTGTTCATGTTATTGTTTTCACCATGTTAAGTTTACTTCTCATCGTTTCCGTTGCAGAACTTGCACCGAGCGAAGTGAGGATGGTTGATGCAGAGGAAAGACATCTGAATTTGCTCGAGGAACTTAGTTGGATGCTTGGGATCGGATCGGACCAGGTTGTATGTGATTCTCTTCCTTCTGCTAGAGCTTGTTTTTGTGTATTAGGGTTGGAATTGCGTCATCTCCTTTTACTAAAGTCGATCTCTTGGCATGGAGATTGATGTAAACTGTGCAGGACATACTCTGTTATGTGGTGTTATATCATTACAAGTATTATATTTCTGCGCAGGCTTCTTATCCATGTATGTATCTGTATGTATGCATACAAGATCAGTCAAGACGATAATTGTATTTCATTTTATTTGGACCTAGATGACCAGGACTGCAAACAAAAGGGAGAATGGACACACATAATGAGATCACACACCAGAAAGAATGCAGTCCTGCAACATTCTCGTATGGCGTTAGAATAATGTCCCAAAACCGAAATAACCAAACCCGAATTTATTTAATTAAATCGAAGACCAAGAATGATGATATATGTTCATATTGTATATATATATGAAGTGGAAACATCATTGGACCAACTTAAAACCTTAGTGAAAGAGCCAGTGAGTGTATATGAAAGGTGCATATGATCATAACAGTCACAAAAGCATCAAATGGCGAAATGTAAAATATCATAAATGAAAAATGCTGTGGATCTAAAGAATTGTTGTCGACATTGACTTTGATCTTGTCTGCAATCGGAAACGATCCACATTCGTGTTAATGCCAAAGCTTCATGCAAAAGCCTGCTGGTACGACGGATGATCCCTTGCTCGAGATACAATCGGAGAATGTGTCCACGAGCTGCTCCGCCAGGGATGCTGGATCTGTGATGAAGATATCAACAAAGACCTTCACGATCCTCACCTCCTGTGGGGTTGCTCTCAAGCTGTACCAAGTGAGGAATTTCTGCCTGAAGTTCTTCTCGATATGTCCCTTACATTCTAACCATCTGATCACCTTCACGTAATGCTCAAAATCTGTATCGGAGAGACCGTTTTCCATACATTCTTCATCTTGCCTTTGTCCGGTTTTCTTCTTTGAGGTGCTTCCATCTTGAGGATCTTCTCCTTTCCTGGTCACATTCTCAATGTCTTTGTTGCTGGATTTTGATCTCCCACTTCTACCTTGTCCGGTTTTAATTATTTCCATTCTGCAGGGAGTAATGGGCAATCCAGCTTCCGAGCATCCGACAAATGGCAAACGCTTGTTACCAATCTCAACCGGGGCATCAGAGTCATTATCGGTGCTTGTCTCCTCGGTAATACGGTCTTCTGATGTGTTCTTTTTCTCAGCATTTAGTGGCTCAACATCAAGTATAGGACCAACTATCTCCATCTCATGTTCCTCATCCAACATCGGAACTGCTTCCGCTGGCATTCCATCTTCACCAAGGACAGTGCAGTTGATGGAACCTTTCAATGGATTCGTGGAAACAATGTTATCTGTGTCCTTGGAATATATATCATAATTGTCTGCCCGGTCATCATTTTGATCGCTGTATGGAGTAATGTTATTAGTTTCATCCTCCACCGAAGACGGACTCGAAAGGCTGCCACAATTGGTTGCTGGGCTTTGACTTCTTTCCATAATCGGGCGGCTAGGGACTTCATTCCCACTACAGCTCGTTGAAATCGGAACTTCCCATGGACCGAACTCTCTTGTACCATTAAATGACACGACTTTGAAAAGATATTCCGTAGCTGGAGTCAACCCCGTGACAACAAACCTTGTGTTCGGCACAAACATGGTACAAGTTGCTTTAACAGGGTAATCACGACCACAAGCCTTCCGATGCCATAAGGTGTAACCGATAATACTGCTCTGTAAAGGTTCTTCCAAACCCACAATCACAGTCACAGAAGTTGGACCAACATCTTCAAAACGTACAGTTGCTGGAGAAATCGAACATGAGCTTGCTGAAAAAGGACGAGATGATACATAAATCAATAAAACGAAATCCATAGAAAATTTATTTTGGCAAATTGAAATTAAAGAAAGATAAACACCATTAGCACTTCATCCGAGATTACAGAAACACATTCAAGTGTGTGTTACAAGCTAGACATTACCTGGTACTGAATGATTTGGTGAAAAATGTGAGCTACTATCGAAAAGCATTTTGTCCAGTGATTCCACTGCAGAAGAACATAATTTCTGAACTTCGGGTCCCGAAGAAAGCCTGTTAACGATACCCCTACCTATCTTCACGGGCACACCAGTTAACGGACCGACCTCAGCTTCAAGCTTCTTAATGGCTTCATCAACAATCTCTGAAAGCTTACGGTATTTTTCAGTCCTATTAAGAAGTTTTTGGCCTAAAGCGACACGATAACAAAGAATATCCACCCTCCTCGTATCTTTTGCAGCCATCATTTGCTTTCTCCAGCACCTAAATGAAGTAATTCATTATATCATTCATTAGACCGTATATTGACATTAATGGTAAACACATAAGTATATATACACTAGTAGTGGATAATTCATACAGGTGTGTATATATATAGAGAGAGAGAATTGAGTATTTACCCGAGCAAATCATTCACTTTCCCACAAGCTACACAATAGTAGCTCCCATCAAGAACACCGTGTCGTTTATCTTTTCCAATGCCGGACTTTTCGTGTTTTAAAGCGCACTCGAGATGACACGACATGCCACAAGAATTTCCAGGGAAAGGAGGCTCTGAATTGCAAATTAACCATAGACTAGGATCCTTGTTATCATCGAACGTGTAACAGATGCAGCAAGAACACCTTTTGCAAAATGCATCATCTTTTCTCAAGGTAGCTTTGCAAGCCGAGTTTTTGCAATAAACAGCGTTGACCATGTCATTTCCACCATTACCAATGCCGGGATCATTCATGGGAATGGGCAGTCGGGAAGGATAATCAGTTTTCCTCTGCCTTTTGGCCGTTCTCGGGCCATCCATTGGGTATGAATGTGATTCGGGTTCTGTTACACCTTCATGATCCCCTGAATTCTTTTCAGCTACAATTTTCAAAAGGTTTTCAATAATTTTCAGCTTAGTCAAACCAGTATATTTCCTTTCCTTCCCCATCTCGGCACATAGGACCTGTAAAATCTCCTGACGGCTCCACGATTGTAGCATTTCAGAGGCTCTATTTGTCCTCTTCGATAATTCATATACGAGCTCTCTTTTTTCATCCATGCTCAATTTACTACATTTTGATGGATCGAGTGCAACACCTGAAACTCAAGGAAACATAAAATTGCAAGTTACCAAGTGGAAGCATGAGAGGAATAGCATATCCTTATCCTAATATCAACTCGGCAAAATGTCGGTAACATTAAACAAGAAATTTGTCTATTCAGACAAGTAAAAGGGAAAACGACATTAACATGAGAGGAAACGGTTAAAAACCCTCATAAAACCGAAAATCAACAATATACTTAAGTCTTAAGGTATATCTTTCTCCAACTAGGAAATAACAATTTCACTGTTCATCCCATGCACTTGACATGCAACGACGACAAGAAACCAAAAACGATTAGCAAACTACAAACAATTAGAAAGAAAGAGACTAAAACTCCAAAACTTTCCCGTTACAGAATCACTGTTACCAACCAATTATGAAAGTCATTCGAGAATGTCTAACGGACTTTATTAATCGAAGTAAAACGGGAAAACTCATAATTGACATGCAATAACAAATCATGTTCCGAACTACACAGAACCCCATGGATGTTTACACCACAATTGAACATAATTTGATAAAAAAAACACATCACAACCAGTTCGAGTAAGGACGAACACAATGCCATTTGACTTTTTAAAACCTAAGGTCATTCATACATACATACACACACACTGAAAATGGTATGGGGTCAATGACTCTCCGAGTCCGAGGATCATCCAAATACTTGGGAAAAATTACCCCCCAAAACCGAAGATAACCCGTGCCAGAGGCGTAATCATACATCCCCAACACATACACCCAAGTCCAAGTGACATATTATACATCTATATAATCCATTGATATACTGATATGCACATAAAAGGCACCACTTGCATCATCCATAGTGAAAGCAAATAACAGTCAAACTGTAAGAAATATATATCATGGTGAAAGTCAAAGCCCAAAAGGACAAGATGATCCCAGATATCCACCAACTAACAGTCAGACTGTAAGAAATTTAAAGTCAAACTCTTTAGGCAAACCCAATAACTCTAGGAAAAAAAATCAAAAGCGATTGAAACAATTTGACCAACATGCAAAAGATCTAACCTTTAAGACCTTATAAACTAAAAATCCAGAGCAAAACACAATATTCGATCCAAGAATTATTACATATCACTAAGAAAAATCCAAGAAGAAGAAAGAGAAAATTACCTTCAAAAGAGGAATCCATGGCAATAACAGCTGACCAAGATGAGAGTACTGAAACCCAGACTATGTATCACTCAAAAAATCCAAACAGGAAAGGGAAAAATACCTTCAAAAGAGGAATCCATGGCAATAAGAGAGTACTCAACACAAAACCCACATTACCATCAAAACCCCAACCTTTTGAAACCTGGAAAAAAATAACAAAAAAAAGGAGGAACTTTCAATTAAAGAAAACCACTATAATTAGAACCAAAAATAGTATGAAAAAAAGATAATTTTTACCGATAAAAGAGACTTAAAATTCAGCAGCCGCAGCAAAAGAATCCATGAAAAAACTTTGGTGCTGGTTGAGTGTATAAAGGCCTCTCTTTTATCTATTCCTTCATCCCTCTTTTCTACTTATTAATAATATTTCTGCAAAAATAAAAGCAATAAAAAAGAAAAATAATAATATTTATAATAATTATTAGGGTAAAATATAACAGTGGTCATTCGGTTATGGGTAAAATTATATTTAGTTATCCAATTATTAAAAATTATGTTTGGGTCATTTAGTTATTGGTAGGGTTATATTTAGGTCATCCGATTAATAAATGTTATATTTGGATCAAGGTTATATTTGAGTCATCTTTTATATTTAAATGTATCAATTTATGTATTAAATTAATTAATGATTTTAAATGAAATACTCTAATATTATCGATGATATAGAAGTGATTTGGAAGAAAAATAATTAAATTTTTATATTTTTTAAATATAAAAAATGACCTAACTAGGAGTGCTTAACGAGTTGAGTATTTCGTGAGCTGTTCGAATTCGACTCGGTTAAAACTCGATAAATACTCAATTCGAACTCAAACTCGACTCGATACCTTAACGAGCTGAATCGAGCAAAGTCTAACTCGAATCAATAAGTATGCAAGCAGATTGTTAATTTTTTTAATATTTTTTAAATAATTACTTTAAAATTATTTCATTCAAAACAATAAATCAAAATAATAATGATTAATTTGTGAATTGTTAATTTAATTTTAATATGCTAGTTTAGTGTATTTGTGGATTGTTATTTTCGAATTTAGACTTTAAAAGTGTTTTATACACTCCTTTGATATTTTTGGTTAAATTTATTAATTTATGTTAATATTAAGTCTCATATTGTATTATTAAATTTTACTTTTAGTTAATAATAATGTAATTTTTTTAGTGAGTTTAACGAGCAACGACTCGAGTTAAGCAACAAAATATTTTAATGAGCATGAGTCGAACACAAACTTAACGAGCAATGAGTCAAGTCGAGTAACGAAACTTTTTAACGAGCATGAGTCGAGCAATATCTAACTCACGATAGACTTGCTCGATAAACACCCCTAGACCTAATCATAAACTTATCCATAATTGAATAATCTAAATGTAATCTTTAATAATTGGGTGATCAAATATAATATTTTCCATAATTGAATAATTTAAATATAATCTTTAATAATTGGGTGATCAAATATAATATTATCCATAAATAAGTCACCTAAATATATTTTTTAATAACTAAGTGATCTAAACGTAATTATACCCATAAGTAAATGATCTTTGGTATAGTTTACCCTAATTATTAATTTATTACAACATTAAATGATTCCAATGTTTTCGTTGGGCTGGGTTTACTTTAATATTTTAATGTTTTATTATTAGGTAAATTACACCAATAATCATTAAATTATAAAAATAATTGTTCTGGTCATTAAATTGTTAAATTTTATAAAATAATCATTAAAGTTTATTGAATTATTATAAAATAATCTTTAATAATTATTTTATAATATTTTAATAAAAATTTAAAATCATTTTATAGTATCTTGATAAATTTAATAATTATTTTATAATTATTTAATAAATTAAAGATTAGTTTATGATTTATAAAATTTAATATATGTCATACCCTAATTTATTATTATTTATTTATGAGGATATTAGAGGAATGGAAGATATCTTGTAAGTTAAAACAAACAAAAATATATTCAATAAATTAATAATATTATTTTTTATAAAATAATAATTTTTTACTTCAATATTTTCATGTAATGTATTTTAGATATTAAATATTTTTGTAAATTTTAATATATTATCCATTTATATTACAGTAAAATTACGCTATGTCAGTTAATTATAAGTTTGATAATAAATAATTTTTTTATTTTAAATATAACAATTTGTTCATTTAATTAAATTGTATCACCAATAAAATTAATACATATAATTTGGTATAATAATATTTTTTAAATTATACATTATATTAATTTTATCATAATTTAAAATAATTTAATAAAATTAACCATTCGTGTTTAAAAATTTTAATTAGTGAAGTGTTTATATCAAGTATTAAACAACGTTCATATCGTAATCAGTTTGTTTTATTAGTCTATCAATTGTCCAATAATAAAGTTATTATGTTTATCGAACCGTCACAATTGTTGATTTCGAACTAAGAGACAATAGTCTAACGTGTAATAAATGACTGAAAGGTAGATCAAGAGAATACAATATCAAATTTTTATTAAAAATTTTATTTTTTAAATTTTATCGTACCATGTTTTAAAGTAAAAACAAAGTAACGTGTTTATCATAATTTTTTAATTGAGTGATTAATTTATTACTTTAAAAATATCATGTTCGTTATCGAATCTATATAGGGATGATCATAGGTCGAGTTTTTAACACATCAGCACTCAACCTGAAAAAATAACATCTTCATCCGAATTTAACTTGAATTTTAAAATGAAAATCCGACCTAACTTGACCTAACATAAATAAATAAAAATATTCGATAAAATAGAATGTTAGTTAAAAAATATAATTGAAAGTGCACAACATTATAATAACTATTATATTTTTATTAGACAAAAATAGAGAGATAACTATTATATATATATAAAGAGATAGACAATATAATAATTATACTTAAATATTTAAAATAAAGTTAAATTATTATTTAATTCGAATTAAATATTTTTATCTTAAATTCAAATACAATCTTATTATCAAGAAAAGATCTAACCTAATTATTTTTTTAAAATCCAATATAAACCTAATTTTTTAATAAAAAAACTAACTTTAAAAGATCGAATTAAATCGAAACCTGTCGAATTTAATTCAAATAATAACCTTTTGAGCTATATGAAAGATATTCTAAGCTTCATGTTATATATATTTTTATATATTTCATGTTTTCAGCATATTTGTATTTTTTACGTAATTTATTTTATATTTTAAATATCCAAAAGTCAAACCTAAAACAGTAAAATTAGTTAAATCTTCAACTACCATAGTCTTCCTTAGCTGGATTAAGTATTAGTTAAATATCCGATAAAGTCATGATTTAGAATATAAAATAAAATATAAATATTTAAAAAGTAAAAAATAAAATTATAAAATAATAAAGGTTTAAAACGTTTAAATAGCAGAAAAAATTAAAAAAAAATCCTCGAAAATAAAAAGGCGCTTGACATTTAAAATAAAGAAAAAAAATAGGATGTGGACTGACGCAAAATTCACCCAAAAGTCAAAGATATATACTATGTAAAGTGATACATAGCGTGTAATAACTTAGCTTAGTCTAAAAACTCGACTGAAATCAATAGTTCTCTTACTAATTCGATATTGATTCGACCTAAAAATAACAAAATCAATACTAATTGAACCAAAAGTCTACCCAACTCAAAATCAATAAACTCGACCCAATACAATCACCATAAACCCGAGCTAAAACAAAAATTTGAACCTAATTCAAACAGATCCGAACCAAAATCACCATAGATTTGAATTTAGACGAAAATTTGAATCATGCCTGAATCGGTCCGAATTGAACTTAAACCGATTATAATTAGAACCAAAATAATCCAAACTTAAATGACTTGTTTGTCACCTCTAGGTACTATCATTAAACTTTTAACGGTTCAATCATAATATTAATTTAAAAAATAAAATACTTATCAAAAATATATAAGTTGAGGGTTAAATTTATCTCAAAACAGATAAAAATTAAAATAAAATAACCTACAAAAGTTAAAGATTAAAATTATTTCTATATAAAAATTCTAAAAATGATAGCTAACATTGTGGAACCAAAAAAACTAATATCAATTGATTTTAAGATTTTATATTTGTGTCATATAGAATATCATATATAAATTAAAATTATGATTTAAATTTTTTAAGGGTAAATTATGTCTAATTTTAATTTGATTTAAATATATTATACAATAATCCTAGTGTAGCGACCCTAAATTTCTTAAGATGATATGGTGTAGTAAAAAGGGAAAGGGGTCACTAGTGAAAAATTTAAAAAGTTTGGGTTTTGAATTGAAGATTGGGAATGGTTTAAAAACTTGGGAATGAAATTTGGAAATTTTGAAATTAGAAAGGTGAAATTGAAATTTAGGTTAGGGTTGAAAAGAGGGTTTTAAAAATTAAGTTTTAGAATTGGGGACAAAAATTAGAATTGAGAATTTTGAAAAATTAAGTTTAGTGATTTAAAAATCGGTTTTTTAAAAAAGGTGAGAGTCGCCATCGGCCACTTTGGTAGGCCGGACACCGTAAAAACCAGAGATTTGTAATGGTTGGGTTCGAGAGTCGGTTACGATTTAAGACGGTATTAGCGTTAAAACCGCCTAAAAAATTAACACCTTTATCAAAATAACCGCTTAATTAATTTTGGAATTTTAATTTTAAAATGACATTTAAATTAAAGTTTGTTTAAGGATTCGAATCGATTTTATTTTTAGCGTGTCTTTACTCAGAGGCAACGCATACACCGCGACCACTACGTTGGAACGCGGGCCCGTTACGACTGACTAAAGACGTGATTAATTAGGTTTATTAATTAATGGGAATGAATGTGATAGCGAAAATAAATAAATACAAGGTATATAAAACACATGTACATGAGTGAGAAAATATAGAATACATAACATATGTGACAAAATACAAATAAAAAACATACATGTAAGATATAACAAAAATAAATACATGTTATAATATATACAAGGAACATAAATATATGTGCACAAATAATAAACATGAGTGAAATGCATGTCACGAGAATGACAAAGTAAGTATAAATAAATGGATAAATAAGTACGATAAAATGTAAAGAAAGCATTATAAAGTAACATGCTTAAATGAAAGAGCATGCCAAAAGCAACAATAAAACACGGCACAATGAAAACAATGCAACAAAATATGAAACATGCAAAACAAAACTAAAATAAATAATGACAAATAAATAAACCACATAAACATATGTACATGAAGAAAAAAACAAGAGCTAAATACATAATGATATATGTACCAAGTGAACATAAATATTAACAATAAATTCAAATGCACGAATTAAAAACATACATAATTAAAAAAAAAAGAAGAACATGCAAAGTAAAACAATAGAGTAAATATACAACATAAACAAATGCATGCATGAATAAATGCATAAGTAAAATACATAAATAAAATAACGTGTATGAAACATAAATTAAACATGATAGACTAAATGTGTACCACGTAAGTAAGAACACAACATAAATAAATAAATAAAAATATGCATAACAAGTTAGAAAACATAGAGTAAATATACATGGTATAAATTACATGAAATAAAAAAAATAAACAAGCTAATGAATTAAAAAAGGAATATGGAAGAAATAAAGAATAAAAAAAAACTATGTAAATGGCAAAATTAAAAAGAAAATAAAATCTAGAGGACTCCAAAAGGGATTTAACCAAGGGAAAGGATATGAAAATTCAATCCAAAATGCGGAGGGACCTAATGATAATAAAGCCAAATCGAAAAGGGAGATTAAACTTAAATCAGTGACTGAAATATAAGACATAACAAAATTTCAGTAACCATGGGGATTATTTTAAAAACACAGAGGGGTTTAATGGTTGTAATAAAACCATTTTTAAAAGGCATGGTATAAAACACACTTAAGAAAATAAACTCTCCCCCCTTAACCATATTTCCTTCCGAAAATCAAACAAAGAACCAATTTTCTCTGTTTTGTTCTTCATGGGAACCCAGAAAATAAGAACATTCATCGTTCTTCTGGGATTTCCAGAAGAATAAGGGCTCCGACCACCGTCTTTTTCCAGATTTCGGCCACCACTCACGGTGGTCGGCAAAATCAAAACATCCCCTTTTTTTGCTTTTCCAAAACCAGAAACGTAAAGAACCGAAACCCATTCAAAAGTCTTCGAAAAACAAAACAAAACCCTAGATTTTCCCCTTTCATGCAAAAAGAACGAACCAGGATACTCTATTCTCTCGAAAACCAAAACCGAAAATTATTTTCTCGGTTTGATTTGAAGAAAAGAAGAGGAAGCAAGAAGGGAGGCTCGAACAACCCTCTGGGGTAAAAAAATTAACTTTTTTTTATGCTATGCAAAAGAGAAAAAAATACCACTGGAATCCTTGGTCTCTATTGATTCAAAAGTGATGGGTGTCCCTTTACATTGTGTTCTTCTCTTGCCTTTATAGCCAGATATTACATAAAATACAAAAAATAAAATTATGATTTGGTTGATGTTGTACATCTGCTGCTCTGGAAATGTCTGATTTTGTTGGTGTGCCTCTGATATTCAGCTGAAATCTGTTCTGAATTTTGGCATTGTTGATCTATAATTTTTGTGTGGTCCCTGTACGAATCTCACATATTTTGTCTTTTTGGTGCATGTACGAGTGGCCGGGGAAGAGGGGACCACCGGTGACGGCGATCGGACGGAGGAGGCGAGGAGTTGAACGCATGCGTGCCACTCACCCATGGAGAGCGCTGAACTGCCTCGCATGGACGCGCGTGGCCTTCTAGAGGCTTCCTCGATATAATTGTGATCGTTGGATCAAATTTGTATCTAACGACTCACGATGGGCTGCACAGATAAAAATAAGGGTGTTAGGGTTCTAGGGTTTTCTGATGTGTATCCGAATTGGGCTCAGGATGGGCTTTATAGTATATTTTTTGTTTGGGCTGAATGTAATTAAGGAGATGTGGGCTTGTTGATGTTTATTATTGGACTGTTAATAAAGTATTTGGATCTATTTTATGAGTTGTAGTATAATAATAATAATAACAAACTTATAATAAAAACGAAAATAAGAATAAATAAATAACAAAAACATATATATACGAGATAAAAAGGAAACTAGTAATCATAAATAAATATATTATTTTTTGGTTTTGTTTATATGTAATAATAAAATTAAAATAAAATAAAAAGGATAATAATACTTATATTTACGGTCAATGAAAATAAATTAACATATATATAATGTTTTTGTATATTTTTTTAGAATATAAAAAGAAAAAGATATGTACATGTGTATGTTTGAACAACTAAAGATATTAGCATAATACCATATGTATTTTGGTAAAAGAAAATATTTATAATAATTTTTGATTGATTTTTTTCACTTTAAAACAAACAAAATTTAAAAGGACATTAATTAATAATAACAAAAATAATAAAATAAAGTTAAAGCAAAAGTAAAAGAGAATAAAATACACAACATAATAGTATTTTTTGATTTATTTTTTTAATAATAACTACAAGCCCGTTTTTCGGATTTAGATTAAAAATTGAAATCGGGTTTAGCACCCCAGATAAAATTAGTGATTACAGTTGTCCCTCTTTGCTTACCGTTGTAAAACAATGATGAAGCAAAGACAAAAAAGCACTAATTTTATCAGACTTCCCTGTTTGAAGACCTTGATCTAGAATCCCTTTCTCCGCAATTTTGATAGCCCTTTCGTCCCTTGATCCCCTAATTAACTTGCCACGCACTCAAGATTACCTGCATACATCAAAAAAGAATTTTCAGAGGCGAATTTTGATTCCTTTATTTAGATATTTTGAGCAAATTAAAAAATTCTGAGTTACGGGTCCCCCCTCGATGAGACTTTAAGCTCTAAACTATGACAATGTTGATCCCTTCTCCATAGAATCCTTATCTTTGAGATGCTTTGATTTTTGATCATTGCAACATCTAACGATCCCTCGCTTTGAGCGTGTACCATGTTGGGCGACCCCTTTCTTTGAGCGTATGTCACAAAGCATGACTCCCCTCTTCGGGCGTGTGTCATAAAGAACGGTCTCTCTCTTCAAGCATATACCGTGGTTGGCAACCCCTCTCTTCGAGCGTATGTCGCAAAGCATGACCCCCCTCTTCGGGCGTATGTTATAAAGAACAGTCCCTCTCTTCGAGCGTATACCGTGGTGGGCGACCCCTCTCTTCGAGCGTATATCGCAAAGTATAACCCCCATCTTCGGGCGTATATCATAAAGAACGGTCCCTCTCTTCGAGCGTATACCGTGGTGGGTGACCCCTCTCTTCGAGCGTATGTCGCAAAGCATAATCCCCTCTTCGGGCGTATATCATAAAGAACGGTCCCTCTCTTCGAGCGTATACCGTGGTGGGCGACCTCTCTCTTCGAGCGTATGTAGCAAAGCATGACCCCCCTCTTCGGGAGTGTGTCATAAAGAATGGTCCCTCTCTTCGAGCGTATACCGTGGTGGGCGACCCCTCTCTTCGAGCGTATATCGCAAAGCATGACCCCCTCTTCGGGCGTATGTTATAAAGAACGGTCCCTCTCTTCGAGCGTATACTATCTCGGTATTAAAGAAATCCTCTGTTGGTGTCTACATGTTCTTAATTGGTTGATCTCGATCGTCTCTTTGTTTTGTTCTTCTTTTTCTCTTTTTTTCTTTTCTTTTCGTTTTCTTCTGTTTCTCTTCTTCTTCATCTTCTCATTTTTCTTCTCCCTCTTCTTCTTTTTCTTCCCCCCTTTTCTTTCTTTCTTTTTTGTATTCTTTTTCTGTTCTTTTCGTTTTTTTTTCTTTTTCATTTTTCCTTGCTTTTCGTTCTTCTTCTTCTTCTCTTCTTTTTCTCTAATACCCTGAATATCTTATAACAATATCGATTTTTGATTGTCTTCTCTCATATATCTTTTCTTTCTCTCTTTTTCTTTTTCTTTTTCTTTCTTTTCTCTGTTTTTTTTTCTTTTTTTCCTTTTTTCTCTTTTTCTTTTTCATCACTTATTTTTCTCATTTTCATTTTCATTTTCTCATTTCTTTGTTCTTTCTTTTTGTCTTTTTTCTTTTTTCAAACATCCTTAAGGAAGGATTAAGTTGAGAAACTCGCTTTGATAAAAGCATCCTTAAGAAAGGATCAAATCGATAAATTTGCTTTAAGAAAAACATCCTTAAGGAAGGATCAAATTTGAAGTTCAAATATAAAGTGGTATCTTGCTTTAAGAATACCTGAATATCTCATAAAAAGGTGTCTCCCTTTAGAGAATAACCAATATCTTATCTGGATGTCTAGGTAGGCCTAGGCCCAAATTCGTCCATGAACCCAGCTGAAAATCAACAAACTCGACCCAGTATCCAATTTAAAATCACCATAGACCCGAACTAAAACAAAAATTTGAACCTGACCCAAACCAATCCGAACAGAAATCACCATAGATTTGAATCATTCTTGAATCGATCCGAATTAAATTTAAACCGATCATAATTAGAATCGAAATAATCCAAACTGAAATAACTTGTTTGTCACCTCTAGGTACCATCGTTAAACTTTTAACGGTTCAATCATAATACTAGTTTAAAAAATAAAATATTTACTAAAAATATATAAATTGAGGGCTAAATTTATCTCAAAACATATAAAAATTAAAATGAAATAACTTAAAAAAGTTAAAGATTAAAATTATTTCTATAGAAAAATTCTAAAAATGATAGCTAACATTGTGGAACCAGAAAAACTAATATCAATTGATTTTAAGATTTTATATTTGTGTCATATAAAATATCATATATAAATTCAAATTAAATTCTATTAAGATGATTTAAATTTTTCAAGGGTAAATTATGTCTAATTTTAATTTGATTTAAATATATTATACAATAATTATAGTTTATTTTTTCTTTGACGTGTCCACACATGTCAATATTATTGTCTTAAGAAGCATATAATGGTGAGAATTTTGATTAAAATAATTTCAATCACTCTTCATAGCTACCCATTTATTCAGTTGATTAAACAATAAAAATAATGAATTTTCAAATTCAAACTACAACGATCCGATTTTTTCAGGTCAATGTTAAGCGTTAACCCAAACTATAAATTATTAAGTTGGATCAAATATTCGAGTTTGTTGAATAGTGTTAAGCCTCGGTTTTAATTTGTTGGGCTTAAATTTTGTGTTTTTTTGAAGAAGTGTTGAAGAACAAAATGATAATTTCTCCATAAGAAGGAAAAGTTCTTCATCCTCTTTTATGTCAAGAGGGAAAGAAGGAAGTGTTGTTTCATCTCTCTTTCTTTTTATCTTCTTCTTCTATCTTAATCACAAGTTAAAGGGGAAATTTATTGTTTTAGAGGGGGAATTTTTTTTTCTTTAAGAAAAATTCAATCAACAGCTCAAGATCTTCTCATCAAGGTATATATCTCTTGGGTTGATGGAGGGAGGTTTTGAAGCTAAAGAACAAGGTGAGAGAGGAAAAACTTGAAGGAAATTTTAATCTAAGTTTATTTTCTTAAGGTCAATATATCTCCGACTCCTACATTTAATTAGCCTCGTAAGATTATTGTTTTACTTGGTATATGGTTGGTTTGCATAGTTGTCATGTTTGGATGCTTAAAACCCTCCTTAATGACTAACATGATTAGAACATTCTAAGAGTGTAAAATTGATTGTAACTCACCAATTATACTTCAAATAACGTGTAGGAACGTTTTGGAACTTAACCATTTAGGTTAAATAAGATTTTTAGGTAAAATCTGAACCAGACCTTTATTTTTGAGTAGACATACCGGTACAGTTAGGGACGTATCAGTACGCTAGGTATATTTAAGAGGTTGTTTGTGAGTCCTTCAAATGTTAATGTGGATAGTTATGTAGATTCAATAATTCAGCATCCTGATTAATAGAGATTCACAAAAATGTAAAATTGATATTTCGTTTATACATCAAGAAAATGAGATTACAGAGTTCTTAGAGTGCTATTTATACACACAAGTATACAATCATATAGCTAACAATCGAAAGAGGTTAAAAATGTTAACCAAACTAACAAACTTACAAACTGTCAAATAACAACTCTTAACACTCAACATCCTCCCTACTTCTACCACTCTCAGCTTCACTCAAAGAGTATACTCTCAACTTTTTTTCTAAACATATCAAAGTAAGTTCTTGATAGTGGTTTGGTCATTCCATCGGCAACCTGGTGCGCAACAGATATGTAATTGACTTTGAGTTTGCTTGTTGCCACCTTTTCTCTAACAAAGTGGACATCTAACTCAACATGTTTTGACTGAGTGATAAATTGAGTTTGCACTCATAGTAATGACACTTGAATTGTCACTCCACACCGTAGGGATATCATCAACCTTAATAGCCATTTCATCAAGCAAACTGGTCAGCCAAATCACTTCTAAAGTTATATCAGCTAGTCCTCGATACTCAGCTTCTGTGGTGGAGCGAGACACAGCTTTTTGTTTCTTCGAATTTTAGATTACCAAATTTCCTCCTAGGAATACACAGCTTCCTGACATCGATCTTCTATCGTCTAGATTGCTACCCCAATCTGCATCAGTGAATACAACGAGCTTACACTATGTGTCTGAGGGAGAGAATACTAATCCAAAGTCCAGTGTTTCCACTTAAGTAGCGCAACACTAGTTTCACTACTGTAAGATGTTGCTCACATGGGCTATGCATAAATTGTGCAAGCCTATTGACACTGAATGCAATATCTGGTCTAGTATGACAAGCATACAACAACCCTCCCACAAGGCTTCTATATTCCGTTGCATCTTGTGTAGTGGACTACCAGTATCTCGAATAAGCTTTAAGGATGCTAACATGAGAGTTGGTGTAGAGTTTGCATTCTCCATGTGTGCTTTCTCAAGCAGCTCATTTATGTATATTTTCTGGTTAAGCACAATCGAACCTCCCACCTTGACCACATTCATGCTCAAGAAGAAGCTTAAATCACCAAGATTTTTTAAAGAAAACTTTTCACCTAACAGTTCTACCACAACTTTGATTGTCTTGATAGAACCTCCTGTCACTATTATGTCACCGACATAAACTAGGACATATAATGACTCTCTTGACTCCTTTTTGATAAACAATGAGGTATCAGCATGTGACCCTTTAAATCCAATCTCAAGTAAAAAAATTCCTCAACTTTGCATACCAATTTTTTGGGGCTTGCTTGAGTCCATAAAATGCCTTTTTCAACTTGCATACGAGCATAACCCATCAGGTGCCCTTTGTTCAAAGCCTTCAGGTTACTTCATAAACACTTCCTCATTCAACTCTCCATTGAGGAAAGCATTATTCACGTCCACCTGCCTTAGAACCCATTTATTTTGTACTACTAAAGACAGTATCACATTGATGGTGGAGCCTTTTACCACTAGGCTAAAGGTGTCCTAAAAATCCTGACCAGGAACCTGAGAATAACCTTTGGCCACTAATCGAGCTTTATACCATTGCACCGAGCTATCAACATTCTTCTTAACTTTAAACAGCCATTTGTAGCCTATCATACTTCTCCCTTCAGGTGCTGGAACCAAGGTCCAAGTGTCATTCTTTATAAGAGTTGTATATTCATCAAACACAATACCTTTCCAATGAGGAATTTGAAAAACTTCTTCTGCTGAGCTAGGTTCAGCCAAATCATCATTCAACATAGCAATAAATGTCTTTGGCTTGTAGATGTCTAGCAGCAAATGTCTTTGGCTTGTAGCTTGCTTCTCGTTACCATAGGGTGAGTGTTGCTGGAAAGATTAGATCTGACAACATCTTGAATGAAAGGTGAGGGATCTCTCGAGATGGATTGAGAGACCTGTCCTGAAACACTAACTGTCTCTGTAGTATGCCTACTGTTAGTTGAATGATTTTCAAGAGGTTCTTGTTCAAATACCTTCACTAGGGTCACCCTCTCTAACATCTGGTTCATGTATGTCATTGCTTGGTTGTTGCTCAGCATGTGCTGGTCCAATAGATTGACCAGAAGTACTCAAAGGAGAATGGATACTTGTATTGCTACGAGCAATGGATTGTCTAGTACTGTCAAGGCTACTGAGAGAGCTAGTAGACGATAAACCTGAATCATGCTGGTGTGATACATCCCTATGGTAGGAATCCATGCAAACCCTAGAAGCACCATCGATTACTGAAAACACAGCAGGTGAAGAACTAAATCCTGAGCTTTGACTGTTGCTCAGCATGTGTTGGTCCAATAGATTGGCAAGAAGTACTCAAAGGAGAATGGATACTTGCATTGCTATGAGTAGTTGATTGTCTAGTACTGTCAAGGCTACTAATACAATCAATAGACGATGAACCTGAATCATGCTGGTGTGATACATCCATATGGTAGGAATCCATGAAAACCTTAGCAGCACCATCGATTATTGGAAACACAACAGGTGAAGTTGCATGATGAATAACTGCTTTGAAAGGTAACTTGTGTGCTATTTCGTCCACTGCAAAAAGAAACACTTTCTCATCAAATACAACGTGTCTAGAGATATACAACTTACCATCAGAGGCCATGCACTGGTAGCCTTTATGATTCGAGCTATAGCCAAAAAAGGTGCATGGTTGTGATCGAAAACTAAGCTTGTGAGTTTGATAAGCTCATAGATAGGGATAACATTTGCATCCAAATACTTTGAGATCATCATAATCTGGTAGCTTGTGGTATAACTTTTTGAATGAAAATGCTCCTTGCAAAACTGAAGAGGGCAAACAATTAATCAGATGTACAACAGTACCCACAGCAAAGGCCCAAAATTGAAAGGGAAATGAGGCTTGTGCCAGTAAAGCCAATGCAATTTTCAGAATATGTCGATGCTTTCTCTCAACAATCCCATTTTGCTCAGATGTATGGGGACACATCAACTTGTGTTTAATTCCTATAGTCTGCAATATAGGAGATAACACCTTATACTCACCTCCTCAATCTGACTGAAGTTCTTTAATGGAGGTCTTAAATTGATTTTGAACCATGGCTTTAAACAACCGAAAGGCACACACGGTCTGGTCCTTAGACTTCAGCAAATACACCCAGCAATACCGAGAATGACCATCGATGAATGACATATAGTATTTACACCCATTCGACTTAATATGAGAAGGTCCCCACAAATCAGTAAATACCGCTTGAAAGGGTGACTCATATACTATTAGAGAGTCATTGAATGACAATTTATGACTTTTACTTATTCTACAAGAGTTGCACATACTGAAATCGACTGTCATTTTATTAGAAACACTCAATCTCAACATTTTACATACATGCACAAGAGGTAAATGAGCATGGTGGCCAAGTCTTTTGTGCCAAAGCTCATACACCTTAAAATTACAATCAACTATTTTAGCTTCAACAACATCAAGGCTACAGCTATATTGAACAACATCAAAATGATAAAAGCCTTGTCTCTTATTCCCTCGAAGCAATACCTCTCCGGTCTTTTCATTCTTAATCAAGCATCCATTTGCATGAAACTCAAAGAATACTGAATTATCCTTCGCACACTTTGAAATAGAAAGCAAGTTTTTAGTGATGAAAGGCACATGAAACAAATCATTAATAACAATTTGACGAGAAGTGGTTTCAATAACAAAAACACCAGTTTTAGAAATATTCAAGCCATGATCATTACCTACAAGTAATTTGCTTGTACCTGTGTAATGTGTGCTATTCAGCACCTTGCTTGCATCATTGGTCACATGATGAGTGGCCCCTGAGTCAACCACCCAATTATTAGATGTAGAAACTACTCTAGAATTCCCAGAGCCACAACAGGTTAAACACGACTTCTCGTCACACACAGAAGCAATATTAACATTCATTGAGTCCTTTGAAGCATTTGCACCATCAGCCAAGACTCCAACAAAATATTTATTGAATCTTTGCCAGCATCGATCAATCAAGTGTTCATTTTTGCCACAAAGCTGACACTGGAGTCGCATACGACCTCGACCTACATTCTTGTACCTAGCTCTTTCTCCTGAATTTTGATAGAACTGACTTCCTTGAGAGATACCAGAAGATTGCATCTGAGTCATATTTTTCATAATCGGCACCACACCTTGCAAACTAAATCCTGAGCTTTGGTTGTTGTGAGAACATCCTTATGCATGTGTAGCATTAGAAGACTGAATTTGTGCTACATTTGCTAACATGGGTAACATTTGTTGAGCATGAAACCCTTTCAATTGTGTTTCAGCATCAACAAGTGTTGTTTTGACTCTATCCAAAGGAAAAGACTCTTTATTGGTGGTGACAATGGCTTTGAATGACTGATATTCAACTGGTAAGCCATTCAATATAGTAGCAATTTGTTCAAGATCTGAAACTGGACTACCACAACTAGACAATGCATCACATACCTCCTTATTTTGGGTGAGATAAAACCGTATACTCAAATCTCCTTTGCGAATTGAATGTAGCTTGCAATGAAAACTCATTGCAGTACTTGTAGATTTATTTGCAAAGAACTGTAAAACAGTACTCTAGACCATGGTTGTTGTTTTAGCACCAACGAACTGAGAAAGCAAGGTAGCACTATTAGTCGAGAGCAACCACGACGCAAGAGCACTATTTTGTGCAACAAAGATCTCATAGTCTTCATTTGGAACAACCTCACCATCATCATTCGTAGTTGTTTCAGGAGGTGGTTTGGCTACTTCAATAAGCAACCTTTTCAAACGATGGCTGCGAACAGTAAGTAAAACCTGTTGTTTTCAAAAAAAAAAATTGAGTTCATCAAAAACCACATTTACCCGCTTGTTAGTAAACATCTTGGCACCTCTTGAATGCTCAGAACCTCCATGGGTAGGAACCAGATTAGGCGTAGCCATGAGAGTAGAAAAAAGTAGAAGAGACAAAGACTTAAACAAAGAAGGACTATCGAGTATAGCAGCAGGAACTTTTAGGCTCCAAGATCACCGATGATTGATACCATAATAGAGATTCACAAAAATGTAAAATTGGTATTTCGTTTATACATCAAGAAAATGAGATTACAGAGTTTTTAGAGTGCTATTTATACACACAAGTATACAATCATAAGCTGACAACCGAAAGAGGTTAAAGCTGTTAACCAAATTAACAAACTTACAAACTGTCAACTAACAACTCTTAACACTCAACACCAATGTTGTATCTGCACATAAACAAAGAATAAGAAGGGGTGCCTGAGCTCCTTGAACTTCTTTTAAACGTTGTGTATCGACACGGTGATCGCCAAACTATTCTAGAAAGAAAACTATGTTTCTCAGATCTATTCTTAAGTTGTATCAAGACAAAACATTCTAAGCAATCAAAGACAGGTTGTGCCTTGATGTTTGCTGATTAATATTCTTTCAAGCACAGTCGGGACATAATTGAAAGGCATCCTAGCGTGCTCATGTTCTTTTGTTGCTCAACAAAGCCAACAAAACCGGGACGAACTAGGATTAAACAATGGGAGGGATCGGTCCGACCGGATATTTGGAGGCTTAAAGTTACTCTAAATGTCTGATTCAGTCGAACTCGAATAATCCATTTTACCATTTTAAAATGATAAAATAGTAAAAGATAAGTCTTAGACCAGGAGTACCTTTCAAAATTTTCAAAGCCGGCATTCTAGTCTCATGTGCCACTGTCACCTCCGGTCTGTTGGCCAAATGGAAATTGCATTGCACCAAACTTGTATTTTGTGCTGAGACATAAGTCTTGTAAGCAAAATCCCAATCAGAAGCTTCCAAATCTGTCCCCTTTGGTCTTTACAACTTTCCCTACTTCAAATATTGATTAGTCGGTCCGTGGGTCGGAAACCAGTGGTTAAACAAACAAAACAACCTATAGGAAATTTGAATCTAAGCTCTCATCATGGAAAATATGGAAGCTCTTTGTTGCATGGTGTTGGTGTTAATGTTGCAGCTTTCATGGAGTTTTTCTTCCTCTCCTTTATGTCTCCCGGACCAGAGAGATGCCTTGCTCCGATTTAAAGACACCATTTCTACTAACAGCCAACGATATTGTGATTACCCCAGGACAGAGTCTTGGAACAAAAGCATTGATTGTTGTTCCTGGGAGGGAGTCGATTGCGACAAGCTCACTGGTCTAGTACTTGGCATCGATGTTAGTCAAAGTTGCCTTGCTGGTTATCTCCATGCTAACAACAGTCTCTTTCACCTGCATAACCTTCAATGGCTTGACCTCAGCTCCAATGATTTCCATGGCTCTATTCTTGAAAACACCAGCAGCCTCTTTCACTTGCATAGACTCCAACGGCTCAATCTCGGTTACAACTATTTCGATGGCACTATCTCATCTGAGTTGTTTACACAGCTGGTGAGTTTAACCCACCTTAATCTCTCTGGTTCAAGGTTCTCTGGTTTGATCCCCTATCACATCAGTTTTTCTTCGAATTTGGTTTCGCTTGATCTTTACTCTGATGCTACTCAGAGCTTGAGACTTGATGCTCAAGGTTTCGAGATGCTTGCAACAAACTTAACCAAATTAAGACACCTTGTGCTTGACTTTGTAGACATGTCTGATGTTGCACTTACTTCCTTTCTAAACTTGACTTCATCACTAGAAAGTTTGAGTCTCATATATTGTCAATTACATGGGGAATTCCCGGCACAGATTTTCCGGATTCCGAACCTCAAACATATCGATTTAAGTTTAAATAACAATCTCACAGGCTATCTCCCTATGATAAACTGGAGTGATGCACTTGAGGTGTTGCACCTTTCCCGTTGTGATTTTAAAGGGTCAATTCCAGCATCATTCGGAGATCTTACTCGAATCGAATCCATAGATTTATCAGGAAATCAGCTTCCGGGACCGATTCCTGATGTTTTTGGGAACCTTAACAGATTAACTTCTTTGAGTTTCTCTTCATGCAATTTGAGTGGTCCATTTCCAATAACTTTGCTCAACCTCACAGGAATTACCCTTCTGGATTTGTCACATAATCACTTGGAAGGCTCCTTGCCAACTTGGTGTTTTGCTAATCTGTCATCTCTGCTAGATTTAGACCTCAGTTATAACAAACTTTCCGGTCCGATGGATCGAATTCAGATGCCTAGTTTTATTCAACGTGTTGATTTGAGTTCTAATACTTGTATGGTCCTCTGCATGATTCTATTTTTGATCTTGTGAGCCTCACTTCACTTCATCTGTCATCAAACAACTTGAGTGGTGTCATCAAGTCGAATATGCTTTCGAAGCTAACAAATCTTGAAGTCCTTGAAGTTTCGAATAATAGTTTACTATCATTAAGCACGGGCGGAAATGATGTGAACTGTTCCTTCCCTTCACTCGAAGTCGTGTTATTCTCTTCTTGTAGCGTAAGACAGTTCCCGAATTTCTTCCGAACATCGTATTTGGAGGTGTTGGATCCGTCCAATAACATGATTTCTGGTGGAATTTTCAAATGGGAGGCTCAAGGGTGGGGAGAACTAGAAGTATTGAACCTTTCTTATAACTCTTTGACAACTTTGGAGCAATTTCCAGGAAAGAGATTACGACTTCTTGACCTTCGTTCCAACCTGCTCGAAGGGCCGATGCTCTCAACTTGCTTGGATCTTCAAATTCCAAATCCTCAGTTGTTGGAAGTGTTGGTAATTTCAGAGAATAAACTGAAAGGAAACATCCCTCCTTCTGTTTGCAATTGGAGTTCACTTGCAGTTCTTGACCTGTCCAAAAACAACTTGAGTGGAACCATTCCTGAATGTCTCGGAAATTTTATCGGTTCCCTCGAGTTCATGGATTTGAGAATGAACAACCTGTCTGGCAACATCCCTGATTCTTTTGTGAATAATAGATTGATCTACCTTCTCCTCAGTGACAATCAATTGGAAGGACTAGTTCCACCATCATTAGCTAATTCTGCCTCATTGGAAGTTCTAAATTTAGGCCACAACAAGTTAACTGATAGGTTTCCGGATTGGTTAGCTTCACTTCCAAGACTGCAAGTTCTTATCTTGAGATCGAACAGATTTTACGGATCATTGCCTGATTCCTTAGCATCATCTAACTACTCTGCATTGCAAATAGTTGATGTCTCCGAAAACGAGTTCTCTGGCCCCTTGCCAAAAGCATTATTCCAGAACTTAAGGGCAATGACAATAGTACCTAAAGAGAGGCCTTCGTACTCATTCTTCTACGCCTTTGGCACCGGCGGTGTTCATGTTATGTATAAGAATGTGTATTATTTCCAAATTTCTGTGACTGTAACAACAAAGAGATTGGAGATTGAATTGACAAAGACTGCAGACATTTTTGTATCTATGGACCTGTCAAATAACCAATTCTGTGGAGAAATTCACGAGGAAGTTGGACAACTTATTTCCCTGCAGATGCTCAACTTCTCTTACAACAACATCACTGGTCCTATCCCGACATCGTTCGGGAATTTGGTTGCACTTGAATCGTTAGATCACTCATGGAACAAGCTCAGTGGTGGGATTCCTTCTCAAATGACAAAGTTGACATTTCTTGAAGTGTTGAATCTGTCGGAAAACAACCTTGTTGGACCAATTCCATATGGGAACCAATTTGGTACCTTTGATAATGATTCCTACAGAGGTAACTTGGGATTGTGTGGCTTACCATTGTCCAAGCAATGCATCAACTATGGGGAGGCCGGACCATCTGCACCGTCGGTGGACGAACCGGAGGATTCTCAAGTACCCTATTTCTGGATAATGGTGATGATGGGGTATGGAAGTGGATTGGTGGTAGGAGTGAGCCTTGGTTACATTGTGTTTACGACCGGAAGAAACAAACAAGCCAAAAAGAAACTGATTTATAGTGCCCAGGTGAGCATTGGACCTAACAAGTATTTCAAATGTTTACGTTATATGCAGAATCTGATCTGTTGAACATTTCATACAACTTTTTTACCACTTTTCAGGAAAGAAGTTGAACATTCTTGGACATTGTTCCGAATTGCTTCGACGGACAATGCTATCAACATGCTCGAATCCTCGAGCTCCAAATCTCTCCTTGTTCCATTAGTGTTCTTAGTTCCGAGAATAAATTGACAGGAACTGTCTCTTCTTCTATTTGCAATTGGATTACACATCAGTTCTAGACCTGTGCAAAAATAGGTTGATCTAAAAAAGTTTAGTGCATGAACTATAGTTTAGGTGGATAGGTGATTAATGTTTTCTTCTGTGATTCAATAAGGTTTTACCGTGACAAACGTTATTTATTCTGCTATCCGATTAAAATCGAACACATGAAATGAACTTTTATTTTCTAAAATTAAATTTGAAAATGAGGAAACTAAAAAAATTAAAATAATCTTTAAATTTTAAAATATCCTAACCTAAAATTTCTAAATTTTATGTTTCATGGAGTTTCTCTGTGCTTTGCTTTACTTTAAAGCTAACAGTCTCTTTCACCTGGCTTGTCCTACAGGATTATAGACAGACCGCATGTTAATTTTTTTTAAAATAAATTACATGTTTAGTATATATAATAATAACCAACTATTATAAACCAAGTTAATTCCTAATTTTATGTTTCAGGTTAATTTGAACGAAAAAGCAATGTACCTTATTATTGCACACTTGTTGGTTACATGTTAAATATCAATTGACTTATATTTAAAAAAAATCAAACATCTAAAATAAATAAAAATTTTAAACACTTGTTTAAAATAAATTTTATTTTTTTAACCAACTTATAATGTTACACCGGCATATGTTCTAAACAAAAATTAGTTTACACATTAAAATTAAACCACAAGCAAAATTAATTTAGACTAAAAATAAACCATCAGTATAATTTAGATACCCATTTTATTAATTTTTTAAATAAATAAACTTGAATGAGTTAAATTTTTTAATAATTTATAAATTAACTTTTAAATTTAAATCCCTCAACTCTAATTAGTATATATTATATTATAAATATTTACAATTAAATTTAAAAAAAAAACAGAAAAATAATTTTGAAAAATTTAAATAATATTTTAAATTATAAAATAAAACTTCTTATCATGTTAAATCATTATCATAAACTATTACAATTCTCATAATATTGTATAACAAAAATACTCGACTGAATACCGTAACAAAAATCATTATCATGTTAAATAAAGTATTACAATTCTCATAATATTGCTTAATTTGAAACATAAAAATAATTTAGAATTCCCACTACAAGCTTTACATGCTTGCCTTGGGTTCACATCACTCTTCCAAATAGATTCTAAAGTTGTTTGAAGATGGATTCCAAACTAAGTAAACAAATAAACAACAAAAATAAAATCAACACATCATAATGAAATATTAAAAAATAATTAAAACACGATAATAAATATAAATAAATATTAAAAAGTACCAATCCAGACAACTAGAGAGAGATTATGAGAAAACTCCATTAACCAACCACCATAATATATATATGTATATATATAATGAAAAGGGTAAACAAGAAACAGAACTCTCCAAAAGCCAACCACCACAAATTCTACAACAGATGAAAAACTCACAAACCTTCAAACAGGTCACAGATCAAACCAACACCACCTAAAAGTGCCCTGGGACAAGCTGAAACCAGTTCCGATCGATGGGTAAAGCAGACGCAACTCACTACAAAGGTATAATGAAAACAAAATAAATTAGATGCCAAAGAAATGGTAATAAATCACTTGTTGAATGAATGGCAGATGTTGTCGACACTTTTACCTGCTGCGGTTGTTGGTAAGCTCCTGGCTGCTGGTAATTCCCGTATCCAGGATAGCCTCCATAGTACATGTTAGGATCCTGGGGTGGAGGTGCATATCCATAGGCTTCGTATCCTTGCGGATATCCATAATATCCACCATTCCACTGTGCTTGTTCAGGTTGAGTCTGAAGCACAGATAGGCTATCGTCTTAGTTTGTAGAAATATATGTAGCATGGTTTTAATCATGAAAGAACTGTGATTTAAACAAAAACCTGTTTGTTTGAAGGACTTCGTCCCCATGAAAGTCGAACATTTCTTCCTCCGAAACTGGTACCATTCAGAACTTGCAAAGCTTGTTCCGCACTAGCCCTGAAGTACATATTGCTGAATATGTTAATACCATGCAATCATATTTCAGACCCCATAATCCATGGAAGTAATTAAAATTTACCTGTTAGCATATTGAACAAAACCACAATTCTTGTTAGCAGGAATTTTTACATGAACTACCTCACCGAGCTGGCTAAATGTTTGTTTTAATTGTTCTTCTGAAACACTAGGATCCAAACCACCAACAAATATCTGTGGATTTAAGGATGTTAGGTTTCAGTTGCCCATAAAATGAAAAAGTGTAGATTAAAATGTAAAGATAAAGTTACCCACAGTGGTATTATTTGGATCATTCTCGCCAGGATTTCCTTGAGCATTCTGGTAAGTAGCTGCAAATCACAAACACGTTTAACCAAACATAGCATAGGCAAGCATGTACCATCCCTGAAACTTATGTTTTCATATAGCTATAATATATCAAAACTGATTCAAGAGGAAAGGGTAAAAACTATCAGTGAGCAGCAGTTCAAACCCATTCCCTCAAATGGCACATAAAAGAACAAAACTTGCACCCACCAGATACTTTGGTTACATCAAGACTTACGATCACCAGGCTAAAACAAAAGTATAAATTTGTAGAATTAAATAATAGCTGAGAAAGAAAACATTAACTACATTAAACTCAAGGAACAACTAAAGTTTCTCTTGTAACCTTAGGGGTGAAGGGGGATGAGGAAATGAAATCAGAGTCATCTTTTCTCCTCAACTAAGACAAAGTATTTCTCACTTACGTACGTTATTTTCTTTCAACAAATTCTTGAAAGGGGACGAGAAAGGGTTTTCTAACTTCGGGTGCTTAAATTGAAAGTTAACCTTCAATAACTTTCAACTAGGTAGGATTAACATTCAATAACTTTCAACTAGGTAGAACATATCTTCTAAACTAATTCCAATAATGCCTAATATTCTCTGCATTCACATAAATCTAGAGTATTTGTAGCCAAAAAATGGCAAGATGAAGAACATATTAAGAACCAACAAAATTTTATTGAACTTGAAATAATGTACAATCTCAATGACAAGTGGATAATAAAATGTCATCAAGAGGCAATCGGTATTGTAGATTCATGAGCAACTGCTCCATTATTTAGGCTTAGGCAACATAGAAGGATGATTGAATTACTTCCATAAAGATTAAATCCAGCAACTGAATAAAGGACCTTAAATACAAATTCTGTGTTTCTTTCTGGACTCAATTTGTCCACAGGTACAACAGAACAATAGAATGAGGAAAATGAAGTTGCTAAGATTTAAAAAAGCAGCACAAATTGAAATGCAAAAGAACAAAACTTGCGCCAAGGTTCTTTAGCAAAATGGTGCATGATAACATGCATGGCAACTTCACAGATGGTTGCTTAACCTAGTTTGAGCATTACACCTTGACTTTAAAAGAAACAAAGGGAGTGTGTAAACATATACAATTACTGAAGGTAACTGATGAAAAAGTTTCAGACTTGTAAAAAAAGTGAAACAAGAGAGAAAGGAAACATGTTGGAAAATGAAACAAATTGAAACTTGACTGGAAAATCAATTTGTGAACTTAGGACATACTGCCAGGAGAAAATGAAGTTCACGACATAAACAAAGCAACTGACCTAAAATGAGGCCACGCATTAAAGTGGAATCATTTCAGCTGATATCACTTCCAGGCCTCCCAAAATGAGAGCCTCTCGGTGTCCTGCTTTAAGACAACATGAGTTTTTATAAGTTTTTGCCTGTTTTAATATAATTAAATGTGCCCAACTACATAGGTAAACTGGAATGTAACGAATTTCTGTAAATTCCGCCAATCTTCAAGAGCATAACTGAAAGAACTCAAATTTCAAGGAAACTGAAACATCAGCGCCTTAGAAAAGATATCCAACTATCATTCAACTTGGCATGTCAAAAAGTACTCTAGTCTAGCATAATTGTAGCCAACAAAACCTATACACAACAAGCAAAATCTTATGGAAATCAAGATGAAGACTGAAAATTAGACAAACCACAAGGAAGTACCTTTCTGATACTGCTGACCAGTGAGAGGCTTTTTATTAGAAGCTGGTCCAATTCGCATTGGCCTGGTTGAACAATACATCCCATTCATTTCGTTCATGGCACGAATTTGTTCAGCTTCATCACCAAACCTCACAAATCCATAACCTTTTGAACGACCTGTAATCCTATCATTAACCACTTTTGCACCTTTAACAGAAGGATAAACAGCCTTAAAAGTCTCCTGTAACATGTAATCTGAAACATCTGAAGCTAAATCCCCAACAAAGATTGTGTAATCAGGACCCTCATCTTGCCTCTTTTCCCCAGATCCAGGTGATGCCCAATTCAACCTAAAATTCTGCTCGGCACTTGGCATTGGCATACCGTTATAGGACTGCAAAACCCTCTCAGCTGAGGCTCGCGACACAAACTCAATAAACCCATATCCTTCTGGTAAAGCCGTTTGTTTATTCCTAATCACCTTAGCCGAAACCACCTAAAAAACCAAAAGATTAAGTTCTTCTGAATTGTAACTTCTACAGTATAATTTTTACGTTACCTAAAAGCAATTCATTCAATTACAGAAAGGAATTAGTATTTTTTATGAATTATTAAAAATAAAAGCATTAACTTCTATAAATAATATTAGACCATAACATGCGTGCTCCTCCTAATTATTTTTTTTCTATGCATTTGAAACTTTTGTTTTAATTTTGATAATATAACTAACAAATCAATTACCTCTCCCGTTTGGCCAAAGATACTGATGAGGTAATTCTCATCCATCCACGGCTGAAGATCCCCGATCCAGAGAGATCGAACCTCACCGGAGCCGGCAGCAGCAGAACCTGCGGTGTACTGCTGCATCTGAGTTGGCGGAGGAACAGGTTGCGGAGTCCAACCAGAAGGTGGAGGAACCGGCTGTTGTTGTTGAGACATCATCATCCACGTCTGCGACTGTGAATGCTGTTGATACGGATGGTTTTGAGACTGGTCGGCTGCCATGGATGGCGGCGGAGCCACACCTCCAGCTGTAGGTTGTTGCATCATATTCGATAAAAAAAAAGGGAGGATATTTGGGAGATTTCGAAGAGAAGACGAAACCCTAGATGAATTTTAATTTGGTAATCGAAGTTTTATAAAGAGAGCCGGTTGCTTTAAAAAGAGGCGATTCTCTCTTGTTTTAGGTTAAATTACACATAAAGTCACTTAAAATTAAAGATTTTATAACAAAACCTCATATTTTTCTAAAATATAAAAAATCATTCGATTAATATTTTGTTACAAACATGTTGTTTTATCATTAAAATTAAAATAAATATCTAACTTAATATGTTATAATAAAATTTTTGTTTTTTAAAATATATATTATTATTTGTGTTTTAATTTAAAATAATTTAATAAATTTAACTTTTTTATATTTAAAAATTTTATTAATTTAATATTTTTATATTATCATAAGAAATGAGCTCATTGAATTAAAGTAGCAGTTGTATAATTATATTTTACCATAGAGCAATAGTAATGAGTTATCATTAAATTATTAATATATTATGAAAATAACAAAAAATAATATAATATTTACGAGAGAATAAAAAATATTAAAATAATGAAAAATTATATTCATTAAATTGTTTTAAATTATGATTGAATTTATAGATTATATAAATTTTTAGGACTAACATTATTATTATACTGGATTATGTTATTATTTTCTTTTGATATCGGTGACTTATTTGTAATTTTTAAAATATATATATTTTATTATAAATTTATAATTGAGTAACATTAAGCGTAGTTTATTCATTATTTTAGTTATTATTGTTAAAATACATCATTAGTCACCTAAGTTTTTTTATTATGGTCACTAAACTATTTTTATAAATTTAATTATTAATATTATATTTTATTTTTATTTTAATTAATAAATGTTAATTTAATCAAATAATGATGTCATATAATATAATAATTAAAATTTAATTTTATTTTTTTATGATTTTTTACTAAACACGGCACATAAAAATGTTATGGTAATAGTCGATCCTTGGTGTGAGCTATATCTAGGGAGTGATTATGAGCCTGACCAACTTGCGAGTTATTCGAGTTTAACTCGTTCAAAATTCGGTTTGAGTGAATTTAATTCGAGTTCAAATTCGGCTCGAGATCTTAACGAGTCGAACCAAACCTACACAAGTTTTAAAATTTAATCCGCGTTTATTAATCTTGATATTATAAGAACAAACAAAATCGGGAGAGTAAAATAAAAAAATAAATAAAAAATAAGAGATAAAAACAGTTTAAGTGAATTTTAACCCGAATAATTGAGTTTTATATAATGCTCTAAGTAGATTCTAATCCTACTTAGTAATAATTATATGGTTTTACTGGATTTAAAATATACCAAAATAATTATATTATAAATGATATATTTATTATTTCTACTTTTACTGAGAAATTATATTGTGGGTCTGACTTATTACATCAGTCATTGTTTCATCCAATCATAATCATCTACTTCACCATTATCTTTTCAAGTTATTTTTTACAACCGGTGAATCTTTACTATTTTTTTTAATTTTTTGATACAATATATTAGTTAGAGTTCTAGTTAAATAAAAAATCATGTCTCTAATTATAGATGGTAAATTGATCCGGGACCGAATCAATTTTATCTGATCTGATATTTGATATCGATCTGAAAATTATATCCTAATTTGATTTGAAATCCAAAATAAACCAAATCAAATTGAATCTGATTCGATTTTTTATTGAACCGATATAAACACAATATAATTTTAATTGAATCAAATGGATACGAATCGAAATTATCTTAACCGAAAGCATCCCGAACCGAAGGCAACCCAAAATAAAAAAAATATATTAAAAGAAATGATAAAAGATTTGATGGGAATGTTGCATAACTCACAAAAAAGTCAAATATAATACCTTTATAAAGTTATATTTGGATTTAAAAACTGATTCCGTATGAAAGTCCGACTAAAACATATTAATCTCCTCTTGAACCGATCTTGACCTGACCCGAAATCAATCATCCATACCATATCCAATCCAAATTGAACCAAAATCGAATATAGTTAAAACTGAACTTGACTCAAACTAAAATGACTCGAACCAAACCCGATTTGAATTATGCATTTGTCACCTTTATCTCCAATAATGTCCCTTTTATATTCCATACTAAAAACATTAATCTTAATTTTTACATCCTAAAACTTAAATCTTATACCCTAAAAATACACATACACTTAATCAATTTATATTGAACTTTAATTATTGTGAAGTTGGGTCTAATTAAATCCGAAATAAAGGAAGACTCTGTAGGATTCTCAAAATCCTTATTCAGATAAAAATAAATAGGATGTATGTTATACGAGAGATTATATCATAAGTCCGACTCGTTACATTATCCGTAGCCCCTAACTAATAAAAATTATCAATTTCATCATTAATTATCCATATCATTAATTTAATATTCAAAAAATATTTTTTTTAAATGACATAAAAAAAATAATGAATATTCATTGGTTGGTTCAAAATAACTTAAAAAATAGTAATAAAGTGTGTAATTATAATTGGATGAGACCATAATTAATGTGATAAACTAGACTTATAATATAATTTCTCGTGTTATACACAAACTTCAAGAAAAAAATAGTTAAACATAATTATTTCAGTACGATAAAGTGGGAGAATTTAAATTGGTGATAAAATTTTAAAAAAAGGTATTAAATTTAAATTATAGCGTGGATTTTAAAAATATAAATGTATTTTAAAGTAATATTAATTGCTTTTAATATTTTGGTTAGCGAGGATTTAACCTAGGGATGGTAATATGATCTGAATTTATTAAGTCTAGATTTGTCCTTACCCAAATCAAATTAGATATTTTATTAAAAAAATTAAGTTTGGGTCGAGTTATAAAAAATAAGTTTTTTTTTTGAATATATAAAAATTAAGGTTGGATTGGAGAGATGATAAAATGGACCATGTTTACTATGTTATTCGTGGCCCATACAATCATGTTTGTTCATCTTTAAATAACTACTCACTCTCCTATTACAAGTAAGAAAGAGATGATGATTCAAAAGTATGAGATAGATGAATCTGATTGGTTAGGACCACAAATGACGTGGTGAAAATGGTTTATGATATAAGTTCCCGTTAAGGTGAAAATTTCTCAACTAATCCAGTCTAATATATTTATATATTTTTATTATATTTTTATATATAGTATTTAAGATTTTTTTATTATTTTTAAGTTAGATTAGATTTATTCAAATTTTTTATTAAAATATCAGGATCAAGTTATAATTTTATTACGTTAAATTAAATTGGATCAAAAATAAAATATATTAAGATCGAATCAAGTCAATGCAAATATTTTAAATTTCGAATTAGGATTAGAGCAACCAAAAATTTACCCGACTTATCTCGTTATCACCCTTAATTTGATTCTTTCCTTAGGTGTGTAATAAACAACAATTTTAAAATTTATGGCCAGCGTCTATTTTTATATGAGATAATAGAAGACAAAAGGTAAATCATCAAGATCGTTCAGAGTATAATTTTTAAAATATAAATAAATAAATTTTGGGTTGGCATCTCAATTAGGCGAACAAAACTCGATTAAAAAATTAATTTTTTACCTCAACATGAAAAAATCAATTCGTTTTGACTTGATTCAAATTTAATAAATTAGACTCAAAAAAATTTTAAATAAAGTTTGAGCTATAAAATAAAATTTTGAATAACTTAAAAATTTTAATTATTAGTTAATTGAATTTTAAGTTCGAGTCGAGCATCTCATGGGTTATGAGCAACTTACATGGTATAAAATTCATTTAATTTTACATAATTTTTTTATTGTTGAATGATTGTAATAACTGACTAAGATTATTTTTATTCTTTTTCCAAGTGATAATCTTCATATTTTTTATTGTTAATCTCTTTCGTACAATAATTCAAAATTAGTATAAAACTAAATGAATTTTATACCATATAATTAGATCTCATCCCTATATATATTGTATTTGGATATAAAAACCGTTTAAATTAAAATTAATTTATATTTATTTTTTGAATAAGCTTTGTAATTCATTAATCCAAAAAAACAATAAAAACTGCTACTCATTTACAAATTAATCCCTAAGCAACTAATAAATCGCCTTGTACATTTCGTATCCTAATATTTTTATGATATAAACAAATGCGTATAATATCCTTTAGACAATCAAACAACTGAGTGCAGAACCTCTGTACTCCTCGAAAAACCCTACGATTACGTTCTTCCCATATCAAATGTAGAGAAGCCTGTCATGCAAGTCGACCGATCAAAGCGGCAACTGACCTTCCTTTGAACCTGGACACCACCCAGGAGAGCTCCTCAGGCCAATGCAAGACCTCCCGACGTATGTCGCAGCAACATAGACTCAATCTCCAAAACTGTTTGAAAAATGGACAATCAAAGAATAAATGGTCTCTAAATTCAACTGAACCATCACATAAAATACAACCATCCTCATCAACTATCCCCATTCGAGCCAACCGTACCCTCGTAGCAAGTCTGTCCAAAATTATCATCCACGTAATCATCATATGTTTAGGGATATGCATGCCAAACCATACCACTTTATGTCATGCTACTATTTCCATAGATTCAAGGATGCCCCTCCAATTAATTTATATTTAGCATTATAAGAAATTACAATTAAATTTGTACAATAACTCAAAACCGACTTGAGTCAAATTTTATAAACTTGACTTAAATTCAAATTTTTTTAAATAAAACTTGAGTTATAAAATAGGACACGTAAACTCGATTATCTCAAAAAAAAAACTTTAACTCAACTCGATCCTGAATAATATGAGTTAAAAATTTACCAGCAATTAATAATGAATAAACTGTTCACACCCGTACTCGAATACGCCTTTTAAAATTATGATAGAAAAATAATAATAAATAGTAAAAGAAGGAAAACAGAATTCCACGTATGAAACGAACGAGAATTACCCGCGCAATTGCTTCGCTCTCACAATTACACTGACAAGAAGATCGATCGTTGTTCCATGGCCAGATCTCGTGGAATTTAAATTCATCTTTTCTAATTATTATACATTTGTATATGTATTTCTGATATTCCTCTTCTGAAATCTGATTTTGATTCATTAATTTCAGCCATGAGTACTATAAGCAAGATCAAATCCGTTGATTTCTACAGGTTCAGATGAAATCTCTCATTTCTCCATTTCGATTCAATGCATTTGGTTAAAATTTTATGATCATTGTGTTGCGAGTAATTTATGTTACAATTATTTATGATTTATGCATGACAATAAGAATGAGTGAATCTCTGTTGATCTGTTTAGGTAGGTTGAGCATTATATTTTATCTATGTGTTGGAAACCGTGATCTGTTAGCTTCGGATGATTATCCGTTTGAATAGTTTCGACGAATTCTTGTTTGGTTGCTAGGGCTTTGATAGTAGTGTGGTGAATGAGCTAAAATTGTAGTTTAAGGATATTGAAGTTTAAGACTAGGGCGCCATTGGAAACTTGAATTTCAACGTCAAAACAGTGTAAATTGTGCAATGAAATAAAATATAGCTTCGAATTTGAAATTCCTGTTTTTATGCCTTTCGAGTACATAATAATATTGAATTTTAACTAATTTTATACATGCATTTCATATAGTAATTTAAATCTAAAATTTCAATTTCACATTCCCAGTTATAGTATGTCGTCTGCTGAAATTCTTCATTTTTTGGGTGGGGGTGGGGGTATTTGTATGGTTAGGTAAATGTTAGTATCATGGCAATATGATTTTTATCAATTATTCTTTTCTTTCTCTGCAGGAAAATCCCTAGAGATTTGACAGAGGCATCAATATTGGGAGCATGGTTATCCATAATAGCTGCAGTGTCTATGATCTTTTTATTTGGAATGGTATGCAGCCTTTCTATTACTCTAACTTCGATTTGATTCAAACTGATTAGGGTGTAGGTTGATTTTTCATCCAAACAGCATTTATCTGACATACTTTTTATCTTAGTAGTCGTTGTCATTACCCTTCATTTCTCTGATGATAGTTTTTACGGGATTCATTGTAGTTTAGGAATGAAGCTACTACCTTGCAATGAAAGCTGCGTTCCCATTCACCCATTATAATTCGTGACATATATTTTGCAGGAGTTGAATAATTATTTAACAGTCAGCACCTCAACATCTATCATTGTTGACAATAGTTCTGATGGGGACTTTTTACGCATTGATTTTAACATCAGGTGCATTTATTTTCTGTACCGTTGGTCCATTGTTATCATTTGATGTTTTCATTAGGGTGTAAAGCCTTTACTTATTTAAAGTTTTATGTGGCCATGTCTTAGCATACAATCTTGATCTTTGAACTTGAAATAAGAGTTGTTATTGGTTTTTCTTTTCTTTTCGATTTCCTTTGCATCTTTGTCCTGTAAAAAGGTAGCCTTTAACTGGCATCATGTTGCCTGTCATAGTTTTTCTATGCTCATGTTTAAAATGTAAAAAAAGACTAAATGGAGGTTGAACATATCTATTAGTATGTATATACTATATGTGAATGTGCATCTACATGGATTATTCTACGCATGGATTGTGATAATAGCTGTTTGTTACTAATATATACAAGGTCCAAGTGAACTTCATGTCAAATTAGAAGCAGAGGCCTTTTCTCTTTGTAGTATACACTTCTGGTTATATAAGTTTTTTTTTCATACATTCACGGACAGTGTGCTGGGCCGTAGATTGCTTGAAATGTTTGGAATTTCAGGTGTCAAGAACATGATCACATGTTTAGTCTCAATTTAACTTAGCAGGAAAAGACTGTTGTAATATTCTTGCTTGATAGCTAATGTACTATAAAATTACATTGTATTGTGGCGCGTAGCGTACTTTATGCTGCTTGATATTTTTGGACAGATATTTGTAAGTGTTGGCTTTATGTTGTTAAATGCCCATCTTCAATCAGTTAAACATTAACCATACATGTTTCAATAAGCTTATATCAGTTTTGTTCAAAGCTCACAGGTTGCTACATTCTCAGTGCTCCTAATATGTATCTTTTATATCTTCAATATCCTTTAACATTGTTCAAGCTTTATTTTTAATGATAGATCATTAGGTTGGCTGACGATTCCTATTGATCTTCAGTTTTCCAGCTCTCTCATGTGAATTTGCATCAGTTGACGTGAGTGATGTCTTGGGAACTGTAAGTATCTATCATGTGTTTCATCTGCTTAATTTTATTGAAAAGGAAAACTTATGCCTGTGTTTTTTGTTAAATCTTATAAGAGATGGATCTTCCCTTGCTCTAAAATGTTTTACTAGCTGGAGGCTTTAGTAATGCACTTCAAAGTTCAAATGCCTGGCATAGAGTTTGTCTGGAAATTTTTGGATTAGCAATATCCTTGTTCGGTATATTTCTCCAAAACTCATATATATAATATTTTATGCTAAAGAAACTGAAACGTACTACACGTCTATGCCTGATTTTTGTGTTAACATTTTCCTGCCAATATTTATATCCACACTCCATTTTCAAGTTACCGAGTGTTTTTCCTCTACGGCATTTTAACATGTAAATCTCTGGTCCTAATGACTACATTTGTGCATTCTGTTTACAGAACAGGTTGAATATAACAAAAACAATTCGAAAGTTCACTATCGATCCAGATTTAAGGCGCACAGGTGCCGAGTATAATTCTGTACCTGTTCCAGATGTCATTCAGCATGGAGAGGAGGTTGATGATGAAGCTGTTGTGGGTTCCGAAACATTGAATGGTGATAACTTTGATAGACTTGCACACGAGTAAGTTGAATGCAAAAATTGCAAGCCGTTTAATTTACCTGTTGCATTCCCGCTTTGGTGCCTTTTTTTTTTTTTTTTGTTAAATGCCACTCTTGGTGATACCTTAATTTAATTGTTTAGAATGGTCTTTCTTGCAGGTATCCAATTTTGGTCGTCAATTTTTTTGCTCCTTGGTGCTATTGGAGTACTCGCCTGGTAATCTACTACTAGCATACATGATATCCGTCTCGAAGTGTTTGCTGAAAGCATTACTGTCTAGCTATTCAGTTGAGCAAAGGAATCATTCATAACTATTGTTATATTTTATGACCATCTATATTGGTTTTTCTATTTTTGGGATAGGCAAGGGAATCCAAAGGTTTGTGTTTTGTAGAGCTTTATTCTTGTTCCTTTTATGAGTTGTTTTATATTGAGCTTGAAGATGTGCCTTTTTAGCTCTCTGAACTTGGGTGTCTTCGGAGCTCATCCGTTGCCTTACCACGTTTCTTTGGTTTCAGAGACCATCGTGGGAGAAAGCTGCAAAGATGATTAGAGAAAGGTCTGAGTACACATCGTTTGCTCCCCGTGGAATCGATGTGTAAATGGTTTCTTGATTAAGGAATAAATTTTATACCTTGTGATTTTCACAGATATAATCCAGAAACGGATGGACGTATTCTTTTGGCAAAGGTTGACTGCACCCAATATTTCGAGTTGTGTTCGAGGTATTTCTTTGTTTGACACTTTATCATTTTAGAATATGATTATATGTCATTATTTGACCACTAACAATATTGTTACATTTCATCTTTCTTTGATATTGCAGATACATATCAAACTTTATCACTTTAAATATTTAAACAATGCTATCTTGCTTCTAAATTCTAATATAGAATTACTTCAAATGTTGCAAATTCTTCATAATTTTGCTACAAGTTAAATCATTTCTCTTTTATCTCTTTCTTTCATTGTTTTTTAATTACTGTTGCTTCTTGTTCTATGTTCTTTTTTCTTACAGACATCACATTCAAGGGTATCCATCCATTCGTATCTTTCGTAAAGGCAGTGATTTGAGGTAAAAGAAAACATTATATTCAGACATATGAAGCTTGTATCTGTCTTATGTTTTCAGACAAGTTTTAACCTTCCACGTTCCTTTGACAACGAACTAGAAGATCGTTCTCATTCCTTCTAGTCTGTTTAATGCCGCTGAACCTTATGTATACAGATTTTCCTTTCTATCTGACTCGTATGTATTTCAGGGACGACAATGGCACACACTCTCACGAATATTATTAGGGAGATCGTAATACAGAAGCATTGGTTAAGGTACACTTCAAATTAGTTTTAAAATGGCCATTCACATATCCATATCATCTTGGAGATCATATTAGATAAAGTTGCCTACATAGCCTAATGCGATCGTCTGTTTCTCCCAGGCAATGGAAGAATTGGTTTCACCTATTCCACTGAAGAACCAGAAGCTGGCTTTAGCACCATTGACAGGAGGATGTAGAATCGAAGGATATGTGCGTGTAAAGAAGGTGATAATTACGAATCATTTACGTTTACTCTCAAGATAAATGAATGTTTGTTAGTTATGTTAATCTTTAAGTGTACAAATGCTGAATTGTTTTTCCTTTACACCTTATACTGAAAAGTATTAAATTTTTCTTGCACTTAGCAGATTCCAGGCAACCTTGTCATTTCTGCTCGCTCAGGAGCCCATTCTTTTGATTCTTCTCTAATGAACATGTCTCATGTCATAACCCATCTTTCCTTTGGCAAAACAATTTCACCCCAAGTACTGAGTGATGTGAAACGGCTCATACCTTATCTCGGTAGAAGCCACGACAAGTTAAACGGCAGATCATTCATTAATCACAGGGATCTAGACGCAAATGTTACTGTAAGTTCACTCTTCCATTTGATTTTTTCTGTTCAATGCCATAACTTTCCTTTCAAGAGTCATTGTGTCGACCATGAATGCTACTCAAAGTAATCAATTGCAATTGTGTCGACAATGACACCATTGAAAGTTAAGGTATTTTTGGTAGAGACTAGAGACCATGGGAATTGCCGAATAGAAATCATTTGTCATTTTTTTTTCTCTTTATGTATATCTCAACTCTAAAAATTTTAGTTTAGGGTTAGAGTTTTATGTTTAGAGTTATAGTTTACTTTTTAGATATTAAAGGGTAGGGTTTAATTTTTTAGGCCTTGTTTTTTGTTGCTTTTAAGCAACCAAAAGCACTTAAAAAAGTGATTATGACAGATATAGGTTGTTTTTGGTTGCTTTTGGTTGCTTTTAGTTGCTTTTCAAACCAGCTTTTTCATCCAAACCCAAAAGCTAAAATTTTTGGCTTTTGAGTTGGATAAGCTTGTTTGAAAATAAAATTACTTATTTACCCTTATAATATATTTGTTAAAATAATATTTATACATATATAATTATAAAATAATATATATTTTATAATATTTTATATTGAGAATAAAATTATTTTATTTTTAATTTATTTTAAAATTATTATTAATTTATAATTGTTATGTTTGTATATAATCTAAAATATATAGATATTTTTAAATTAAATTTTACAAAACAAATATTTTTATTATAATTTAAATTTATTTTTTAATAATCATAACATTAATAAAAATTTAAAATTTTTAAATATAATTTAAGTTCACCAATACATTGTGTCTAAAATAGACATTTTATCTTTTCAAAATCACTTTTTTACATCAATAACAAACACTACTTAATTTTCTAAAATCACTTTTTCAATCACAGTTTTAAAATCACTTTTTTAACTGTACTTTTTATAAGCAATGCCAAATTAGTGTTGAAATATATATAAAGACACCCAAAAAGATAGATAATTTTTATTCGACAATTGATGCAATAGGAAATATGATGAAAGGATAAGATAGGAGTGAATATTTGATCAAATCAAGTCATAAAAAAATTGAGTTGGCGAATTAATGGTTTTGTTTTATAACTCAAATTTTACTTGATATTTTAGTTGAGTCAAGTCAATTGAGTTTTTGATCAAATTTAATGATAAAGACTTATAACCATATACGAAATATATATATATATATATTTCTTCATATTTTTTTATATGTGATATAATATATCTGACAGAGTTGAAGATTCAACTCGAACTTAAAAACGAATCCACTAGTTACTAAACATTTAAATCTATTTAACTTTCATTTTATAACTCAGATTTTATTTGAAAATTTTCAACGGAATTTATAGAATTATGATTGAAGTCTAGTTAAATATTTTCAGATTAAGTTTTTATTATTCTTTTTTCAAATTGAGTTTACTCCGGATATAAAATCTTGAAGATATTCCCGGAACATTTAAACGTACAAGCTTCATATTTCTTCTTTTTTTTTTTTTTTCAGATTGAGCATTACCTTCAAGTAGTAAAAACAGAGGTGGTTACAAGAATATATTCTCGTGAAAGTTCATTACTAGAGGATTACGAGTACACAGCACACAGCAGTCTATCGCAAAGTGTAAATATACCTGTTGCGAAATTTCATTTCGAGTTATCTCCAATGCAGGTCAGTTTTCAAACTACTTAGTTACGGCTTTGTTTGTAGTTGTGTTTAAAAAACTTCGTTTGTGGTGAAGTTTTTGCAAACCAAGGTTTTGCAAAAACTAAAAAATCTAATTTTTACAAACCAAGGTTTCAAAAGCAAAAAGTAAGGATAAATAAGTAATTTACGGTAAAAATCTTTTATTATTTTAAAATATTTTTGGTTGCTTGTGCGTTTCAAACGAAATTTACTTAAGTTTCACATTAAATCCTTTTCTCCCTCTCTTTTTTTATACAAATTAAAATTTTTTTCTCTCTTTCTTTTCCTTTTTCTCTCTCACAGGTTCAAATAATCGAAAACCCAAAATCATTTTCACATTTTCTCACTAATCTCTGCGCTATAATTGGAGGCGTTTTCACGGTTAGTACCTTACTCTTGTGTTTATGGATGTTAAAGAAGATTGTAGTTTTTGCCTCTAAGAAAAACTCAAATCTGTCATTATTTTAGTGCTCAGTAAAATTTAAATTTATCTAAATCATAATTCAATTCGAATATTTAACGTTTGATTTAGATAAATCATAAAGCCTAATTAAATTTTTTATTTACAGTTAATATTAAAAATCTCATTTTGAACTTAAACTCTCGAACTTTAGATTTTAGGATTAATAAGGGTGACAATATAATGAGAAGAACGCTTCATAATTGAAAGTATCCATGTCCATAGATATAGATTATACCCATGCCACCCTATTGAATTGATTGAGTGTCTTTTAACGGTGAAAGATAATTATGTTCTTTTTAAATGATTTAAATATGAGTAATATAATTTATAAGTCGAATGTTTTTAAAAAGACAAGAACAATGGTAGAACCCAACATTATTTATTGAAAATTATTTAAATTTAGAAGATCAACAATATAAATTATATGTTTTTGAGGACTAAAATATAATTTTACTGTTATCGTATTTTAAACTTTCTTTCAAGTTTAAAGCTTTTGGAGGTCGTGACTCTTTCTGATCCTTTAAAAGTACCGCTCCTGATTAAAAATAAAGAATATAGATTATCATCTTACGGCATAAGTAAGAGCTGTATATAGTCTGCTTGAGAGAGATTGGTACTTTATCCGAATTTAAATATATCTTAACTGAATTTAAATTTTAATTAAAGTTAGAGTTTTTTATTATATAATTAAAATTACTCGACTCGATTACATCTCTAATCCATCTTCGACATTTATTTTCCCTTTTCTTTACTCTCCTCCTCTGCTTGCAGGTTGCTGGGATCTTGGATTCAATCTTTTACAACACAATAAGGTTGATGAAAAAAATAGATTTAGGCAAACATATTTGAAAAGGCTGGCAAGGATACTTCTACGGAAAGCACGGTCTAAACGCAGTCGTTTTTGCTTATGAAAATTAAAACCCGGAATTATCTTTCATTATTATTATTATTATAGTTTATATATAATAGAAATAATTTCATTTTAGTACTTTGAAAACCATTACCTTTCAACTTTGGCCATTGAAATAGCCCAGGAATCTGAGCATTAGAACCTTCCCTATGGTAGCATATAGTTACCATCAATAATCATACAAGTTTCATCTGGTTTGATTTGAAATCTAGAATTCAAATTGTATTTTAATTTATTTATAGTTATAGATAATTAACTCAAATTTATTTAACTCTATTTTCAACTTAATAAAATTTTATTTTATTTTTTTCTAATATAAAATTTTGAATACGCATTCTGTTTTGAATAGTCATTATTGTGGCGAAAATTAATAGATAATTGATAATTTATTATATTACCTGATAACGGATTGTATTAACTAATTTGATTGTTAGATTGTATAATTAATCGTATAAAAGTGTTTGGTAAAATTAATTTTATTAGTTAATTTGACTACGGATTATATTAGTTAATTGTATAAAAATATTTGATAAAATTAATTTATAGTTAATAATTGTTTGATTACTTAAAAAATATATATATAAGGGCATGATTATATTCTATATTTGTTTGAATAGTCTACTAGTTATAATTATTATATATTAGTATTAATTAAATTATAAAAAATATTTTTTAATATAATATTATTAAGCACATTTAAAGATCTATATATTAGGGTCCGTTTGTTTCACTAAAAACTGTTTCTGAAAAATGAACTACATTTTTTTAGAAAACCAATTACATAAGTCATTTTCATGTGTTTGGATAAAACTGTGTAAATCATTTCTCGTTGTTTTAAAAATTTTACAGAAAATAATTTTAAAAATCTATTTTTAGTGAAACAAATAAGATTTGTCTTTAAAAGTTTATTTATTTTATTGAGTTATTTATTTTACAGAGACTTACATTGATGTATATCTAGTTTAGCAATCAATAACAAATTACAAAGATTTATATCGGTGTAAGTTTTTATAATTTTTTCATCTAAATGCTTTCTCAAAAGTTAGGATTAAGGTTAAACGCTATAAAAAATTTGAATTTTCGATACAATAGTCATGATTCTTTAAGTTCAATACTCGAGATTCAAAATAAAATACTACAAGTTTCAACAACACAATAAAATAATAAGATCACTGAGTACTCTAAACTTTAAAAAGAATAAAATAACTTTACGTTATGCCAATTATGTTTAATTGTGTGCTTGCTACAATAAAAGCATGATTAAGGACGTCTAAATCCTCAAACAGTCTTTGAATTCTTAGGAAAACCGAGCAAAAACCCCTCCTGTGCAAGGTAAAATTTTTATTTCAACTCAAAAGAATTTTTTTCTCGTTTTAGCTTAGAAACATTCTAATAAAAGAGGAAGTCTTAAAAATCAATCAAATTCATCAATTTTTAAGAATAAAATAAACACCCTATATGTATTTTGTCAATATAAAATCTAAAAAATAAATAAAATATATGGATATTTCATATAACGAGAACAAGGGTAACTAAATAGAAGAATAGAGAGACAATGAGAAGGAAAAAGCCGATGTTGGTAAAATAAGAGGAAGTGAGAACAAACATTGATAACACAACAAATTAAAGGAAACATAGAGCAAGTCTTGAAGAAGTTTATCCATGTCGAGATCTGAAAGCGTCAATGATAGGTTCAGAGAGTGTCGATCAGAAGAAGAGTACCAGTGACAAACAAAACAACGATGGTGAGATTAGAATGTGAGAGTTGGAAAAAAAATGTTGAAAATATTAAATGGATTTAAAAAAATGACTTATCAAAAAACTTCAGTATGTTATTTTATGAGAATTTGAGCCTCTTTTCCGTTGACTTGTAATTTAATTTTCATTGACTATCTATTTTACGAGAACCAAACATTGAAAAACATTGAAATCAATTTTCATAAAATGAATTACGGGAAAACAAACGGACCCTTAGTTTACCATTTGTATAATATTTTAAATATAAAAAATTAATTAAAATTTTAAATATAAATATAAGTGCAAGAATTAAAAAAATATATTAGTTTATAATATTATCAATATAAATATTCAATGGTAAATAATTTTAACTCAAATCATTATTTATTAAACATGACATTTATCTAGAAATAAAAAATATACTCCAAAGTAAAATTATGGGAGTATTACATACTCCATTTGTTCTAATAAAGTTGTTATTTTGTGTTTTAAAATTATTTTATTTTAATAGTTATTTTAATAAATCAACAATTTTTATAAAATATATTTATTTATTTTAGTTTATGATTTTTTTTTAATTTCATAAGAAATCAATATGTAGATAATTTATTTATATGTTTAAAATTTGTGGTTTATTGTTTAAGTTTTAGGATAATGTTAGATTTTAACCTATGAACTTTAAATTTTAATTTTAACCCTAAAATTCTATCGATTATCCTAAATTCAAAATCATTAAACTTAAACAAATAAACCCTAAAAATTAAATCACTTATATAATAACTTTTTATAGGTATTCAATGGCAAATCCAGAAATTCATTTGAGAGTGGGCATATATAAAATTTTAAAATCTCAGGGTGTGAAAACAAACCGTAAATATTATAAAAATTTTAAGATTACTTTATAAAATTATAAAAATTAAGGGTAAATATATAAATTTTAAAATATTTAAAATGGGTCCGTACTCACCCTAAACGTCCGCCACTGCAGGCATTTATACATAAAATAATTATTTTTTATATAACATTTCACTTAATATTTGAATCAATATTTTTATGGCATAAAGATAATTTTAACCTCTAACGTTTATAATTTGTCGTTTTGACCCTTATTTTTTTTTGGATAAATTTAGCCCTTAACCTATATCTTTTTGACAAATAGCTTATTTTTTAACTAGCTTGATGACTGGACCGTTAAAAATTTAACAATGATATATATATGGAATATAATTTTAAATAACATGGAATATAACCTATCAAATACATATATATATGTGTGTGAAATATAATTTTATTCTAATATAAAATATAAAACAATTAAAATTTAAATAAAATATTAAAAAATAATTAATTCTAAAATAAAAAATTATTAAACATTCTTAACTCTAACTACGATGAAATCAAAATCTTATTCGAATTTGTTTATATTTTTTATTATATTTCTTATTCTAAAATAAAAATATAAACAGAATTCGAATGAGATTTTGATTTTATCGTAGTTAGAGTTAAGAATATTTAATAATTTTTTATTTTAGAATTAATTATTTTTTAATATTTTATTTGAATTTTAATTATTTTATATTTTATATTAGAATAAAATTATATTCTCTATATATGTATTTGATAGTTTACATTCCATATCATTTAAAATTATATTTCATATATATCATCGTTAAATTTTTAACAGTCCAATCATCAAGCTAGTTAAAAAATAAGCTATTTGTCAAAAAGATATAGGTTAAGGGTTAAATTTATCCCAAAAAAAGAATAAGGGCCAAAATGACAAAAACTATAAACGTTAAGGGTTAAAATTATGTTTATGCCTATTTTTATTTATTTTTATCCAACAACTTATTTCCTAACTGGACTTTGACCTTCCTAGCCGGTCAATGTTCATTAATTTGGCAGTTGGCAACGAGCAGAAATGGTCAGCGCCTTTCACAAGTTAAGTAGGGAAAAATTATATCATGGGTCAGTTTTACCACGTCATCTATGGGACCGACCAATGATAATCATCCATCTCATTATTTTTTAATTTTTAAAGTGAAGATTCACCTGAAAAAAATATGACATGGAAAAGTTGATGAAGTGGGTAGTTATCATTGGTCGGTCCCATGGACACGTGGTGGGACTGACCCATGATATAATTTTTCGTTAAGTAAGTAATTTAGACTTAATTCGGGTGTTTAAATTATAAATTTTTTTAAATAAATGTTTAATATTTTATTTTGTTAAAATAAGTATATAAATTTTATATTTTTTAAATAGATTTAAAATTATATAATTTTGTTTTTTTACTTTAAAAGATAATATTTTAAAAAAATAATTTTAATTTTTTAATCATATTATTTTATATAAGTAAAAAATAAAGATTTTTTCTTTTTAATTTTTATACATAAATTAATAATAAAAAATAAATTTTTTACTAAAAACTAAGTCATTGTTGTAATTTAATTTTTTATTAATACAAACTATTTTTTTAATTCTTGAGAAATACAAACCCTTTTAAAATACAAAAAGGTAAGGCTCATTAATATAATTTGTTCTAACAATTTAATTTTTTAAAAGTGTTACCTTAAAAATATTAACGAAATAAAATTTTAAATATTTATTTCAGCAAAAAAAAAATAGGCACCTATCTCAGAAAATATGTATAGTTTAAGCACATATTTATGAGTTAAACAAATTTTTAACGATATTACCTTAAAACACTAAATAAATAAAACTTTAAGCACTTATTTCTCAAAAAAAATACTAGACATCTATTTTATAAAAACTTAATTGAATGTAAATCGAGCACTTCACTTATGATTGGCTTAGAGTTAATTATAAGAAATAGTGTAAAAAATTATTTTTTTAATATGCTAGTGTGATTGATATAAGATAATATATATATATATATTTTATATGCACACGCATCGTGCACATATTTTATTTGAACTTGATTTACTTGAATAAAATATATCGATCTTTATTACTAAGACTGTACAATACTCTAAAATTTCTTTAAAAAAAGTTTCTTATATATTTTAATAATGATCTATATAAAATAAAATAAATTCAACTACAATTTAAAATTTGGTTTATTTTATTCATATATAGATTGATTCAAGTTTATTTAAATACTAAAAAATATTATGATATTAATTTTTATAATTAAATACTATATGTTTTATTATATTGAGTATGAATAAATAAGACAACATAAAAATAGATTTTTTAATTTGATTTAAAAAAATTAAATAAAAATTAAGTTATAAAATTAATAACTCAAAATTCATAATAAATAATAGGGTAAACTAGATAAATAGTCCATTGACTATACCTCAATTATCTTTTACATCCCATGACTATCAAATGTTACAAATTGGTCTATTCATTAACTTTTTTTATACAAAATGGTCCTGTTCCATTAAAAATTTGTCAGAGAATTGATGTGGACGTTAATATGTTGACTTGGATAACCATGTGGCATCCACAATCTCTGTAATCCAAGTAAGAATGTTAACGTTCACATTAGTTTCCCGTCAAATTTTTAACGACACGGAACTACTTTATATCAAAAAAGTTAATTAATGGACTAATTTATAACATTTAATAGTTAAAAAATATAAAAGATAATTGAGGTATAGTTAAAGGAACATTTATATAGTTTACCTTAAATAATAAGTCATTTTTAAGTTAAAGTTAAGTTCTTCAATTTTATTTCATATTAATATATTATATATAATAATTATTTAAATTATAATTAATTAACATTATGACAATAAAATTTTATTAATTAAAATAAAAATTTAAACAATTCAGTTTAATTTGATAAATAAAAATTTAATTTTATCAATTTGACTAATTTATTTTTTTCACCTACTTATTAAAAATTCCCATCAATATTTTTATTTTGGAGTGTGATTTAGTACATGAAAAATAAAGTGGTAGTTAAGACAAGAAGATCGAGAAAGCCTAATGAAATAAGCGCATAACACGGCATTTAGTGTCCTACATTTGTGCGTCAGGAAATAGATCACGGCTGCCACCAGCAACGCCACCGGCACCACCACCACCTACCAAACACACCCATGATTAACCCCAGAAATTAGTTTTTTTTTTAAATAAAGAAAATATAGAATTTTTTTTTTGTTTTTTTTTTTAAGAACTTGACTTTGCGTCTTGGCTGGAACCTCCGTTTTCTGAACCTTCTCCTTCACTTTCATTGATTTTACTTTCTGGGTGTTTATTCTAACCTACAAAGGTTCCAGATTTTGGTGGTGCTGCAACAAAAAGTATAAAAAAACATTTTTTTTATGTTTTATTGGTAAATGTGGGGAGCTCTTGGAGAACCTGCTGATTCTTATTATGCTGTCCGGCCTGAATGCGCTGATGATGTTCCTAGAACCAGATTTAAGATCAAGGTTTGTTTTTTTCTTGATTGAAAAGTTGGATTTTTGTTTAAAACAAAAGATAGCTTTCCTTTTGCTGTATTATTGGTTCTAATTTGATTGAAGTTTAGCTTAGCTGAATTTGTTCAATAGAGGTGTTCTCATTCGGATCTGATCTTGAATTTATACCTATGTAAACTGGTGCTGTCAAATGTTTCAGGCAATGAGCTCAATGTAGATTGTGGTTTCTTTTCTTGTATGTTCAATTCTTTGTCAATCTCTATTACAAGGATTCCTTCGTTGTAATCGTTTCAGAAACATGCTTAGACATAATGGTGGTTATGGTCTTCCAAATATATGAAAAAAATAGAAAAATTCGAGACGAAGCTCGGTCCACCCTTTTTCTGCTTTGGTGTATCAATATCTAATTTTTGGATCCTTTCATCTGATTTTGCAAGTTCAAAATTGAGTCAAACATGCACATACCGGTGTTGACTATCGATACCGTTGTCAAGTCAATTCGCTTCATAGCTAATATTTGTGCTTCCATTTCAAAAGAACATTTTATTAATCTTTGTTGATTTTGTAAATGAAGTTGAGTTCTGCAATAATTGTAAAAGTGCTTTGATTCAATAAAGATGTTTTTCTTGTTTATTTGCTTGTGCAGCCTGGTAAAACTCTAAGTGCAAGAAAATGGCAAGCTGCATTTTCTCCAGATGGACGTCTGGATATCGGAAAAACTCTACGTAGAATCCAACGTGGGGTAAGTGCATATTTGTGTTATAAAGAGATTGATTGTTCTTGGAAGTAAATTTCATTTGCTTAGATATTTAAATTTCCAAAGCCATTTGGAATCATGGCCATACAAATCTGGCTCAAAAGCTACATCGAGTATCTTGTTGCTCCTTTTGACTAGCATTGTTTCCACCTACAATTTAGTTTTTCATCAGGTATTGGTTGCAGTCAATGGATAGAAATGTTAAAGCAAGCAAGATACAAATTCAAATTTAGAAAAAAAAAACCCTTGTTTAAAAAAATGGTGATAATTGATCCAAATATCAATATCGTAATTGCCGAGTCCGCTAAGCATAGTCTGTCTATCAATGCAAAATAACAGAAACAAATACATTAATACATGCACATATCTATGCCTTTTTGCTTTCGCCTCTATCTATTCTTCCCTTTATTTTTCTTTTGTTTGCAAACATAGGGGATCCATCCATCGATTAGGGGAGAAGTTTGGGAGTTTCTGCTTGGCTGTTACGACCCCGAGAGCACATTTGATGAAAGGGATGAAATACGGCAGCATCGAAGGTAATCCATTGTTCCCATCCTGTATCAGTTTTCTGCTGGGGCCGCTTTCCCCATTGGGGGATCATGCTGAGTGCTGTTTTCTCACTTCAATCCTTAGGGTCCAATATGCTAGATGGAAGAACGAATGTGGTGAGATCTTTCCTGTTATTGGAAGTGGCAAATATATCACAGCACCTGTCATCACTGATGATGGCCAGCCCATTCAAGACCCTTTAGTGCTTTTAGAGACAATCCCTGGCAAGTTACTGGCACTGTACCCTTTATTTTTTCCTTCTAAACAGTTGTCGCTGAAAGTGAAGTAACCGGGCTTTAATACCTGATCGATTGTTCAGGTGAAGATGCTAATAATGCTGACATGGTGAACAAGCTACTTCCTCGTGGTCCTTTCGATAAGAAAGTAATTCAGTGGTTGCTTACATTACATCAAATAGGTTGTTTATTGTTTGACTTCAAATGCACATCTTCTTTTCATTTGTTGCTTTCTTCTCTTAGTCGTGTAGTGTTTCTCATATTTATGTTTCTGTCAGGTCTTGATGTTATTCGCACCGACAGGACTTTAGTATTCTATGAGAGACAAGAGAATTTATCGAAACTTTGGGATGTTCTCTCCGTTTATGCCTGGATAGATATGGATGTTGGCTATGGTCAAGGCGAGTAATTTCTTTTATAAAACAATGATTATAGGTTCTATTTGTTGACTGCCTTACTCGATCAAACCTTGGATTTATTTATTCATTTTTCCTTAAAATGCCATTAATTTAGCCACTTTGATTATTCTTTAAAATGTGTTTATACATTAAGAAGGAAAGTTTTATCAGCTTTATAGTTTCGTTCACTTCATAGTTCAGAACAAAGTTTTATCAGCTATTAAATTTACAAACCACCAACTTTTCAGTTTATGAAGTATCGTGTTTGATGCATATCTGGACACGGGTATAGGTATATATATGACCCTACAAGGATCCTGTAAATACATAATTTTTTTTTTGAATATTTGACCTTTTTCTGGCAATCACACCCTAGCCTGTGTAACTTAAGTTAATAGGTCTTTATATAGTTAGTGGTTTGTAAATTTAATAGCTGTAAGCTAATTTACTGTAATCTCCATTCATTCTACCTCGATTTGTAACAAAGGGGACAATAATTCTATATATATCTACTTGTTAATCAAATACTATTTCCGAAAGTTGAATTCAATTTTAATGTTGAGCAGGAATGAGTGATCTTTGCTCTCCCATGATTATTCTTCTTGAAGATGAAGCTGATGCGTTTTGGTGCTTTGAGCGTCTGATGCGCAGATTGGTACGTTTACTTTCATTTTAGTTTATCGCAAAAATCATGGCAGCATGACGCGTATCTTTTCATGTGCACCAGGTCTATTTCGAGTATCTTTTCTAATGTACAGAGTTCGCTTTATTATGATTACATGACTTGATTTTTTATACTCCGTTTCATTTCTAAGATTTTCTTTCTTTCAACTCTGTTACTGGTTTCTTATGATTTATGTTCCTATTTTAAATCTTAAAGCGAGGAAATTTCAGATGCACCAAGAATTCTGTTGGGGTAGAGACACAACTTGGTTATTTAGCCGCAGTGACTCAAGTTATTGATCCGAAACTTCACCACCATTTTGGTATGAAATGAAATTTGTTTCTTTTGTTCTTGTGCTTTCTTCAGCTCTATTTTTCTTCAAGTATAAACGTCCTACGGATATCTTGACTTGGATTTAAGGATATGATACTCTCAAGGATTCTCCAAATGACCGGAAATCTTGAAAAAGATTGAACATTCCTATCAGACATATATCCATATTCATTACTCACACCTAAGTCCGAGTAAACATAATTCTTCAAACATGTTGGTAGGAACATAACTTACGTTGCTCTCGTATATTGTTTTACAGAAACACTGGGTGGAGGTAACTATGTCTTTGCTTTCCGGATGCTGATGGTTTTGTTTCGCCGAGAGTTCTCGTTTTGTGATTCATTGTATTTGTGGGAGGTACGTTCAACACTTCTAATGCAGCTCGGGACAGAGTCCTATGAATTATATTGTTTATGTGATTTCCATAACTATCAAAAAAACAGTTCCTGTGTTTACGAAATCCGTACTTCTGTGTTTTGGCATTCTTCACAAGAATTTTACTCTTACAGTCACTTTGTATTGTTACCTAAACTTTCTGCAGATGATGTGGGCTCTCGAATACGATCCGGACTTGTTCTCTATGTATGAAGAACCTGGATCAAAGACAGCCAAGGCTGTAAGTTCTAATAAAGGGAAACCGAAATCAACAAGTCAGTGCGGGAAGTACGAGAGAGAAAATATGAAAATCAAAAGCTCTGAAGCTCCACTCCCTATCTCTGTTTTCCTTGTTGCTAGTGTCTTAAAAGATAAGAGCTCAAAGCTACTGCATGAAGCTCGGGGCCTCGATGACGTAGTTAAGGTGAGTTTACATGTTTGTAGCTTTTACTCTCTCAAATTACTCTCGAATAATGAAAAAACACCTGTCTATAAGATTAAACTGTGATCGACTTGGAATGCCACTGTTACGCATCGGACCTTCCAAAACCATGAAACATGAGCGAAATGGCATGAACACACAGACATGTCAAATTTTATACAAAAAACAAACAAACTATTATACGTTGTCTTAATGCTTTTACCTGTCTTGTTTTTATTTATTTTTATCAGATCCTAAATGACATGACTGGAAATCTGGATGCAAAGAAAGCTTGCATTGGGGCATTGAAACTTCATAAAAAATATTTAAAAAAGGTATTGCCATCTTCTCATTCTCCCATTAATTCCTAAGTTTCCTATACCCATGTTCGGATACATTTCGAGAGTGTAGATGCATGTACATGTCAACGTAATTGCTAAACGATTCATTCATGCATGCACATCATTCATTTCTAAGATTTAGGATCATAGTTCCATTCCTATGTCAGAATATATGTCGGACGCAGACATCGTAGAGAAAATGCAGAGTCCAGATATCATAACCTAAATGAATCATTTCTAAGATCTCTTCCAAGTAAATTCTTTTGCAGATAACTCCATAAATTCTTTCATTTCTTGTCTTGACCACAGGCCAAGAAGACATAACAATAGAACTCGACCAATAAATAATGATTATTTTCTCTTTTCATTCCACGCCTTCATGATGAACCCTGGTTCAGGTATTACCGATATCCGTATACGAATATGTTGTGTTGTATTTAGTATATATCTTTGTGTGTTTATGATCATTCAAGTCCCAATGAAATACAGAAAGAAAATAGTTGATCATGTATAAATTCTTCACACCCTTTTCATATTTGAAGGATCTTTATTTGTCGTATCCTAATTTCGCATGTATCGAACATGGACGTCGAATAAAATCGCAAGCATTTCGAATGAAAATTATGTAATTTAACAATAATAAAAAATCGAAGAAACATAGCTTGGAAGTAAGATTAGAGCATAATTTCTCATCAGCCAAACTGGTTAGGCAATCCCATATTATCAAAATTTCATTCCTCTAAAATAATTTATGGTTCTAAAAAAACTCTAATACAGATTCTTTCAAAGCAAAACTATCAACAGAAAATTACATTAACAAAAGATCATGAATTTTATGAAACAAAAAAAATGAAGGAATCTTCAATATCCAACTACTAATATTGCACAAGATGAGCAGAAGGCAATGAACATGAAATTCCATCCAATACCAAAGGCAGGTCTCAGGTGTAGTTTTCTATGATAGCTTCATAGAAGAATCTACCATTGAATTTGAACCCTTCTTCTGGTACCCAAGTTGTATTCCTTTATCGAAAATCTCCGGCACAAATGCTTTGTCAGCTTCCGATGGCTTCTCATTTTGATCGATTGCCAACATGACATCGATCGGGCAAAAAAGTGGAAGTTTGATCTTACCAATAACATAACCTTAGCACATATATGTCTTGGTATTATGTTTCAGCATACAAATAGTATGCCTTCTTTGGATGAACACTGTCATCAACCCTCGTCATCGGAACTAGAACTAAAATCGTTCTTCCTTTGTTCAACAATAGCAGCAAAAAGCTTCTGATGAGGATCAGGGGAAGTTGGTGCAAAACGGGACTCAGAGGAAGATGATGATGCATTGGACTCCTGTTTTTCATGTGCTTTTACTGGCTTCCTTGGGGCATCTCTAACTTCTTTGCAAACTTTATCCAAAATTATCAAAAAGTCACGTATGATGACGAACAAGCGTAAGCCCTCATCCTTTTGTGCGTTACCGTGAAAATAATCGCCGGTGCTCTTCACCAATGTCATTATTCTCTTCTCTTCCTCGAGCAGTGATGTGACATCAACCTCTGCATTCTGCACAAAACTCATTAAGGTTTCATGAATACCACTTTCTTCCCTCGGATTCTTCATCTCCGTATTTAAGAAATTCCGTGCCTTTAGGAGTCCATGGCCAAGTTTGGCAGTGGTACCTGTTAAGGTTTCTGCATCTATTGCTGCTGCTTTCTTGACATTTTCGAGTTCACTACTCAGATGGGAAACCACCTGGAGCCCAAGGCTATGGTAGTGCTCTTCCGTATCTGGGAGAACATCCTCAAGATCAATGGAACTTTTGCTTTCTCTTGCAACACGGGCAGCTTTCAGGCCTTCAGTGCGTATAATTTCTTGGACGACAAAGTGCAATAGAGTGGTCTTTCCATCTACTCCTTTAACATCTGATAACTTCAAAAGTGCGTCGAGCTTGAAAGCTTGTGCACCACCACGGAATGTCCCATCATTCATGCGATTTCCGGTTTTAAGAACAGCTTCTAAAAGCTTGAGGAATAAGCGGCTACTTCTTAGTTCCTTGCAAGCAACCTGCCAAAATAGTAAAGGCAGAATTCGAATGAATAAAACATATATTTGTTGAATGTCCAAAAAAAATTTCAAGAAGTTTTCGACCTAAATGTCGTTCGTGTTCCATGCAAGTCATGCAAATTAAAATTAATGACCCACCTCTAATGTTTCAAAGGACTCTCTTGTGAAAGTAACCTCCTCATAAAGAGAGCACATATAAATCAGGGTTTCCATTCGTTTAAAAGCGAAAGGTATGTCAACCAAGACTTTCAAGAACCGCTCGGCAGGGCCAAGTTGGGAAATTTCATCATTGAACATTCTAAGTTTGAGTTCCTCATCCGCTGTCGGGGCCATCTTCAATAAATTTTGGAGTTCAACTGGGAGCTCATTTCCTGATATTTAAAACAACAGGTTAGAATATCATAATTGGAAACTTAATATGTATTACGTTTTTCATGTCAGGAAAAAAGGAAGCCAATGTAGTTATTTGGTTGTTAACAATCTCATGTTTTTAAACAAGTCTTATGATTGCAATCATTTTAACATTTTTCTTTATAGAAATGAATAGAAAAGGCATAGAAAAGCTCGGTCGGTAGGTATGTGTTAGTTATCCAAGATGTGTTAGTTTTTATTTAATATTTAATTAGAATTTATTCCTAATTAGTAGTTTAAATTTATTAGAAGTCTTATTTAAATTAAAAATAAATATTATTTAAATTAAAGATAAACTATAATTTTAGTTATATTAAAACTCTATTTTAGCCGACTTATTCTGTAATCATTTGATATATTAAATAATAAGAAAATATAGAGAAACATATTGTTCTCTATTGAAAAATACTATTTTTCTCTATTGTTAAACTCTAGTATTTTTTATTTTCTTATTCATTGTTCATCGGCGTTCGTGTTCTACGGCCATCATGGCCCCTTTCTCACAGTATGTTCACTTCATTTTCCTCCTTGACCTAAAATCAGATAGTGCGAAAGGAAAACTATTCTACCACATGGTTAGCTTCTACGAAATGCAAATGTTTGGCATTCTCCAGGCCCAAGGATAGGATTACTCGTGTTACATATATAACAAATTGTAACTATGACTCTTTTCCAAGATGTACTATGTATGAAAAAAAAGAATCAGCTAAGAGAGAAAGTAGCAAATCATATACAAAATTCTCACATTTCATAGGTCATTTTTAGCAAATCAGCCAAGTAAATTATCCATGGTATTATAATTATTGGTGAAAATGGTAGTAGTCATAATTGCTAAGCATGCTGTACTGATGGCCGTGTATGCCACACATCATCAGTCTGGAGCAGGGATCTAAAACCTATGGATATGTTTCTCACAAGAAAATATTTGAAAGGACACATAAGATGGAGGAAATCACCTTCACGAAGAGCATCACAAACTTCTTCTGTGGTCACATTCAATGCCCGCAAAAGGATTGCTAAATTTTGCGCCTTCTTTGGATCAAGGAGTTGAATATACTTAGGCACGGATTCTTGGGTAGAGGTCTCTTCCTTTTTATCATTTTTGTTCTTGTCAATGGCTGCATACCCAAACAGGGTTTCTATCATCTCCTCGTTGAACCTGCAAAAGTAATAGTATAAATGTATGACATACTGATCCATTGGCATAAAGAGTAAAGGAAAAACAATAAGAGAACTTTTACATACTGGAATGATCCAGATTTAATCTGATTCCAGACCATAGAATGTTCAGGGTTCGCTGCAACTTTATCCCAGAAAAATGGCTTCAATTTAGCTTTAGGAGCATTGCCATCGTCCGCTGAGCCAGATCCCTCGCCAGAGATAGCATTTGATGTTCGTTGTGGTCCGCTTGGCGGTCGAGGCACCTTGGGACCAAAATGCATTGGTGGAGGTGGCCTGGGAGGTCCAAGACCGGTACATGGAGGAGGTGCCGGTGGACGAGGACCAGGTTTGGCACCAGGAGGCATAGGTGGTGGAGGAGGTAGAGGGGACATAATGGCACTGGCATTAGGAGGTTTCATAGAGGGAGGTGGTGCAGGACTGGTTCTAATCGGTGCAGGAGGTGGTGGAGGATTGGCTCTAATTGGAGCAGGAGGTTCAGGAGGAAGAAGATCTGCTCGGTACGGGGAAGGATTCAGATGAAGTAATCTGGATTGGGAAGCACCGATCCTTCCTGGAGGCAGTGGTAGCAGTGGCTTACTATTTCCTGATATACCAGAAGATTCAGACGAGGCTTTGGTGGCAGCAGCAACAGCTCTGAATGATGACTTCCCATTGAAGGGAAGTTGTTGGGCATTAGATTGATTATAAACATTCCCATTAGTTGAGGCCTTTTTATGTAGGCTCGCTTCATTTCCAAACGATAACGATAGATTACCTAGCATCTGTTCTTTATTAGTTCCATAATCATATGCATTAGAAGAACCTGAAAAGAAAAAAAGATATTTCGATCAATAGCCTTCCGGAAGCTTCTGGAAACTGTCTATGGGAAAGTATATACCACCAGAGAATTCATTTAAGCTTAAACTGAGAAGGGGCCTGTTATCATTTTGTTTAGCTGAAGAACCTCTCCGACAGCAAAACAAGAACAACAATGCTGCAACAACAGATGTTACTACTGCGGTCGCAACACAAGCAATAATAATTGTTCTACCGTTATCAGTCCCCTTGTGTCTTGGGTCCATGCTGGCTGGACTTATATTGTTTGGAAGATCATTTATCAGAGCTGCAGCTTCATTAGAAGGTATAGGAAAAAAAGAGGGCAAAGATGCCGGATTTTCTGGACTCAAACGAGGAAATTCGGAATTAGGAGAAGGGTCGGGAGCCGGGGATGGTCCTAAGTTCGAGGCAAGGGCATTGGCAATGCTCTCAGTAGCCAAAGACCTTCTAGGAGCTTCACGCCAGTGAAACAATAACTCAAAATATCTGGTGTACCAAGCCTTAAAGCCACTATCTTCTCCAGAAACTTGGAATAGAAGATTATTCTTTTTTATGCAGTCAAAAAGAGCTTGTTTTAACTCGGGATGGAGAACGCTAATCAATTCTTGAACACTTCCTCCCTCTAATGAGTATCTTTTTGTAGTAATATCATTGATTGTACGCGGTATTTTCAGCGGAAGATATAAATGTGAGATTATATATATAGTATTGGTAGGAATTTGAGTTAGGATCTATTACTTAGAGATAATTTTAGTAGAATTAAAAGTCTTAAGTTAATAGGATTAAAAGCCTAAAGTAATTAGGACTTCTAATCCTATTCAAAGTCTTATTCTAAAGCCTAATATCGATCCTAGTTTGAATTCTTAATGGGATTCCTTTCGACAACCTCTGAGATGTTACCCACAACAAAACAAACGGTTGAATTAGAGTTTTTTCAAGCAATTCCAGGTTCGATAGTAACCTGTGAAACAAATTTAGCTCTCGTGGAGGATAAAGGCATACAAAATATTTGTTCTCCTACTGCACTCTTTTCTTCTAAAGGTACATCAACATGGATCATCGACTCTGGAGCATCTGATCACATGACTGGTAACAGGGAATTATTCCTTAATTTTTTAGATTCATCTTCTAAAAGTTCTATTAAAACAGCCGATGGCTCTTTTTCTCCTATCAAAGGAAGTGGCTCCGTCCTCATTAATGATAACTTGTTGCTTGAAAATGTTCTGTTTGTGCCTAATCTTGCCTGCAATCTTATCTCTGTTAGTAAACTCTCAAAGAATTTGAAGTGTTCATTACAGTTTACTGAATCTGGTTGTTTTTTACAGGCAATGAATTCGAGGAAAATACTTGGCAATGCTAGCTTACAAAATGGTCTTTATGTCCTTCTCGGTAATCAACCAACTGCCATACCAAATACTTCTTGCTCCTTTACTTCTTTAGGACAAATTGATAATATAATGTTATGGCATTTTAGGTTAGGGCATCCTAATTTCCATTATCTTGCTAAATTATTTCTTAAATTGTTTGTTAATAAAAATCCAAGTTCTTTTAAATGTCATATATGTTCTCTTGCTAAACAGACAAAAGCATCTTATTTACCATCTTTCTACAAACCATCTCACCCTTTTTCATTGATTCATAGTGATGTTTGGGGTCCTTCTCGAGTAAAGAATGTAACTGGTAGTAGGTGGTTTGTCACTTTCATTGATGACCATAGTAAAATAACTTGGACATATTTGTTAAAGGATAAATCTGAAGTAGCCTTTGTTTTTGAGAAATTTTATCATATGGTAAAAACCCAATTTGGATGTAAAATTCAGATATTCAAATCTGATAATGGGAGTGAATATTTTACCAAGTCATTGGGAGAATTTTTTAACAAAAAAGGGATTTTGCAAATAAGCACTTGTGTGGATACACCACAACAAAATGGGGTTGCAGAAAGAAAAAATAGACATTTGTTAGAGGTTACTAGGTCTTTGATGTTCACCAGTAACACTCCTAAGTATTTGTGGGGCAAGGCTTTATTAACTGCGACCTATCTCATTAATCGAATGCCTAGTAAGGTTTTGCAACATAGAACACCTAGAGCTGTTTTTTTAGAGTGTTATCCAAATTTTAAACCATTGTCATCTATTCTTCCATTTAAAGTTTTTGGTTGCACTGTGTTTGTAAAAGATTATGCTCCCTCTTTGTCAAAACTAGACCCTAGATCTTTGAAGTGTGTCTTGGTAGGGTATTCTTCACTTAAGAAGGGTTACAAATGTTACCATCCTCCTTCTCAAAAAATTTTTATTTCAATGGATCTCACCTTTTTTGAACATGAACCTTATTTTCACTCGACTAAAAATCAGGGGGAGAATAGTGATATTTTTCAGCCTCTCAGAAATCAGGTTTATTCTTCAGATTTATTTATTAATAATCCTTTGTCATTTGAACCTGATAACTCTTCCACTTCTACACCTACAACTCTTCATCCTTCACCTATTGTTACTACTCCTCAATTCTCACCTAAACCTCCCTCACAAACTCCTCAACCCTCTAAGCAATTGAAAGTTTACACCAGAAAACAGAAAACTATTCCAGAGACTGTCTTGCAATCTGACACTTGCCAAGAATTGGACTTGAGTTCAGTTGCCAATGAGAATGATGAAGATAATGTTCTAACTGAGTTTCCTTCCTCGTTACCTGAGGTTGATGATTTACCAATTGCTAAAAGGAAAGGGATAAGAGAATGTACAAAGCATCCCATTCAGAGATATGTTGCTTATGGTAATCTAATGTCATCTTTCAAGGCTTTTACAGCTTGCTTAGATAAAGAACAAATACCTGACACTATTGAGGAGGCTCTAAATGATTCTAAGTGGAGAAGAGCTGTTGAAGAGGAGATTGAAGCACTTGAAAAGAATAATACTTGGACCATTACAGATCTTCCGCAGGGCAAGAAACCAGTTGGATGCAAGTGGGTGTTCTCCATAAAATACAACTCTGATAGTAGTATACAAAGGTATAAAGCAAGATTGGTAGCCAAAGGTTTTACTCAAACCTATAGAATTGATTATAATGAGACTTTTGCTCCTGTAGCTAAGCTAAATACAATTAGAGTTCTCTTAAGTTTGGCAGTAAACAAAGACTGGATGCTGCATCAACTTGACATTAAGAATGCTTTTCTTAATGGAAAATTGGAAGAAGAAGTGTACATGAGAGTACCTTCGGGTTTGAAGTCGATAAAAGGTGATCAGAAAGTTTGTAGACTTAATAAATCCATCTATGGTTTGAAACAGTCGCCTAGAGCCTGGTTTGACAGATCTACCAAGGTAATTCTGAAAGCTGGATATAAACAATCCTTAGCAGATCACACACTCTTCATTAAGATAACCTCTAACAATAAAAGGGTTATTTTAATAGTGTATGTGGACGACATAATTCTGACAGGTGATAATGAGGAAGAGATAAATCACCTGAAAAGGTTATTAAATACAGAGTTTGAAACAAAAGACCTAGGAAAACTCAGATACTTTCTAGGCATGGAGGTTGCTAGGTCGAGCAAAGGTTTAGTAATAAATCAAAGAAAGTATGTTCTTGATTTACTTAATGAAACTGGGATGCTAGGATGCAAACCGGTTGATACTCCCATGGAAGCAGGATTAAAATTTAGTAAAGATGACTCAAGTCATAAAGTTGATAAGGGTAAATTTCAAAGGTTAGTGGGAAAGTTAATTTATTTATCATTAACCAGACCAGATATTGTCTTTCCAGTTAATGTTATCAGTCAACACATGACTGATCCAAGGGAGGATCACATGGAAGCTGCAATTAGAATTTTGAGATACTTGAAAGGGACACCAGGGCATGGATTGCTATTTAAAAAGACTCAAGAAAGTTCTATTCATATTTTTTCAGATTCAAGCTGGGCAGATGAACTGACAAAAAGAAGATCAACTAGTGGTTATTGTTCCTTTGTTTGGGAAAATCTAGTGACTTGGAGAAGTAAGAAACAAACAGTTGTATCTAGAAGCAGCGCTGAAGCAGAATATAGGGCTTTAGCATTGGGAATGTGTGAAGGAATTTGGTTATTAAAGCTACTGAAAGAGCTAGATGTGAACCAAGAGGAAAAGTTCGAGATTTTTTGTGATAATCAGTCTGCCATACAAATTGCTCGAAATCCAGTTCATCATGATAGGACGAAACATGTAGAGATTGATAGACATTTTATCTCAGAAAAAATTACTAATGGGACAGCTTCTTTATCCTATGTTCCTACAGAAGAACAAGTGGCAGACGTGTTTACAAAAGCATTACCAAAAGCTTCATTCGACAAGTTTCTATTCAAGTTGGGAATATATAATATATATTCTCCAACTTCAGGGGGAGTGTGAGATTATATATATAGTATTGGTAGGAATTTGAGTTAGGATCTATTACTTAGAGATAATTTTAGTAGAATTAAAAGTCTTAAGTTAATAGGATTAAAAGCCTAAAGTAATTAGGACTTCTAATCCTATTCAAAGTCTTATTCTAAAGCCTATAAAAAGGCATTAGCTTGTGTAAACAAAATCATTCATTCAACAACAGAAAAACAATTATGTTTCTTCTTCCGTTTCAAAAAAAGCTTAAATTTTCTTCTTTTTTTTTTTAACATTATTTTATTTTTCCACAAAGTTGGAAGTTGATTTTCTACAATAAATTCGGATCTTCAAAAGCTTCATTTAAATCATTCAAATCTTGTCTGCAACTTATCCATAACAACTCAGCCTGCACGTAAACAATTGAATAATTTTAAACAAGGTTGCAGCAAAGAGAAAATAGGCTTTTCCCTACATCTTAAACCTTTTGTACAATGACCGTAACCTCGAATGTCATTTTCACTAATTGATGCAGCCAATATTCGATATTCATGTCATTCTCATCCAAAAGTGATATGATAAACTTTAAAACATAATCAAACAGCATGATTCAAGAAAATTCAAATGCACCATAATTTTTGCATCAACTCAAAAGGTCAAAACACCTAAGGTCACTTCTATTTCTCAAAAGTTCAGTATGCAACAGTGTGGCTCCAACTCATAAATTTTCTTAACGTACCAACATCCGAAACCCATTCCCAACACTTATTAGAACATAGGTACGGGAGTACGACCATTCAAAGACCCCTCAAATGCATGAAAAAACTTATGAAGAAGTGAACATACATGTGTCAAACAACAACACCTGAATATGAATAACATAGGTATGCACTATCTATCAATACATACAAGCTACCAACCTCATGAAAAATTCTCTAGTTCCGGAAAATATTCCAATGAATTAACGCCTAATACTCCCACGTATTTCGACCTCTAATGTTGGCTTTCGTTTTCCCAACTTACAAACATAAGCCCCGATAAAAAACGATATGGAGATTATTGATACTACTTTAACTAATCTCTAAGTAATCATTGAAAGATCGAGTTCAGGGATGGACCGAGAATTTTCTATAAGAGGTGCAAACTATCAAGAAGGTATATTAGAAATGTAGGGTATGCAAAATAAATATATAAAATATAGGAAACTTGAAATTATTAAGGGTGCGGTTTCACCCGAGCACCTGTAGGTCCATCCGAGATCGAGTTCAATGTTGAAACATGGTTCAAAGAAATTCCCAAGGTTCCATTAAACGTGCTATCATCCATTTCTACCCAACAATAAAAGGCTAAAGCATAATTTTCAAATACAAACTATTTGCTAATAAACAAATCTATAATTGCTTTCATTCCACATAACAATATTGTTCAAGCAAATCAACTGCAGCAAATGAAGATTACTGTAACTACAAACAATCACTTAAGCAAATCAAGACTTTAAAGCAAAGATGCAAAGCAATCCAGTTTACCAGATTCTCATTAATCTCCCCAGTTGCTGGATCTACTAATGGTTAAGAAATGCTGCTTCTGCTTCTGCTTCTCCAACCTTACTGTAATCTAAGCTGGAAGTCAATGATACACAAAGCAGAGCTACCAAAAACACTAATTGTTCTTAAGAAACCCATTTTTCCCTTATATAATCAACATCATCACAAGCACAAAAATAGATTCTTCTTCATATGATCAATGACCCAAACCCAACACCACCGACACTAACCAAAACCCTACCAAGTTGTACCATCCACATTCATAGTTTGAAACACTTGGCACCAACTCGAATCAGAATATCCTTCAAAGGAAAACCCTTGAAATCTGCTGGAAAACAAGTAGATTCTGGAGGCTGAAACTTAGGATTAGAACTCAAACCAAACAAAACCCAGAATTTATCCTCCTCTGCAAAGCCGAAAAGATGGATCAAACTCGATCTTTGAAACCAGAAAACAAAACCCAGAAAGGCAGAAAGGAAGTATAAGCTGAATAGAGCTGAAAAAGAAACTGAAAAGATGAAAGCAAAAGGCAATGGGTTTCAAATCTTTCTCTTCTTTAGTAATCAAAAGACCCCAATATGTGAACACATGAAACAGGACAAAGATGTGACCTTTTTTAGTATGGAATTTAATAATTTTATGACCGAATCATATATAATGAGAATGGCAGCTCAGTGGGGGAAAAGAAAATGCATAGAAAAGACTTACGCGGCAAGGAAAGAAGTACTTCTGCATTTTAATCAAATTAGTTGACAAAATAGAATCTTACCTAGGGGTGAGCGTGCAAGCAAATCGAGTCAAAAAATTTTGAGTTATTCGAGTTAAGTTATTATATTTTACAATTTAAAATTTTTTTAAAAATTTTTCGATTTGAGTCGATTTTAACGAGTTCGATTCGATTCAATTTTTCAATTTTATATATAGATTTTAATTATAATATTATAATATAGTTTGATTGTAATTTAAACGTTTTTTTTATTTTTACATACATATTTTTTCATATTATTTTTTACATATGTAAAAAAGATTTTAAATTATTATTATCATCAATCAAATATCTTAGGTATGGATATATCATTTTATTAAATTACAAGTTTTATTAATAATTTTCTTGTTATCTAGGTAAGACTAAAACTAAAAAAAAAAATAGTGATAAATAAAATACAAAATTAAAAACAAATAGCATAATATAAAATATACAAATAAAAATTTTATTAAATAAATTAAAAATAATGTAGAAAGTGACCAGATTATAAAAAAAAATTAAAATGTAAAAAAGAATGAAGAATAAGAATGGACTAAAAATAAAACTATGTGGGTTAAATATGCAATAACCTCTATAATTACTAAAAATTTCAAGTTATTAGAGTTATTCGATTTTCATTTTATAACTTGAACTTAATTTGAAATTTTTTCGAGTCAATTTGAATTTATAAAATTTTGAATCGAGTTAAAACGAGTCAAATTTTTCACCTCAATTCGAGTCGAGAAATTTGATTTTTTCGAGTCGAGTCGAATTTTGCTCACTCCTAATCTTACCGGTAAAATTTTATAAATGTTTTTTTAATATTTTTTAAATGTTATACTAATTATTTTATTTTTAAAATATTATATTTTAAATAATAATTTTAAACATATTTTTTTAAAAAAATAATTTTTGAAAACTAAAATAACTAAATTAATAAAAAATTAAAATTGGTATCAAAAGATATTGATTTTGAACAATAATTTATAAAAAAATACTTTAAAAGTTATCAAAACACAGATCAATGTTTATACCTTTTATTTTTTTAATCAATTTAATATATATCATATAAATAATAAAAAACATATGTTATTATCCATTAAATTTGTGACATATAGACAATAAATATTTTTTAATACGAATTAATGTTAAATTTTTAGATCGAATAATTTTTTTCCTTACAAGCAAATCTATTTATTATCACTTCAAGCATAAATATATTTATTAATTTTCAACACGAAGATTTATAAGATCTTATATAATTTATTAAAATAAAATTTTTAATTCTATAAAATAAATATTTATTGATTTATTATAAGCATGTATGTAACTATCAATCCATAATTAATTTTTTATTTTTCTCTTATAAATATTTATCTTTATAATTTCTTAATATACATGTCTTAAACCACCCTTACTGAAATTATATTCTATAAAATTATAAAGAGTAAAATTATAAATTAAAAATTATAATTATAATTTTTAGATTTTTTAAAATGTATGTAATCACTGGTTTTCGTCCGGGGAATCGCCACCAATTGATTTTCTTGACGGTGCGATTGGAACACCAAAAAAATTGCGTCTGCGAACCAGAGTGAGTTCGGAAGTCTGTTACACGTGAGGAAGGGCGAGCACCCCCACTATGCCCGTAATCGGCACCTGTCGGTTACATAATATCTTATACGAAAGAAAACATAATTCGAAATTTAACTTTATAGTTATGGCCCATGTTCTGCAAAATAACAAATATCATAATTAGATAAGAATACAAATATATATTATATTAGTATCATGAATATATGCATATATATATTAACAATGTTAAAGAAAGATGAATAGTTATATAAATATATATTATATATAATAATAATATAATGATAATAATAAAAATAAAAATAATAATAATGAGAAAATTATAATATGGGAACTTTCAGGGACCATTCTGCAAAAAACAGAAACATAAAGGGGTTAAAAAATAATAAGGATGAAATTAAAAGAAAATAAAGAATAAGGGCTAAATTAAGCGAAATTAATGACCAAATTGAACACAGATGCAGACTAGAGTGACAAGCTATGAACGGGTCAGGAATGCAAGGACCAGGGGGGGTGATTTTGCCATTTTAGCGGGTTAGGTACTGGATCGGGTCAGATATACGGGTTCGGAGCCGGGTATCCATGAGTGAAACGACGCCGTTTTGGGCCCGATGAACCGGCACCAAAACGGTGCCGTTTCACTAAATATATATATCCTATATTGATTTTTTTTTAGCTCATTTCTCTTCTTCTTCCTTTGAACCACAAACAACACTGCTGAGAGAAGCTCTGAAGCCTGGCGCTGGAGCAATTCCCGGACACCGCACGCGGCTGCCGACCGCCGTGCCGGTTGCCGGAAACCTGCAAAAGAATAACCTTTCCGATTCGTGTGGATGCAAGGAGCAAGGTCGTGGCCTCGGTTTTTCGGAAAAAAGCATCTATCGACGCAAATCTGAAAGATAAGTTTCGAGACTTATATATTTTTTTTTACCTTGTTGTTGCTTGATTTGGTCTCTAAACCACTGTCTCTCTTCTCCTCTCACTTCGTTCGAACTGTATAGATTTTAAGTTAATGTTTTTGCTTCGAAAATGTTTCTCTTCTATTGATTTTTGGCCGATTTTTTGTCTAGCCGATTACATCTGATCTGCTGGGTTTTTATACCCAGATTATATACATATTAAAATGCCACTTGCAAAGGGTTATTATCCTATTTTAAGATCTGTAAATATAGGTTTAATGATGTAAACTCCTTTTGCAGGTTGAAGAGACAGAGGCGGTGAGCAGAGGCGGCTCTGGGTTTTCACGTGGGCGAGACGGTGACCGGCGCTCTTAGTAAATCAGAGGCGTGTGGCCACCACGCGCGAGCTGAATAGCCGCGCGTGGCCCCCACGCGCGGACAGTTGGCAGGGAGGCTTGAGGAGGAAGAGGCCGGTTCATCTGGGGCTAGGGTTAGGTTAGAAATGTTTAGGGTTTGTATTGGATCTGGGTTGTTTGTTTTGATTATGGGCTTGGAATTGTATCTGGGCTTTGTACTATATTTTATTGATTAATAATAAAAGGGTTTTGGTTTTATAATTTGCTGGACTTTGTTATTGGATCTAATAATAATAATAAATGGAAGTTTGGGTTTGGATTTTACTCTAATGGGTTATTACAATGTATAATACCATAATTTTACTCGACTATATATATACATATAAATAATATTTTTATTATAAATAAACTTAATAAATAAATAGTTTAAACTCAATAATGATTTAGAGTCTATTTAAAAATAAAAAAATATCCAAATTATGTACATAAAATTCAAAAAGCTTATTTTAATTATAAGGCTTAAATGTCAGTCCAACAAAATTAAATTATATTTTTTTCTGCCTAAAATATTACGTGGCAATCTCTCATTGGTCTAAATTAAATAGCACAAATTTTATTTTTTTTTAATTTAATTGGCTCGTGATGTCATCGCGATAAATTCTATCAATTTAATCTTTTAAATTTTAATTATTTAAATTGAATGGAATTTGATTTTTATTTGTGCATGTTTAATTAATTCATGTAGTATTATTTAATTTGATTTAAATACCTTATTTAGATTTAAATAATATTAGGGTCTTAGTCTTAGGTCTTTTAAATAGGCTTTTAATAATTTAAATAGGATAAATAATTATAATAAATTAATAATATTAATTAAAAATTTAGGAGTTAAATTTGATTAGTGTCGTGATAATTAGGTATTATTTAATATAAACTCCTTAACAGAATAATCAATATTTATTAAAACCCTAAAAATATTAAATAACATAGATTAAATAAATAGAACCTTAAATAGGATTATTACTTTAAATAAATAAAATAATTAATTTATAGGAAAATATTATCTATATTTTTTAAAATTTAATTAGGGATGGTACCCTTAAGTAATGAGATATTTTTCTAAATAAATTTTAAAACTAAATAATATTCTTAGAATAAAAAACATAAAAATTAATTACTATTTATTAAGTTGGCATTTAAAATAAACAATACTATGAAGAAACCGAGCATAAAATTCTTTTATAAGAGAAATATATTTTTGGAATATAAAATGCTACATACATACTTATAAATTATATATATATATATATATAGCACATCAAATATATTAATATATTACACATATACATACATACTTATACATTTTATATATTGTATATATTATATAAGTATATTATATGTTATATATAATATACTTTCTATATATATAATATTTTATATATTATACATAGAATATATGCTATATATACAATTATGCTATACATAAAATATTTTATGTACAATATAATTCTATATATAGTATACATTCTATGTATAATATATTCTATATATATAGTATTTTATTTATAAAAAGTATAAAATATATATTATATATAATACATACTATGTATAGTATACATTCTATATATACAGATAATGTTCTATATATTTAATATATATTATATATAATATATTCTATGTGTAGTTAATGTTCTACATATAATATACATTCTATGTATATTTTATGCTATATACATAATATATATTCTATATATAAAGTGTATAGTATATATAAAATATATACTATATATAAAATGTATATTATATATTTTATATATAGTATATACTATATATATTATATATGTATATTTAAAAATATTATAAAAAAATATTTTGTATATAATGTATATACTAAAATTTAACTAAATTTTTATTTATATTAATTTTTAAAAGTTAAAAAGTTTAGATATTCCTCAAATTTTATCTTTATTAATTTATAACTTTTACAATTGTATTCACTATTTTAGATATAACGCATTTAATTATTTTTTTTGTTATTTCAATTCTTATAACTATATTTTAATTTTGTTATTTATTTTATAATTTAGTCCAATATTTTTAGTAAGATAATATTTTATTTTATTCATGGTTTTATCAATCTAAACTTAAGTTTAATCAAATGTTTATTCTTTTCGATCCCTAAAATTTTTTATTTAAAATTAAACTCATTGTTTTAATAATTTTGTCAATATTTACTATTTTAATTGTATACTTTGTTAATTAGTCCCTAAAAATTTATTATTACTTTAAATTGACCCTTATTTTTTATAATTTAATCTATTTTTTTAATTTTATGATACTTTTATTTATCTTCGAAATTTATATTTTTAATTTTTATAATTTAATCTACTTTTTAAGATTTGAAACATTTGATGATATGTTATTTCAGTCTAGTGCGTTTGCATAACATTCTGGTAAAAGATATTAGATATTAAATAAGTAATTCTAAATAAATGAATTTAAAATATGAATTAACCATGACCTAAAATAGACCCAACCTGAAACATACTCAAATCCGATACGAATCAAATCAAAACATCAAATAAACTTAAAATGATTTGTATCTGATTTTACCTAACCTAAAACTTAACAAATTAATTAATTTTACATCCCTAGTAGTATATAAATATGTTTTAGTTACAATATAAATAATTATAATACGATTATATAAATATTTTTATGAATATTTTAATATATGGTAAAATTGATTGTATATTGCATCTATTTTTTTAGAAAACTATAGAGGGTGACTTTTTATTTCAAAATTTTTGAACAATATCAAATTGTGGTCGGGTAGGACACACCTCAACTTCATGAAAAGTAAAAAAAAAATTGATGAAAGCAACTTACTTTCTACCTAACTTCATGAAAGTTAAAAAAAATTATGAAGATGCTTGAAAACAACCCGCCCTCATACATAATTAAAAAAATAAAAATTAATTCAAATTGCTTTTCAAGGTGTTTTCACAATTTTTTATTTTTATTTTTTCTAATTGTGCATGAGAACGAGTTGTTTTCAAACAACCTTCATCTTTTTTTTTTTAATTTTCATGAAGTCAAATTGTGTTTATTCTAATTATAGATATACTATTCAAAGTGTTATATTCTTTGAAATATTTTTGGACTATCAATAGTTTTGAAAGTAAAAATGTTGAAAACAATATCCATTTTCCTCCCCCCGCCGCATCCTCCTTCCTTCGTCGAGCCTTTCCTTTAATGGTTGGGGGAAGCATTCCCTTATCTGAACTTGGCTTCACCTATAATATATTAATTAAATAATTATATTATTCTTTAAAAAATTATAATAAGTTATAGGTAAATTTATAATTAAATAATTAATTAACGATTAATTATTAAAATTAACAATTTTTAGTAGTTAAATTACTATTAAAAAATTCAATAACCATTATCCTAATGACCAAATTTATTGTCTCAAATAGTCTTTCAAATAAATTTTTGGGTATTATTTATTAGAAAACTTAAATTTGTGATATATAATCATTTAAATTTTTATTCGTGTTTATTAATACTACATTTGTTAATAGGCGTTAGAAAATATTGATGATAGTATGCTGATGTTTCTCTCCTTGCTTTAATTTTATCTATTTTTATCCATAATCAATTTTAAATTAAAAAAATAGATTTATTGTACCTCATCGGAGAGGTAAACCGGAGCTCCAGATCCGAGAATATTTTCCAGCCTCAAGGAACCGAGCGATACGACCAACCGGAAACTGAAGCCCGGCCTTGCTACTCCTCGATGTCGCCTTCTCCGACGCTCCGGATCCGAGAGTTTTTCCCCGACCGGCCATTTGAACTGTGAACAAACAAGTTAAACGAAAAGTACAAAATTTGGAGCATGAGAAGGAGAAATAGAATAACAGTGAAAGATTTTACCGCTTATTTTGGTGTAAATATATAGAAGAGTGTGAAGAAACTAGCGAATGGGAAGAGAGTATGCGGACAATGAACTAAGACCGCAGGATGTAGATTAAATGGACGGTTTGGATCTGAAAACCGAACACCGCTTCTGTCCTTTTATTTTATTTTCGTGAAGTTAGAATTGAAGGAAATTTTCGGTTTTTCAAATTGGAATCCAATGAAATATACGTTATAATGGGATAATAAATAATAATAAAGTATATTAATTGGGTATATACTTTTGAATGGGTTATTGATTATATTTTTTTAATTATGTAGATAAATATTTATATTTTTAAAGAAGATGTCGAGATTTAAAATGAGATAACTTAACTTTCCTTAGTTATTAGGTTAATTATATCAAAATAATTAATATAATTAATTAATAATTATTTATTTAAACAAATAAAATAAAACATAAGAACATTTATATTTGATAAAAGATGCATGAATAAAGGCTTACATCATATAAAGTTTTCATTATAAAAGCCAATAATCTCTAGAGCAAGTGGTTAAAAACTTAAATTGTGATTATAGACTCAATAGGAGTAATTTTCCCTTTATAGGAATTATTTAAAAAATTACTTTAAAAAATTATGACCACGATCTCTTAATTAAAATTTGTTAGAAGACTCGCTCATTAATATCTATATATAGAGAAAAGGAACTATCATCGAGGTCATTAATTAAACTGATCGAACTAAAATTATTTTAGTTAATTTGATTGATTAATTTTAAGTAAATTTAGTTAACGATTAATTTTTTTAAAAAAAATTAATTATCGATTAATTCGTTTCGAATTCGGTTAATTGGCCGAAATCAGTAAATTCAGAATTAACTTTTTTATCTTATATCTAAGACTACTTTCCACAATCTCTTAATAAAAATTTGGTTATTGATTAATTGTTTTTATTAATAAAAGATTTATATCATATATCTCATTAAAAATTATCTAAATTTACTCTAAAAAATACACATAATAATAATCGATAATCAAGTAGACTTAAATTATTAAAGTTTTATTCGACACGGCTTTTCGAATTCTGGATGGGATGAGAATGGTAATTTAAGAAGAAATTAAAATTTTCATTTTTTTTAAAATGAGTTTGAAGACCAAATATTTTAAAAAAACTAATTAAAAACATATTGGTTCTGTTTAATTTTTTAATATTTTTTAGTAAAATATCTAAAATAACTCTAGGGACACACGTGAATATCATGTATCGTATTCGAAATATCTTAAAATTCATACAACCGTTCTCAACTATTTTTAATCGTATCTTGTTAATATAATACGCTCTTGATACGTACCTTAGTCATTCCCGACTCATCCTTATCCCGAGGATGTACTGGTTACGGTAAACATCCTCGTGCTTTCTAAGTGTGATTTATGAAAATTTTAATAAAAAAAAGAATGAAAAAAAAACAATAAAGGGTTATATCTCCAAAAATATGAAAGAAGAGAGAATTTTCTCTAATTATTGTTTTAAAAGTTTTGTTTAAAAATATCTGACTCGATTGATTTAATATAATAATCTAAATTTTTAAAAATTGATTATATTTTAAAAAAATTATTTAATTGGATCAGATTTAACTCGAGACTTTTCTCGGTATCTAATTGAGTATTTTTTATGAAAAACAATAGTTAAAAAAAGTTTAAAAAAGGTTGTGTTGAATTTTAAGAAATTTGATATATACAAAATCCTTATATTTTTTATAAAAAAAATTGATATTAGAAAACGATATTAAAATTCTTATAATTTTATAAAAAAAGTATGATCGTTCTCTAATCGTTTTTAAATCTGTCTTTTTTTAAAAAAAAAATTATTGTTTAGGTCAGACTCACTCAACAATTAAAAAAACTACTAGGATTTTCCCTCACTCTAACTTTTATGATAGAAAAAAAATAAATTGATCCAAAATAGAACCCCTTTATTCCATTAGAACAAGGCATCAATGAGATAAATTTTTTTTATCCGAAAGAAAGTTATCGAGAGACCGGAAAAAGAAAAAAAAAAAAGAAGAAGAAATTGTCTCTTCTAATGCAGTAGGTGTGAGTTTGATTTAGAAGATTCGACCAAAAGATTCTGGGTTTAACGATAATAATTTAATTCGAAATTAATTAATTTTGACTTAACTCGTTAGGGATGGATTTTTTTTCTTAAAAAATAGGTTTGGAACGGGTTTAAAGTAAAAATCCTTCAACCCGACCTGATATATTAACATGATTTATTATTCCCTTTGTCTCATAAATATTGTCTCTTATTGATTTTTGGGGGTCAAATTTTTTCAACTTTGACTCTTGATTATTTAAAATTTATTATTGATAAAAATATGAAAAAATATATTTTAAAAATTTCTAATTAAGTAGATTTTAGATTTAAAATATTTAATATAATTATAATCAAAGTTTAAAATTTTTGACTTTCAAAAGTCAATAAGAGACATTATTTTTGGGACGGAGGGAGTATATTTTTGTATTTAATATTTTTATTATTTTTTTGAGTCATATCAGATTTAATCAAAATTTTTATTAAAATATTAAGTCAGATCAAGATCAAATTACAATTTTTATTATGTAGGACCGAATAAAAAATAAAATATATCAAGAGACTAATGTTCTAACTTTATGGAGAAAAATGGTTTAATTATGACTCAGCCCCTCTACTTTTGCCATTTCAATATTTAATTCTTGATTTGAAATTGGTAAAAAGATTTCTTAGGTCCCTCAATTCTGAAATTGGATAAATTGATCCTTAAATGAGACAAAAAAAAAAAGATATTAAAAGTTTTGCATATTCATCAACATAGCTCCCAACATCCAGCACCGAACTGACAGCCGTTGTCAGGATTTCATCGGCGTTGCTGCGCCGTTCCCACCGCTCTGTCAGTTAGGAGAAACCACCGCGGTGGAGATAATGCCAGTGGCTAAGGATGATAGACAGGTATAATTTTACGAATTTTACGTCGCACTGTACCATTGGAGTGGGGATGGATATGAGTTTAGTGGGTAGTGGACGAGTGTGGATGTAAAATGTCATACCCATCATGGGTAGTGGGTAGGTGATGGGTTTATTGTCTTACCCGCACCGTATCCACTCGCTTTGTATCCGCCTGCCATATGAATTTTTAATCATTTGTATTTATAGACTTTGATTATGCCTTTTTATTATGGTATTTTATGTACTAAGATATTAATTTATTTTAAAATCTATGTTAATTATTAAGCTTGTAGACTTTGAACTCAATTAACTTGATTTGAAAAACTGATAATTTATGATCGTATTTGAATTAATCAGGTTAAATTTTTTTAATGTGTGAATAAGTAAAATTTATATAAATGTAAATATATTTTAGTTATGTTAGTTATATATTAATTAGTTGTAGTTAAATAGAATTTATATCAGTAAAAATGTATTTTAGTTAAATTAGTTATCATTATTTTGTTAGATGTAGTTAAATTTATATAGTTGTAAATATATTATATGTAAATTTAATCGATCAATAAAGTATACGAAATTTCACTCTTCTTATAAATCTATGATTTATTTTTACATATTTCGATATTAAAAGTTGCTTGTAAGTATGTACAAGCAGATACGTTTTGAGTGGTGGGTGTGGGGATGGATTTAAAAATATACCCGCGTGTACAGGTGTGGATTTAAGAATATACCCACGTGGACGGATGTGAATTTGAAAATTATACTCACCACGAATGATAGGTAGGTAATGAATATAATAAATATTTTAAGTGGGTATGAGTATGGGGAGAGGGTATCTGCACCCACCCGCCCATTTACCATCCCTAGCGGTTGCAATTAAGCAGAGAAAATCCAATATAGATTGTCTTCCATAAAAGTTAAAGGATAAACTACAACATAAGTCATTAAATTATAAGTATAGTTATATCTAGATCACTTAATTATTAAAAGTTCTATTTGAATCACTTATTTATAGGTAGTGTTATATTTGGGTCACTCAATTATTAAAAGTTATATTTCGATCATTCAATTATGGGTAAGTTTACAATTATACCACCCTTCATATTTAAAAAATACATCAATAAGTCATTTTTTTTTCCAAATCACTTGTATACTCTCGTTAACATTAGAAAACTTTATTTGTGATTCAAATATAACCTTAACCATAAATAAATAATTCGATATAATTTTTAATAATTGAGTGTCCAAAATATAACTTACTCATAATTTAATATTTTTGTTATAGTTTACCCAAATGTTTTAAGATAATTTAATTTGAAAACCCCATTTTTCTTAAACTAAGTTATTTTAAAATATTATTTACTACATTTAAAATCTAATTTCCTACCCAACTTAATGGCGTTTTTCCAATAATACAGTTGGAGATTTTTTTAAATATTGAATCACTTAAATTATTTTTAACAATATAATAAATTATTATTCAAATAAAAAATCGAATTGTTTTCGCCCATCTTCAAACAATGTTTCAATAAAAATAATAAATATTGTTCAAAAGTAGGAGAAGGTAATCCGTCTTTGAACAATTTTTTTCACCCAATCACTGTTTAATAGTATTTTTTCCTAACAAATCAAACTAAAAAAAATATTTGAAGACGGGTTGCTTTCCTCCACCTTTGAACAATATTTATTATATTATCACTATTTGAAGACGAATCGAAAGCAACCCGACTTCTGACTTGAATAACGATTCACCATCCTGTTAAAAATAATTTTAGTGGTTCAATACTTTTGGAAGAAAAATTCTCCAATAATATTGTTGGAAAAACTCCCAATTCTAGGAGAAATTATATTTTGAGTAAATCTCATCAGGTCATTCATGAGACTAAAAAACATCTATCACATTATTTTTCTCATGTCATGTTTTCTTAAATAAATCTTTATTTATATTTACTATTAATTTATTTTAAAAATATTTTTTTCAAATAATGATTCACTTAAAAAAATATATAATACGAAAAAAATAATAAAATAAATAAATTTTAATAATTAATCCATAAATACATAATAAAATTTACCCGTAATATAATTTCTTCGTTTTAACTCCCCTTTGTTAGGATTAATCTCTTTTTTCTGAATTGTACACGTTGTAATCATGTATATTTTCCAGTGGGTCCCTTTGTATGCTAAATGTGACATTTTGTACTGATGGATGTGTGCCAGCCGACTACTTATTAAACACGTGCAGGGATGGACCCAGGCGGATACAGAAGATAATTATCTTTATATAATTTTAAATATATATATATATATTCATTATAGAATTTATATTTATTTTAAATTGTATAATTTTTTAATATATATATAATTATTTTAAAAATTATCATATATTTTATTATAGTTTTTGATATTAATTTATAAAATATACCGTGCACTGAGTAGATTTAGAGTTTGATAATCTACTAAGGATGCTTGCAAAGTAAATATTTTTTTAATAAAAATAATATATATGATGGTAATACATTAATAATTAATAAATAAGATTAAAGATGTATACGAGTCGGGTATTAAATTATTTTAATTTAACTTTAAAATTAAGAGTTCTTGTCTGATTTTATTTTAAAATTATATTTGATGATATTTTACCTGATAAAATTTAATTTAATATTTTGGTAATACTTATTCCCGACTTGACCAATACAAATATATTTTTTATATTTTGTATAAAATAAGGAGATAATCGAAAATATAAAAAATATTATTCTTGTAATGATTCCTAAATAAGTAAATATAGATATGAGAATTATATATTTTTTATTTGAAGAGTTTATATTTAATACACCGGGTTAAACATAAAAAGCTTTTATAAATATTTTAGTTTTAAGATTTTATAGTTTTGTTTTGGATTTAAAGATTTAATGGTAGAAATTAAAGTTTATAATAATATAATTAGGAATTTAAATTCTAATATATAAACCTTAAATTTTAGTCTTAAAATCTAAATCGTAAATTCATAAAATATATATTTTAAAATAAATAACAAACCTTAAAATAATGTACTAGTGATTTTTATTTCATTTTATTCCGGTGTATGGAATCATCAATTATTTAAATTAGGAAAACTTTCATTCGGAACTTAAATTTGATCCGACTCAAATATAAACCTTTTTAAAAAAATTTAATCTCATAAAACTTTTTCAAATCAAAACTCATCAAATTCAGATATTGTGATCATCCTTGATCTTCAATAAAATTAAATGAATAATCTAATCTCCACTTTTATTTTGATTAATAAAGATCTCTGAAGATTATTTAATGATTTAAGTTTTTTATAATATCAAAAAAAATATCACTTAATCCTGACATTATGCATATACTATCACCTGTACATGACGTTACATAAAAAATAACCTAAATTCTCAAATAATCTTTAACGATTTTTATTAACTAAAATAAAAGTGAGTATTGAATTATTCATCTGATTTTGCATTGATCTTATGATATGCCTTTTTCTTGACAAATATATTAAATAATTATGTTAATATCTTGTCTTAATTAGATTTATTTATATAATTTTTGTGATTAAAAAACAATTTATATTTATCATTGAAATTATCAATTCCAAAAATAATTTGAATCAAAATAAAACACATACGAATCAAGAAAATTGAATTAAATTGATTATCTTTATATTTTTATAAAATTTAATTTAAATTAATTAATTAATAACTCAAATATCACTGATTATAAAAACCCTGTATTATATTATATTTTATCTTTAATATTTTTAAAAAATTATTAAAAAATATGATAATCATATAATTTAATCCTAATTATGTACATTAATTATCTTGTATGACGTGACGGTCCAAGTGGTTGAGATTATTTGTCAAGACCAACATGTCAAGTGTCAAATGTCAATTAATTTTTTTAGTTTAATTATTTTTTTACCTATCGATCATTAAATTTAAATCGTATTTTATAAAATTTTATTATTATATATTTTTAACTTAATTTTTATTTATAATATTAAAATTCTTAACATTATTTAAAAAATTAATATCTCATCAATTAATTGCTATTAACGCCTCATTAATTTAAGACCACTGGTTTTCCCCCAACCGCGTTTGCTCTTGGCCAGTGCACTAACTAGTGGAGGACAAACCAGACCAAATAATTAATAAAAATACATCACAATTGAAACGGATTTTATTAATATTTTTGTTGAGTTGATCAAACTTTGGAAGATGACTAAGAGGGGATGAATTGGTAATTTTAAATTTGTGGAGTAAATTTGGTAAAAATTGCTAGAAATGAAGAATAAAGAATTTATAGTGGTTCAAGCTTCGAACAAGCTCTACATCCACTACCTTAGCTCTCACTAAGGATTTTGAAATCAATTCACTATTGAATTCAACCTTTTTCTAGGTTCAAGGGATAACCTTTACAAGCAAATCAATTTTCTACCCAAAATTGATTTGAAACTCACAAGAAGTTACAAGAGATGAATGAGGGCTAAAAGAAATTCTCTCACAAGAAATAAATGCCCTAAATACAATTTAAATCTCCCCAAACTTTTAAATACAAGAATCAAATGTAAGATCATAAGTTGGGAGGCTAGGATATGCAATGAGTGCTTGGAGTTGGATTTGATTTGCTTGGATGTTGCTTGAGGTTCAATAGTCCTTAATGCTGTTAAAAAAGCTTCTTTTTATACCTTCTCATTAATTTTTAACCGCTGTAGTTGTTGGAAATGTAGATAGGGACGTTAGAGCTTCATCTTTCCATCATAAATGCACTCTGCAGAAGGTGGTATCGAAATACGGGGTACCTGTTTTGAAACATGCCAAGAATAGAAAGATCCGTTATGCATTTAATAAAGGGTGTATCGATACCTGTTTCGATACCAAAAGTGTCTGTGAAGCTTGGTATCGAACCTTGTTTCGATACATGCTAACCATCAACCAAATTTTAACTGTCATCAACGGTCGACTCATTTAATGTTTGAAAATAGCCGTTGGGTATTAAGGGTGTATCGATACCTGTTTCGATACCTGGAGTCATATTTTTAAAAAATTAATAATAATTGAACATTAACCAAGTTGTTTCGATACCAGTATCGAAACATGGGTTGACAGTAAGTTTTGGTATCGAACCCTGTTTAGTTACATGTTCTTAATCTCAAGAACAAGGCTTGAAAAATCCCAGGTGTATCGATACCAGTCCCTGTGGTATCAATACCCTCGTATGAAAATAGCTTGTAAGGGTATTTCAAAGTTCTCGGTTTTGACTTAGAATTAAAATTTTGTCTTAAGGAAATAAAAATTTATTTCAAAATAGTCCTTAAACTTATTTGTTATATCAAAATCAATTTTAATTTTACAATCTCCCCCTTTTTGATATAACAAAACCATTGAAAAAAAATTTAAGTTTAAAACAAGATTTTTGAAGACTCCCCCTTAATATGTGCACTTTTTTAAAAAAGAGTTGAACACAAGTGATGGATGGTTTCCTAAACTTAAAAACACACTTTTCTCCCCCTTTTTGTTAGATCAAAATCAATGATATCCAAGGTAATAAATAAAGCAAACATAACATTAAGGAGAATAAAAGTTTATAACATAGTCCAAAGCATAAAATAAAAACCTAATACCAAATCCAACAAAATAAAACCAAAGCATAGGTAGATAATAAAGTGCATAAGTTCTAATATGAAAGCAACATAACTAGTCCTAAAAGCCAATAGCAAAGCATAAGAGAGATCAACGATCAATCATCGCCCATGTCATCACCATCAAGTCCATCATCATCATCCTCTTCTTCTTCTTTTTCTTGATCTTGATTACCATCATTGTTGAGTCTTTGGCTTTGACGAAGAGCTTCAAGAGATATTCTCAAGGAGTGTCCTTGAGTCTCTAAGCTCGTCATCCTTGTGTTGATGGCATCGAAACCCGATTGGAATTGAGTGGAAAGGATGTCAAGTTTTCCATCCATGGAATCCAAGCGAGCGTTTAAGGAGTCGAATCTCGTGGTGAGAAAAGTCATCATATCAACTTGATGAAGAGGTTTCGGATCAACAGGAGCATGAGAAGAAGAAGGAGGAGCACCTCGAACCCACTCACCATTTGCAACATAAATAAAATGAGCACGGTTGAGAGATGTCTCACCTATGAGTTCTTTCAAGGATCCCACCTTGTCAAAAGAACAATCTATTTCCGAATGCAAAAAGATAGTGCTGAGAATGCATGTATATGGAAAAGATTAAACAAGTGGGGTAGTACGGTTTTGGACATGCCATACAATGTCCGAGAAGACGATTTGAGCAAGGTTGAGTTGAATACCATCACGGAAGCACGTGATCCAAAAACTATCAACTTGATGGAGTCGAGAATACCTACCATTTGATGGACGAATCCACCAAGAGATGATAAGATGGAGAAAGCGATCGTGCGCGTCAAGAGATATGACTGAGCCAGTGAAAGGACCAAGAGAATCTTCATCCTCGACACCCTTGTCCTCAAGACCAAAAACATCAACAAATGTAGAGACATTAATAGTAAAGGACTTGCCCATGAGATAGGATTCAATTGCCACTACTTTGCTCTTGTCTGAAGATAAAATACATTTGGCATTGGAGTAAAAAATAAGGATAAGAGTTGGAAAGAACTTGCCGGTGTGGATGAGAAACCTCAAGAATTTCCATTCGATGAGTTTGTCATAGTATCGGAAAGGAAATTTGTGTGAGGTAATGAATTGAACGTCTACACATCGTTCCTTTTTGAGAGGATAGTTGCGGAAAAGATTGTAATTGTCTAACCTACGATTGGTGTCCAAACTTTTAGCGGAGATTTTCTCAAAATCAACTCGTGCAACACGAGATGATGATGAAGATCCGGCTTCGGTACGAGATCGTTTCTTTGGTGCCATGATCTAGGATAGAGACAAGAATTTTGGATTAGTTTAATAAAACATGTATGCTTTATAATCAAATTCAATCCTATGTAGTAATATAACGATTCAAGGTATTTAAGAATTTTAACAAAAACTTTGAAAAACCATTAAAAGTTATACGAAAAAGGATTTATATTCAATTAAAAAAATTGAGATTTTGAAACAATTTTGTAGGATTATCAAAACCCATATGATAGACATTTAAAATAAGTTCAAAATCTAAATTTTAACAATCTAAATCCAAACGAAAATAAGGTTTTTCGAAAATATACCTTGAGTGTAGATTAGGATGAATCGATTGATTGTGAAGCACGGATTGATGATAGAGTGTAGGCGTTGATGTTTGAATTCAAAACCCTTAAAGAAATTGTTCAGATATTGAGTTAAGAACAGCGAATTCGAGAGGATTTATAAAGGGAGGCCGACTAGAGTTTGAAGAAAATATTTGGGAAGTGTTTTAAGGGAATTAAAATTAGGTTTAAAGTGTTTTAAAATAGCCTGTATCCTCGAGTATCGATATCGGTATCGAAACACCCTATTTCGATGCTAGTATCGATATACATGTATCAAAACTGGGATCTGTACCTGTTCTTCTCAAACAAAAACCCAGATGGGCTGATAAACAGGTATCGAAACATGAGTTAGCTGTATCAATACCTTCGACCTTTGCGTTGCACTTAGGCTACTAAAAGTACTAGAAATGAGTCTCCAAAGCCCCTAGAAGCATGTATATGATATAATGACATGTTTATTACGCATGAACAAGTTCATACTCCCCCTAGCAACATGCATAGAAGCATCAAGATACAAAAACAACATAAGCATGATTTAAATCAAGATTCAAGCAAGATATACAAAAAGATGACACTTAAGAAGCCAAGAAAGGGTAGTTAGACCTAACTCTCTCCTAAGGGTCCAAAAACGCTCCTTATCCAAAGGTTTCATAAAGATGTCCGCTAATTGATTCAATGTGTCAACAAACTCTAAAACAACATCGTTTTTAGACACATGATCTCTAATAAAGTGGTTTCTAATTTCTATGTGTTTGGTTCTAGAGTGTTGGATGGGGTTCTTGGTAAGACATATGGCACTAGTATTATCACACTTGAGGGGTATGGTTTCTACCTTAATGCCATAATCTAAGAGTTGTTGCTTCATCCATAAAACTTGTGCACAACAACTCCTTAAGGATATGTACTCCGCTTCGGTGGTAGATAGAGCTACACTATTTTGTTTCTTAGAGAACCAAGATATGAGCATACTACCTAAGAATTGACATGTTTCGGAAGTACTTTTCCTATCTATCTTACAACCTCCATAATCCGCATCCGAATAGGCATGAAGATCAAAAGAAAAAGCTTTAGGATACCAAAGACCTAAACAAGGTGTATCTTTAAGGTACCTAAAAATTCTCTTAATGGCTACAAGGTGTGATTCTCTAGGACTAGCTTGAAACCTAGCATACAAGCAAACACTAAACATGATATCCGGTTTACTTGCGGTAAGGTAAAGCAAAAAGCCTATCATGGATCTATATAATTTAGAATCAACACACTTACCTTCTTCATCCTTGTCAAGCTTAGTAGATGAGCTCATAGGAGTGGCTTGAGGTTTCACATGCTCCAAGCTAAACTTCTTGAGTATATCCTTGATGTACTTGGCTTGATTGATGAAGGTGTCATCCTTCTTTTGCTTGATTTGGAGTGCCAAAAAGAATGAGAGTTCTCCCATCATGCTCATCTCGAATTCACCTTACATAAGCTTAGAAAATTCTTGATAATAACATTCATTAGTAGATCCAAAAATTATATCATCAACATAAATTTGAACTACTAAGATGTCATTTTTAAATTTTTTTATAAAAAGTATAGTGTTCACATTTCCATTTTCAAAACCCTTTTCTATCAAAAAATTTGAAAGTCTTTCATACCAAGCTCTAGGGGCTTGTTTTAAACCATATAAAGCTTTTGTTAATTTAAAAACATGGTTTGGAAATTTTGGATTTTCAAAACCCAGTGGTTGTTCAACATACACTTCTTCATTTATAAAACCATTTAAGAAGGCACTTTTGACATCCATTTGAAAAAGCTTGAAATTATGATAACATGCAAATGCAAGTAGCATCCTAATGGCTTCTATCCTAGTTACGAATGCATAAGTTTCATCGAAATCTATTCATTCCTCTTGAGTGTAACCTTGAGCAACTAATCTAGCTTTGTTTCTCACTATGTTACCACTCTCATCTAGTTTGTTTCTAAAGACCCATTTAGTCTCTATAGTAGATTTATTACTAGGCCTATCAACTAATGATCATACATTACTTCTCTCAAATTGATTTAACTCTTCTTGCATAGCTAAAATTCAATAATTATCATCTAAGGCTTCATTGATATTTTTGGGCTTTATGCATGAGATAAATGCAAAATAATTCATTAGTCTAAGAGAGGAACGAGTAGTTTCTCCCTTGGATGGATCACCCAAGATTTCACCATTTTTGACATAGTTGAACTCCCTTGGGTAGCTCACTTCCTTTTCTTCAAGCTTCACATTTTCTAAAGCTTCTATTGGAGGATCTTGTGCTTCCTCATTGCTTGGAACCCCATCTACCTTTGATGCTTGTCCATCATCAATGGTTTCAATGATTCCTACATCATCATCATCACAAGAATCCTTCCTAGGAAGGAGGTTATCATCGAAAATCACATGTATCGACTCTTCTACAACTAAGGTTCTTTTGTTGAAAACTCTATAAGCCTTAGAATTTGAAGAATATCCAAGAAAAATAGCTTCATCACTTTTTGCATCAAATTTACCTAAATTATCTTTTCCATTATTTAAAACAAAACACTTGTACCCAAAAGGATGAAAATAACTAATGTTAGACTTTTTAGATTTTAAAATCTCATAAGGAGTTTTCTTTAAAATAGGCCTAATCATTACTCGATTTATAATATAACAAGAAGTGTTTGTGGCTTCCGCCCAAAAATACTTAGGTAAATTATTTTCACAAAGCATGGTTCTAGCCATTTCTACTAAAGTTCTATTTTTCCTCTCAACTATCCTATTTTGTTGAGGAGTGCGAGGAGCCGAAAAATTATGGTTAATCCCATTTTCATTACAAAAATTCTCAAAACCTAGATTTTGAAATTCCATTCTATGATCACTTCTAATATGAGAAATTTTTTGATCAAGGTCATTTTGAGAAATGTTTGAAAATGTGATGAATTTTTCTAAGGCTTCATCTTTAGTACTCAAAAATAGAACCCAAGTGTATCTAGAGTAATCATCAACAATAACAAAGGCATATGATTTTCAACCCAAGCTAGTAGTCCTAATAGGTCCAAAGAGATCCATATGGATCAATTGTAATACTCTACTAGTTGAAACATCATTAATGGACTTAAAAGAAACTCTCTTTTTTTACCCTTAGTACATCATCATAAATTTTATCTAGGAAAAACTTGAGCTTAGGTAAACCTCTAACTAGATTTTGGGAGGTTAGTTTCTCTAGAACACTTATACTAGCATGCCCTAATTTTCTATGCCATAACCATGCATCATTTTCATCATTAGCAACTAAGCATGCATGAGAAAAGTTAATGTCATCTAGATGCACCATGTAAATGTTTCCTACGCGATGACCTATGAGCATTATTCTATTGGATTCTATGCCAATTATTTTACAACCACTTTTATCAAAAGAAACATAGAAACCCTTGTCACACAATTGACTAATGTTCAACAAATTATGCTTAAGACCATCAACAAGCAAGACATTTTCAATAAGAATAGATGAGTGATTACCAAAAGAGCCAATACCCTTAATTTGGCCTTTGGAGTTGTCACCAAAAGTCACTACTCCACCCTTTTTAAGCTCTAACTCCTTAAATCATCCCTTGTCTCCGGTCATATGCCTTGAGCATCCACTATCAAGGTACCACATGTTTTGACTTGAAGTTTTTGCCTTGAAGCAATGCTCAACCTACAAACAAAGATTTAGTATTTGATTTTTGGTACCCAAACCATTTTGGGTCCATGAGTGTTAGTCCCTAAAATCTTGGTTCCCTTGGGAATCTAAGAAGCAATGACATTTAAATTATTAGAAACAATGAGTTCCTTGGGAACCCAAACACTCCTAATCTTTCTATGCCTAAAATTCCTTTGAAAATTTCTTTGTTCGTGGTCATAAAAATTCATTTTCACATGGTTGGGTTTTGAAGAGCTTCATTTTTCAAAAGTTGAACTCCCAACCACTTTGATTTGTTCCTTAAGCTCATTCACCACCTTGTGGTGATTCTCACTCAAGCTAGAAATAAGGTTGTTCAAATCAACATTTTCCTTTTGAAAAAATTTTAACTTATCATTTAAATTAATAACCTTTTCTTCTAAATCCAAAATTGTTTTTGTCAAAGAATCATTTTTCATTTCTAAATCAGAAATGGTTTTCTTGTTTTTCAAAATCGATTCTTTGAATTTTAAAACCAACCCATCATACACATCTTGTAATTCATCATAAGCATCATAAAGTTCATCATAAGATAAATTATTACAAGATGGTTGGAGAGTTACCTTAGACTCATCGTGAGCCATGAGACACAAATTGGTCACTTCGTTGTCCTCATCGGATGATGACTCCTCATCACTCCAAGTTGCAACGTGAGCCTTTTGTTTCTTCTTCTTCTCAAAACCCTTCCTTTTGTATAAAGGGAAATCGTTCCTAATGTGACCGGGCTTCTTGCATTCATAGCAAATGATTTGATTTTTCTCCTCTTCTTTGCTCTTTGCTTTGAAGTCTCTCTTTCCTTGGAATCTTCTATTCCTATTTGCCCTCATAAGCCTAGTGAATCTTTTAGCCACCATGGCCAATTCCTCTAGCTCTTCTTCTTCACTCGTATCCACTTCTTCTTGTGAACATGAAGCTTTAAGAGCAATCTCTTGCTTCTTTTTCTCAACTTCCCTCTTTTCAATCTTCACCTCTTCTTTCTTTTTCTCTTATTCTCTTCCTTTCTTCATGATCTCATGGGTGAGAAGAGATCCCACAAGAGCATCAAGTTTGAGAGTCTTGAGGTCCTTGGCTTCAATGATAGTCGTCCTCTTGCTATCCCAAGACTCGGGAAGAGAGTAGATAAACTTTCGAACAAGCTTTTTTTCTGAAATAATCTCACTGAAACCCTTGAGACCATTGACAATCATCGAGAATCTATCGAATATTTTGGTGATGTCTTCATCCGGCTCCATCTTGAAGTTTTCGTAACTTAAAGTGAGTATACCAATCTTGGTTTCCTTAACGTCATTGGTGCCCTCATAGGTGGTCTCCAAAGAGTCTCAAACTTCTTTGGCACTTGTACATGAAGACATCTTGGAGTAGATGTCGGGCCCTAATGCACAAAAGAGGATGTGGAGAGCTTTATCATTAGTGGACATCCTCCTTCTTTCTTCATCGGTCATCTGGTTCCTTCTCTTTGGTACTTGTCGGTCTCCTTCTTGCTTCATTAGGATTGAGGGTCCATCTTCAATTATATCCCAAAGAACATAATCATTTGAGTTGATGAATAACATCATCCTATTCTTCCAATAGGGGGTAGTTATCCCCATTGAAGAAGGATGACTTGGTGATGGAGTATGATTCGTTTCATGAACCGGAGGTGGAGGCCATTGAATCTTGACTTGTAGATTTGATCAATACACCTTGGATCTTATTTGGTAGATGTGAATCTTTTCAAAGATTAGGCTCTGATACCAATTTTTGAGTTGATCAAACTTTGGAAGATGACCAAGAGGGGGGTGAATTGACAATTTTAAATTTGTAGAGTAAATTTGGTAAAAATTGCTAGAAATGAAGAACAAAGAATTTATAGTGGTTCAAGTTTCGAACAAGCTCTACATCCACTACCTTAGCTCTCACTAAGGATTTTGAAATCAATTCACTATTGAATTCAACCTTTTTTTAGGTTCAAGGGATAACCTTTACAAGCAAATCAATTTCCTACCCAAAATTGATTTGAAACTCACAAGAAGTTACAAGAGATGAATGAGGGCTAAAAGAAAATTCTCTCACAAGAAATAAATGCCCCAAATACAATTTAAATCTCCCCAAACTTTTAAATACAAGAATCAAATGTAAGATCATAAGTTGGGAGGCTAGGATATGCAATGAGTGCTTGGAGTTGGATTTGATTTGCTTGGATGTTGCTTGAGGTTCAATAGTCCTTAATGTTGTTGAAAAAGCTTCTTTTTATACCTTCTCATTGATTTTTAACCGTTGTAGTTGTTGAAAATGTAAATAGGGACGTTGGAGTTTTATCTTTCCATCATAAATGCACTCTGCAGCAGGTGGTATCGAAACACGGGGTACCTGTTTCGAAACATGCCAAGAATAGAAAGAGTCGTTGTGCATTTAATAAAGGGTGTATCGATACCTGTTTCGATACCAAAAGTGTCTTTGAAGCTTGGTATCGAACCTTGTTTCGATGCAGGCTAACCATCAACCAAATTTTAACTGTCACCAACGGTCGACTCATTTAATGTTTGAAAATAGCCGTTGGGGATTAAGGGTGTATCGATACCTGTTTCGATACCTGGAGTCATATTTTTAAAAAATTAAAAATAATTGAACATCAAACAAGTTGTTTCGATACCAGTATCGGAACATGGGTTGACAGTAAGTTTTGGTATCGAACCCTGTTTAGATACTTGTTCTTGATCTCAAGAACAAGGCTTGAAAAATCTCAGGTGTATCGATACTAGTCCTTGTGGTATCGATACCCTCGTATGAAAACAGCTTGTAAGGGTATTTCAAAGTTCTTGGTTTTGACTTAGAATTAAAATTTTGTCTTAAGGACTTAAAAATTTATTTCAAAATAGTCCTTAAACTTATTTGTTATATCAAAATCAATTTTAGTTTTACAATTTTACTCGGTTCGAATCAAAATTTTGATTTTAGTTAAAAGTAAAAAAAATATAATCTTTAATATCTAATTTATAAAAAAAATATTTATATGAAATCAAAATTTTGATTTAAGTTAAATTAAAGTAAAACGATGTGGTTAATCACAATATTATGGGATTAGTATCGATCTGATCATAATACTTTAAAAAGAATCAAATACATCAATAAACTATTAATTTCGTATTAAAATTGCTATCTGTCGTTAAGGAAGTAACTGATTGGTGACGTGACAGTTAAAGATAAAATGCAATAATTACACATTTAGTCTCTATTATTCATACATTTTTTAATTTAGTCCTAATTTTATTATAAGAAAATAATATAATTATTTATTTAAGTGATGACATGTGTCACCATGGGAGTTGAACCTAGGTACCCAACAAGGAAGCCAGTTTGCATAATCACACTGCTAAGCACAATTTATTGAAACAAAACACTAACTTTTCCTATACATTATTTTCTGCAATAAGTGTTTTTTTTATTTTAAATGTTTGAATAAAAATCATAAATATTTGAATATATGAATTTAAAAATATTCGAATAAAATATTTGAATTTTAAAGATTTAAATAAAAAATATTTAGATATTCGAATAATAAATATACGAATAAAATATGAATTTTAAAGATTTTAAATATTCGTATATTTATTATTTATATATTTTTATTTAAATATTTTAAAAAATTAAAATAAATTATAAATAAACTTATAATTAAACCATTAATTAACGATTAATTGTTAAGATTAACAATTTTTCGTAGTTTACAATTAAAAAAAATTCAATAACCGTTATCCTAATGACCAAATTTATTGTCTCAAATAGTCTTTCAAATAAATTTTTGGGTTTTATTATTTATTAAAATTCTTAAATTTATGATATAATCATTTAAATTTTTTATTCGTGTTTATTAATATTATATTTGTTTTATAAATATTGTTTTTTATTGATTTTTTCTTTGACTCTTGATTATTTAAAATTTATTATTAATGAAAATATAAAAAAAATATATTTTAAAAACTTTTAATAAGGTAGATTTTAGATATGTAATTATGATTCAACCCCTCTACTCTTGCCATTTCAATATTTAATTCTTGATTTGAAATTGGTAAAAAGATTTCTTAGGTCCCTCAATTCTGAAATTGGATAAATTGATCCTTAAATGAGAAAAAAAAAGATATTAAAAGTTTTGCATATTCATAAACATAGCTCCCGACAGCCAGCACGGAACTGACAGCCGTTGTCAGGATTTCATCGGCGTTGCTGCGCCGTTCCCACCGCTCTGTTAGTTAAGAGAAACCACCTTGGAGTAGATAATGGCATTTTTTTTAAATGCTCAACTACTTAAATTATTTCTAATAATATATTTAATTACCATTTAAATTAAAAGTCGGATTATTTTTATCCGTCTTTAAACAGTGTTTTAATAAAAATAATAAACATTGTTTAAAGATAAGAAAAAACAATCAATCTTTGAACAATGTTTTTTTTCACTCAATCATTGCTTGAACAGTGTTTTTCTCCGATAAATCAAACTAAAAAAATCATTTGAAAATAGGTTATTTTTCGCCTTTAAACAATATTTATTATTTTATTATAACACTATTTAAAAACGGGTTAAAAATAATCTGACTTTTGACTTGAATAATAATTTATTTAATAATAATTTTAATGGTTGAATATTTTTGGGAGAAAAACTCCCACTTTGTTAGGATTAATCTCTCTCTTCTTTCTTTTTTTAATTGTCCACGTTGTACTCATGTATATTTTAGAGTGGGTCCCTTTATATGCTAAATGTGACATTTTGTAGTGATGGATGTGTGCCAGCCGACTTGCAGGGAAGTGGAGACGCATCTCTTGCACACGAATAAGTATGAAACACGTGCAGGGATGGACCGACGCGGATACAGAAGATAATTATCTTCATATAATTTTAATATATATATATATTAAAGTATTTGATATTAATTTATAAAAATTATAAAATAAAGAATAATAATTTAATATACCTTCAGAAAATAAAATATTGCACTCAGTAGATTCTGATAATCTACTAAGGATGCTTGCAAAGGAAATATTTTTTAATAAAAATAATATATATGATGGTACTACATTAATAAATAAGATTAGGGATATGTACGAGTCGAGTATTAAATCATTTTAATTTCACCTTAAAATTAAGAATTTTTATTTGATTTGTTTCGATATTATATTTGATGATATTTTAACCGAATAAAATTAATTTAAAATTTGGGTAATACTATGGAGATAGGAATTTTTAATTCCAATAATAGAGCTTGCATCTCTTTATTTTTCAATATATTGTAAATTACTGTTCCAAATTAAAGATTTGATGCTTTCAATCAGTCTTTGAATAATAAATAAATAAAATATTAATTACTGTTCAAAGACAGGTTGTAAGTAACCCTTCTTCAAACAGTACACAATTTAAATATGTATATATGTTATGTTGCGTACTGTTTGAAAACTAGTTGTAAGCAACCCATCTTTGAAAAAATCATTATTTTAATATTTTACTATTTAAAAACGGATTGAAAATATCCGAACTTCCAATTTTTAACGGTAAATTACATTTTTCTTAGAAATAATATTGTTTAAATAATATATTTAGAATAAAAAAAATCAAAAAACAATATTGATATAAATTCTAGGTAATACTTATCCCGACTTGACCAACACAAATATATATTTTTTTATTTTTATATATAAAAAAGAGAAAATCAAAAATATAAAAAATTAATATTCTTGTAATGATTCCTAAATAAGTAAATATAGACAGATATGAGAATTATATTTTTTTTGGTAAATTACATGGTTAATCATAATATTATAGGGTTAGTATCGATCTGACCACAATGTTTTAAAAAGAATTAAATACATCGGTAAATTATAAATTTAGTATTAAAATAGTCATCTGCCGTTAAGGAAGTAAAAGATTGATGACGTGTCGGTTAAAGATAAAATAGAATAATTACACATTTAGTCCCTATTATTCATATATTTTTTAAATTTGTCCTAATTTTATTATAATAAAATAATATAATTATTTATTTACGTGTCACCACCTTATTAAAGAAGAAAAATAAATATCAACCCGCATAACCACTGTGCTAAGCACAATTTATTGAAACAAAACACTAACATTTTCTATACATTATTTTCTGCAAGAAGTATTTCTTTATTTTAAATATTTGAATATATGGATTTAAAAATATTTAAATAAAATATTTGAATTTTAAAGATTTGAATAAAAATATTTGGATATTCGAATAATAAATATAGGAATAAAATATTTGAATTTTATAGATTTTAAATATTCGTATATTTATTATTCAAATATTTTTATTTGAATATTCAATTTTTTTATTCGTATATTTATTATTCAAATATTTTTATTCGAATATCCAAAAAAAATTATTCAAATATTTAAAATCAAAATATTTTATTCAAATATTTATATATTTATTTTTCGAATATTTTATTTATATATTTATTATAAGCATATTTTTATTTATATATTTATTATTTGAATATATTATTCGAATATACAAATATTTTTTATTCAAATATTTAAAATTCAAATACTTTATAGGAATACTTTTAAATTAAAATATTTGAATATTTATGATTTTTATTTTAATATTTATTATATGAATATTTTTATTCATATATTTATTATTCGAATATTTTTATTTGAATATCCAAATATTTTTTATTCAAATATTTTTAAATCCAAATATACGAATATTTATGATTTTTATTCAATATTTAAAATAAAGAAACACTTATTGCATAAAATAATATATAGAAAATGTTAGTGTTTTATACAATAAGTTGTGTTTAGCACAGTGATTATGGTGACACGTGTCATCACCTAAATAAATAATTATATTATTTTATTATAATAAAATTAGGACTAAATTTAAAAAATATATGAATGACAGAAACTAAATGTGTAATTATTTTATTTTATCTTTAACTGTCACATCATCAATCCGTTACTTCCTTAACGACAGATGACTATTTTAGTACTAAATTAATAGTTTACCGGTATATTTGATTCTTTTTAAAGCATTATGGTCAGATCGATACTAACTCTATAATATTGTAGTTAACCGTGTAATTCATTCTATTTTCTTGTTTGAAGAGTTTATATTTAATACACCTCGTTAAAAATAAAAATCTTTCATAAATGTTTTAATTTTAAGATTTTGTAATTTTATTTTAGATTTAAAGTTTAATGGTAGAAGTTAAAGTTTATAATAATTTAATTAGAGATTTAAATTTTAACATATAAAAAACATTATTTTAATATTTTACTGTTTGAAAACAGATTGAAAATATCGGGACTTCCAATTTTTAACAGTAAATTACATTTTTCTTAGAAATAATATTGTTCAAATAATAGATTTGGAATAAAAAATTAAAAAACAATATTGATATAAATTCTACGTAATACTTATCCCGACTTGACCAACACAAATATATATTTTTTATTTTTTATATATAAAAAAGAGAAAATCAAAAATATAAAAAATTAATATTCTTGTAATGATTCCTAAATAAGTAAATATAGACAGATATGAGAATTATATTTTTTTTTTGGTAAATTACATGGTTAATTATAATATTATATGGTTAATATCGATCTGACCACAATGCTTTAAAAAAAATCAAATACACCGGTAAACTATTAATTTAATATTAAAATAGCCATCCGTTAAGGAAGTAACGGATTGATGACATGGTAGTTAAAGATAAAATGGAATAATTACACATTTAGTCCCTATTATTCATATATTTTTAAAATTTAGTTCTAATTTTCTTATAATAATATAATATAATTATTTATTTATTTATGTGGTGACACGTGTCACCACCTTATTAAAGAAGAAAAACAAAAAAAAATAATAAAAAGCTTTCATAAATGTTTTAAATTTTAAGATTTTGTAATTTTATTTTAGATTTAAAGTTTAATGATAGAGTTAAAGTTTATAATAATTTAATTAGAGATTTAAATTCTAACATATAAACCATAAATTATAATCATAAAATCCAAATTATAAATTTATGAAATATATTTTATAATAAATTACAAAACCTTAAAATAATGCACTAGTGATCTTTATTTTATTTTCTTCCAGTGTATGGAATCATCAATTGTTCAAATTAGAAAAACTTTTATTTTAACTCAAATTCAATTCGATTCAAACATAAATTTTTCTAAAAAAAATTATCTTTTATTAATTCGAATCAAAACGCATCAATTTCAAATATTGTGATCATCCTTGATCTTCGGCAAAGTTAGATAAATAATCTAATCTCTACTTTTATTTTAATTAATAAGAATCTTAAAGATTATTTAATGATTTAAAATTTTTTATAATATCAAAAAAAAAATATATATCACCTGATTCTGACGTTCTGCGTATAATATCATCTACACGTAACGTTAAGTAAAAAATAACTTAAATTCTTAAATAATATTTAAAAAATTTTATTAAAAGACTGAATTATTCATCTAATTTTGCCTTGATCTTCTGAGATGCACTTTGCTTAACAAATACTGATTAGGGACCACGGCTGACGTGTTAGGCTGAGGCTATGATATAGTCTCCCCTTTAATAGGCAATAGTAGACCATCAAATATTAATTTATTAAATAAAAGTGAATTTTTAATATTCATAATAGTTAAATTAATATTTTGTCTTAATTAGATTTATTTATATAATTTTATTAATTAAAAACTATATATATTTATCATTAAAATTATCAATTCCAAAAATAATTTGACTCAGAATAAAACACATATGAATCGAAAAATTTAATTTTAATTGATTATCTTTATATAGTACTTTTATAAAATTTAATCTAAATCAATTAATTAATAAATCGAATATCACTAATTAAAAACCCTGTTATATATTATATTTCATCTTTAATATTTTTTAAAAATTATTAAAAAATACTATAATGGTATAATTTTATCCTAATTATGTACATTAATTATCTTGTATGACTTGACGGTCCAAGTGGTTGAGATTATATGTCAAGACCGAAAAATTATTACATGAATCCTTTTCACCACCTAAGATATGGTCCCAACTAATTAAATTAAGATATAATATATTTTTTCCATATTAAATTTACACATAAATATTGACCAAATCATCTAATTTAATGTCTTTGATTTAAAAAAGAAAAAAATATTATTAAAGATTTCTTTTGTCATCTCTCTCTTTGTTCTTTAAAACTTTTCTAATTAATTTTTTATATAGATTTGGGGTTTAAGATTTAGATTTTAGGTTTAGGGTTAGGGATTAGTTGTTTAGGGTTTATGTGGTTTAGAGCTAGGGTTTAGTGTTATGTGTTATTGTTTAGGTTAGGGTCAGGGTTAGGGTTTAAGGTTTAGGGTTTATGATTTAGGATTTACAATTTAGGGTTAGAGTTTAGGGTTAGAGTTTAGGGTTAAGGTTACTGTTAGAGTTTAGGGTTCATGGTTGGGGTTTAGGGTTTAGGATTACGGTTTAGGGTTTAGGATTAGAAAAAATCAATTAAAAAATTGAACAATAGAGAGGAGACAACATAAAAAATCTTTGGTAATATTTTTTTTTCATTTTTAAATCAAATGCATTAAAGTTGATGAATTGGATGATGCTTATGTGTAAATATGATTTGAAGAAAATATATTACGTGTCTTATTTTAATTGGTTGGAATCATATCATAGGTAATGGAAAGTTGATGTAATAGTTTCTCATGTCAAGTGCCAAAATTCAACTAACTTGTTAATTTTTTAGTTTAATTATTTTTTACCTATTCATCGTTTTAATTTAAATAGTGTTTTATAAAATTTTATTATAAATATATTTTAATTTAATTTTTATTTATAATATTAAAAATTATATTTTAGTATTTCATCTTAATAAATTAATTAATTACTAATAACGCCTCATTAATTTAAGAACATTGGTTTTGCTCCAACCGGGTTTGCTCTTTGGCCTGTGCACTGGTACTAAATACGGAAGAATTATTAAAATATTGTGTTTAGAAACTTTATTTTCAAAAATATGGTTTATACATCATTATTTTTTATAATATTGTGGTTTACTGTAATGTTCAGAAGCTTGCATGCATACAATCCGTCTTTAAATAGTGATTCGAATAAAAAATATTAGGCCAGTTTACCATCGTTGGTAAACCTGGTTTCAGATGTGCTTTTTTAGAACCTTATTTCCTTAAACCCCAACCCTAAACCCTAAATTTTTTAGAACCTTATTTTTCTTAACCCTAAATTTATTTTTGATTTTTTAGAACCTTATTACCCTAAACCCAAAACCCTAATTATCTTGGTTCCCTATTCAGAATGATGTTCACCGCTTAAAAGAAGATGGTAAATAGGGTCAAATTGATTAATGAAATAATTGGTCTGTTTACCATCAATGGTTAATTAGATTCCGGGCAAAGGCTTCATGCATACAACCCTAAATATTATTTTTTTATTTGAATCACTATTTAAAGATGAGTTGTATACATGCAGTTTTTTGAACGCTATAATAAATTTCAATATATTAAAAAATAATAATGTGTAAAATATATTTTTAAAAATAAAGTTTTCTAACACAATATTTTAATAATTCTCCCACTAAATACTAACTAGGGGAGGACAAACCAGACCAAATAATTAATAAAAATACATCACAATTGAAACGGACTTTATTAATATTTAAGTTAAAGTAAAGGGAAAAAATTATAAATTTCGGTGTCTAATTTATAAAAAATTTGATATAAAAATTATGTAAAATTTTTAAATTTAGGGTTTACAAGGTAGATTTTAGGGAATTGTGTTATATAATTTTAAATTTTAAAGTAAAAGTTTAGATTTTAGATTATAGTTTAAGTTATTAAATTTTAATAAAGATCTTATGCCTCTGAATCATACCTTTTTTATATCCGTATTATAAATTTTTAAAAATTAAATTATAAACCTTAAATTATATACCCTAAAAAATTATATTTTACCATTAGTTTCTTAAACTATAACTATAATGCCTAAATTAAACTTTAAACCCTAAACTCTAAATTTACTATTTTGATGTGAAAAAAAAATAACAAAAATATATACGATTTATACCTTTTAACATCTCTTTTTATTTTTAACACTAAAAATTAAATTTTAAATATTTATATTTTTAAATTTAATACTTAATTAATCCTTAATCCGTGGTCCCAGCTCTGTCCTTAGCTCGAACTACCGATTGAATTCCTGGCACGCGTTTCCGATGGAAAGGCGGCATCGCCACGAAACTTCCAAACTCATCTCCAACTCTATTCTTCTCCCCTATATAACGCTCACACACTTCCATTTCCATACCACCAAACAAAACCCAGAAAAACATGACAAATTCTTCATCTTCTTTGCTAATCTCTGTCTTAATCAGCCTTGTAGTAGTTGCTTATGCTGCCAACTTCAACCAAGACATAGCTGTTACATGGGGAGATGGTCGGGGAAAGATTACGGAGAACGGACAGCTTCTAACTCTCACACTCGACAAATTCTCCGGCTCAGGTTTCCAATCAAAAAATGAGTATCTCTTTGGGAAGATAGACATGAACATAAAGTTGGTTCAGGGAAACTCTGCCGGAACTGTAACTACATATTATGTAAGTTGTTGTAATGAAATCGAACTGAGATTTGTCTGCTGTTTTTGGAACTGAAATGAACTGTGTTTGCTGAACAGCTTCGTTCACAAGGGACGACTTGGGACGAAATAGACTTTGAGTTCTTGGGGAACCTCTCCGGCGAACCATACACGGTTCACACCAATGTGTATTGCGGCGGGAAAGGCGACCGGGAACAGCAGTTCCGTCTCTGGTTCGATCCCACCAAGGATTTTCATACATATTCTGTTCTTTGGAACCCTCGACGTATCATGTAAGTTCTGGTTTCTGTTTCTTTTTACGTATTTGAAACAAGTTCTGATCGGTAATTTTATTGTTGACAGCTTCTCTGTCGACGGCACTCCGATCAGAGAGTTTAAGAATCTTGAATCTGTCGGCGTTCCGTTCCCTAAAAGGCAGCCGATGAGGGTGTATTCGAGTCTTTGGAACGCCGACGATTGGGCCACTCGTGGAGGGTTGATCAAGACGGACTGGAGCCAAGCTCCCTTCACTGCTTCTTACAGGAACTACAAAGCCGATGCTTGTGTCTGGTCTTCCGGCAAGTCGTCGTGTTCTGGTTCTCGGAGTTCTTGGTGGTCGCAGGAGCTGGATGTCGGCAGCCAACAGCGGCTGAGATGGGTTCAGAAGAATTACATGATTTACAACTATTGTACTGATACCAAGCGGTTCCCTCAGGGACTTCCTAAAGAATGCACAGTGCGTTAACAGAGATTTCATTTGTTAAAAGGATAAATTACATTTCTGACCATCAAACTATTTGGAAATTTCTATGTTGGTCACTGAATTATAAAACTCATCAAATACGTCACCAAACTTTTACCCTTTGTCAAGTTGTTAATGTTGTAATCTTTGTTCACTAGTAATATTGCATTATATTCTTTTGTTATATATTTTTTTGTAATATAAGCTAAAAAAAAATAATATTAGATTCCAAATATTTTAAATATTTGGCTTAATAGTTATTTCGGGCACTAAAGTATGTTCTGATTTTCATTTTGGTCCATAAAGCTTTTTGGTCAAATATGTGAATAGCATTTTTTTAGGTGTTCTATTTTACAACAAAATAAAATCTAAGGGTGAAAGTGAAAAAAATTAAAAATAATTTACATTATTTTTTTCTTGTCGTTGTCTTTTGATTTGAAATATCTTTTATGCGCCTCTATTATTAAAATTATTAGATGAATTTTATTTATCGTGTCATTTGTGGTTTCAGTTAATCATTTTTTATATTTTTTAAGTAAATTATCATTTCTTTTCTCTATGTAATTAGTGAATGAATAATTATTAGGTGATTATTTAAAAATAAACATATCTGATTATTTCGATCATAGATAACGTAGTAAACAAGATTTATGTAATAATATTTTTATATTACATATAGACCAAGGGTTACAAAGCCGATGCCTGTGTCTGAGCTAATGGCAAATCCTCGTGTTCCGATGGCTCGTCTCCGCCATGGATGACGCAAGAACTTGACGCCGCCGCCAAACAGAGGGTGATAGAGATCCAGAAGAAGCACATGATCTACAACTATTGCACTGATACCTGGCGCTTCCCCAAGGGACTTTCTAAAGAATGCACTGCTGCTGCTACTCCAAAATAGAGGGGGTGAAAAGAGAAATTTACCATTTTATTGACTAAGATTTTATAGGTTTAAGGACTAAAAGGATAATTTCACCGAATCATGGAGAGTTAAAGCTCCTGTCAACCCCTAGTATTAATATTTAATAGTGTTACCCATTTAGATTATCAATTGAATTTTGAAATTACGTAGGTTATCCCAATGGAAAATATCTAGGGGTGTTTAAATCCGAGTATTCAGTATTTTGGGTATTTAAAAAATCGGTTTGTATCTCGACTTAAATTTTTCAGATACTCGGTACTTCGAGTACCCAAATATCCAAAAACTCGAGTAATGAGTATCCAGTTTTTTATTTTTTTATAAATTTTAAATTTAATTGAAAATACATAAATTTAGAAGTTTAAATTGTACAATCCAATATTTAAATATAAAATTTTAATATCCTAGTTACATAATCTAAACATAAAGTTTAAGACTCAAATTATATAATATAATTCGAAACAGAACATAGGTTAAACAGATCATATGGTGCCAAGGAAAGAGTGTCATTCGAACCATCATCTTTAGATTGTGTTCCAAATAATCTTGTTTGTCGAATATCCAAACATTTTTTTGACACATTTCTTCGAATGCTCAGTTAAGTGACTTGTCCTGTTCTTGGTCCTCCAGCAAGTAACTTATTACAGTAATTACATTCAGCTTTTATTTCTTCCCCAATTGCTTCTTGTAAAATGAGTCTAAATTGTTGATGTATGCCTCGAAGTCAAAAGAAAGATCATAAGATCTGTATCATTGGTTTGCTTTGGGCTTTTGTCATCACTCACAAAAATTTGGGTAGAATTTGCTGCAGTGGTTGGTATTGACGTAGTCGTGGGTGTATTATGTTGTTCACCTCTGTCTATCATTTTATATTCTGCAGCCAACTGATTTTGTAAGGTAAAAATTATCTATCTCTTTCTCATGTCTCTTTTTATGTCTCCTTTGAAAGATTTTAAAAATTTAATTTTCAACTTTAACCCTTATTTTCTATATACTAAACCCTAGACCATATACTCTAAAAAATACATCTTACCCCTAATTCTCTAAATCATAACCCTTAACCTTAAACTGTAAACACTCCAATTTGAAATTGAGGCGTGGAAGGAGACATGAGAAAGATGTAGATGATTTTCACCCGATTTTATAGACAAAACGAATTAAACTCAATTCTAAGGCTTTGTTTTCATTGAGGGGTAAAAGCTTGTTGGCCAGCAACACCTATTTGGGTAAAAAAATAGATTTTTAACCGTGGATACACGTTTGTTTGAGACAAAAACTCAAGTGAGTAATATCCGTTGTGTTACAAAATAAACGAAACAAGTTAATAAAAAAATTAAGAAATGTAAATGAAATTGAAATAAAACATATAAAAATGAAAATTTAAAGATAAAAGAAACCAAAGAAAAAACCAATAAATGATCAAGAAAACTTTAACCGAGACTTGTGCTATAACAATATCCTTAAAATAAATTCATCCCCACTCGGTATTGGAATTACTATGGAACGTCTGTCTCCCAGGATACAACGATGAATACAGCAAAGAGAGCAACTATTATCACTGATTTTTAACCTAAAATTAAATTCGATAGAAAATATGAAAGAAAATACTTCAAGATCTGCTTCAAATCAGAATCAAAGAAAAGGAGGAATGCTGCCAATTTGGATACAGAAAAAATCAAGAAAAAAATCATTCTAGATCATTTAAAATCTATCAAAGATGAAAAAGAAAAGAAGATCATTCAAATTTGGGCAGATTCTATCAAATTTGGAGAGAAATCAAATCAAGATTATTTTGGTTGATTATTTACCAAAAAATGAGTGATTTTGTGTATTAATTTTGATTATTTTCCATGTATTTGTGGGTTGAAAACCACTATATAAACCACACACTCATCACTTGTAAAACACACTCACAACTCATTTTCACCACAACGACACAACTCATACACTATTCTCTTTCACCATTCATCTTCTACTCTTGTAACTCACTCACATAGAGAAAGCTCTCAAGTTTGTATTGAAAATTTCAAGTTGAATACAAGAAGACAAAGCATATTTTTCTAGTATTTTGCTCTTGCTCTTTATTTATTTATTTTGAATTCATTTAGAATATTTTTTTGGGTTATAAAAATCTTTGTTTTTTTTTATTTTATTCTTCACATGAACACTTGATGAATTTTTAAATATGTTGTTTTGATCTTTATTTTAAAATAAAAAACTTCAAATTCTGACATTAAAATATTTTGTAATCGTCTAGCTACCAATTTTTGGGCGTTGTGGGGTTGTTAACCCTTCCCCACACGTAATCGATTCCCGAACCCATTTTTGAGTTCTTCGCAGACCAAAATTGTTGTTTTAATAAAATAAAATGATTTTATTAAAATGACCTATTTTAATTGATCCAATCACACCTTTTAAAAAGATTAGTGGCGACTCTGTTGTTTTAGTTTTTAAAGAAAAAAAACGTAGAACCGCTTGAAAAAGGGTTACGACAGCAATGCAACTTTGACTGCAACGACAAACTTTATAGAAACAGAACACTATCAAGAATCTGGCTAGAGAATTTTTTATGTTTTTCAAGGTGTTGAGATAGGAGCAAGAGGCTTCATTTTATAGTGTTCAAGCAGGAAACATGATTAATTACAAAATTAATCTGTTATTCAAAATTTTTGAAGAGTTACAATTTTCAGAAATCATATGGTGATTATGACAGAATTAATCCAGAATAAATTAAAGGTTGCAACCAGAAAGGGTCTACAACTCCATAAAAAGGGTGTTTAATTCTATAGTGTATGTTGGAAATTAAATCAGAAAAGTATAAAAAACTGTCATTTTAGAAGTCCAAGTTCTAAGACCCCAAAACTCAAGGCCCATCTTTAACTTTAAAATAAGTCAACTATAGCTAGCCATGGGCACACCCAGGTTGTCTAGTCCAAGCTTTTGTCTTGTTTCTAACAATAACATGAAGAACTTCTATATAACAATAACATGAAGAGTCTATATATAAAGTTTTCTAAATCAATGTTTCCATCAAATTTGTGATATTCTCCTTAAAATTATTAACATAATATATTAATAGTTAACATAATACAAGTTAACAAATATTATATCATATTTAAAATTATTTATATGTTATATCATATTTTAATGTTTATATTATATATAACTAACCTAATTCGATTTGATTTAAGATATAATAAAATTAATATATGGTAGGCCCTTTGTTTAGTAAGTTAATAAGCCCTTTACATAAATCCCATTACTCATTGTGCATCCAGCTGATTTTGTAGACAAATCGAATTAATCTCAAATCTTTTAACGTCTTATTTTCATCGACGGGGTAAGAGCTCGTTGGCCTGCAACACCCATTTTGGTAAAAAATAAATTTTTTAATCGTAGATAAACGACTGTTTAAGACGTAAAATCAAGTGGGTAATATCCGTTAAGCTTCAAATCATGGCATGTTTGTCGCTGCTTCTTTGTTTGGTGTTTCAACGCTCGTTGAAGAAACAACGACAAACAACACTTAAAATAAATATCATATTTTTTACCCGAAAATAATCGGGTATCCGGAATTTTTTAATTTCATGACCCAGGCCCGACCTGAGTAAGAAATTTTTTTCGGGTAAATACCCGATTATTTAGGTTCGGGTAATCGGGTAGTCGAATCAGGTCAAGTATTTTTGAACACCCTTAAAATCATCTATCTCTTTCACATGCATCCTTTCATGCCTTCGTTTCAAGTTAAAAGTTTAGGGTTTAAAGTTAGGGATTGTGGTTAGGGTTTAGGGAATTATAGGTATGTGTATTTTTTAGGGTGTAAGGTTTAAGGTTAGAGATTGTGGTTAGGGTTTTGGGAATTATGGGTATGGTGTATTTTTTAGGGGGTAGGGTTTAGGATATATAAAATAAGGTTATGGTTGAAAATTTAATTTTTATTTTTTTTCAAAAGAGGCATGAAAGAAGACATGAAAAAGAGATAAATGATTTTTACCCAGTTTATCCTGTATTCGGGTAAAAGTCTCCTACCTCTTTATTATGCCTCCTATTGAAATTTTCTAAAAAATTGAATTTTAAACCCTGACCCTTATTATCTATATCCTAAACCCTAAACCTTAAACCCTAAAAATACACCCTACCCATAATTTCATAAACCCTAACCTTAAACCCTAAACCTCTAATTTGAAACAGAGAAACGAATAGAGATATGAAAAAGAGGTAGACGATTTATATCCCTGTATTCGTAATCTTCATATTCTCTATTAATATAGTAAATTGTTCGTTTCTTTTATTTATAGAAATAAGTTATATTAAAACATGTTAAAACTTTTCTTTTATACATGTCTTAATTTGTGTTATCGTTTTAATTATTTGTCGCATACTAAATTCTTAATGAATATGAATAATATAGAACATTTCAGAATTACATGTATTAGTTTAAGTTTGATTAGTAAAAATTTAGTCTATATTTAACTTGATTTGACTTGATTTAAATTTGAACTTGTTTTAAAGACATGAATGAACCAAATTGAATAATATCTAATTCAACTTGATAAACTCGTGAGTAATTCATTGATTTTGTTTAAATATATTAAATTATTGTATTTATAGATTATCATTTTGAAATTATTTCATGCATTATTTTGATAATTTTTTTGACAAATGTTACTGAATTTTATTAAATCTATAAAAAATTGTAATTACATCGTCTTTAAGAAGTGAAAAATTGGATTAAACAATCCAACCATTATACAACCCAAAAAAACAAAGAAATTAAATTCTTATGGAATTAAGCATACCAATAAAATTCAGAAGCTTCTTGAATCTCCTTGTCTCTGTCCAAACGAGACGCATAAAGAAGGAAAAAGGAGTTGTAGATGATCAAAACTGTCATGTAAAAGCATCGCTACCCAAGATTGATTTCATCGGCAAACAACCATCAACCGGAGTGAGGATATAACTTTTCGAAAGACCACCGACAGAAATATAAATCAGAAACTAACGTCGATTGAATCAAACCACAAGAGCATATAAATCAAACCACCGGCAAACAACAATCGATCGCTAGAGTATGTTGCAACGTGCCACAAGAGCAGATGAATCAAACCACAAAACGAAAACATGCCACAAAGACAGAAGAAAACGTGTCACAAGGATAGAAAACGTGCTATAAAAGCAGAGATTCTTATTAAAATTAAAAATAAAAATAATAGATTTATAGATCCGGTGGTCGACAACCAATACTAGGATTGATCGCCGACCACCGATCAAAGAAAAAGTTTAAAGTGAAGAACGATTAAGAACAAAAAAAAATTTAGAGAAAGGAGAGAGCGGCTAATAAATTTGTTAAATTTATGTTTATATTAAGTTCTATATAATACTATTAAATTTGTTAAATTTATTTTGATATTTTATTTATTAAATTTGTTAATTTATATTTATATTAAGTTCTATATAATACTATTAAATTTTATATATACAATTTTAAAAATAAGATAAAAACTCTAACGAGTTTATCGAATAATAAATCAAATAAAATTCTATTTCGAGTCGACTTAAATATGAACAAATTAATAAATCCCATTACTCATTGTGCAGCCAGCTGATTTTGTAGATAAAATGAATTAAACTCAAATCTTCTTAGATTTTGTTTTCATCGAAGGGTAAAAGCTCGTTGGCCAACGATACCCGTTTGGATAAAAATTAAATTTTTTAACCGTGGATAAACGACTGTTTAAGACGTAAACTCAAGTGGGTAACGTCCGTTGAACTTCAAATCTTGATATATTTGTTATTGTTTTTCTGTTTAGCTTTTCAACGCTCGTTGAAAAAACGACGACAAACAACACTTTAAAATAAATATCATATTTTTTTACTGAAATCTCTCGTTAAATTGATACAACTAAACTTATAAAGCATTAAATGTGACTTAGCAATTTTTTCAAAAAGAAGCCACTGTTAACATCACCACAACTTTGTTATGTAACCAACTCATCATTTCATTACTGAAACAGCTGGAGAGAAAAATGACCTAATCAATATTAATTACTAGAAGATAAACATGTTTTAAAGTTTAGAATTATTAATATATAAAAAAATCACATCAATCAACATGTAGATTACACAACTTGAATTAATATACTTCATCATATTTATTATCTAAATTTTAGAGTTAATTCCGACAAATATATTAATTCTTAAGTTTATTCAATTTTCAAAATTATTTTAAAAATTTAAATTTAAATTATAACCCTAATTTCTTAAATCTTAACTATAATCCTATAACCTACAGTCATAAACCCTAAACGTATTATTTTAAATTAGGATGTTAATAAAGACATAATAAAAAAATAATGGATTTAATAAAAATACTGAGTGAATTAATTGAGTTGACAAATTACGTGTACATTGAATTGATGAATAAAGGGAGAGGGATCGTTTAAGATAAGTGTAAATTATTTCACTAATTACTACAAATTTTTAATTACTTAGATTTTTATTTTATAAATTAATTTATTTGAATTAAAATTAATTTATAAAAGTATGAATCAAATTAAAAATAAATAATTTTTTCATAAATCAAATTACAAAATTAAATTTGTCGATACCAATAGATTTTCCCTAAATATAATCACATAGAAATGCTTCACCAAAACCATTAAACATTACTTGCATGTATGTAACCCGGTAATAGCAGAGATTATTAGATAAATTCTGTTCATCACGTTATTTTAAGTCCAAGTAATTAAAATCGTTTATTTTTAAATAATTATCTAATAATTACTCACCCATTAATTACATGTAAAAAAAGTGATGATTTATCTTAAAAATATTAAGATAAACGATCATGATTGATTGAGACCACAGATGACGTGATGAATAAGGTTCACCTAATAATTTTTCGAGCAACAGCCATCGATCTCATTAGATTTGGACCAGTTCTCGATCATTTAATTTCACAGCTGGTTACAACTTTAATTTCATTCGAACCAAACTTACAAACACCATCTCCTCACCTATTTATACAAACTCAACATTACACAACATACAAAACAAAGAGCAAAAACCAACAAAAAACATGAAGATTGCTTTGCTAATCTCTGTCTTAATCACCTTTGTTTTAGTTGCTTATGCTGCCAACTTCAACCAAGACATAGCTGTTACATGGGGAGATGGTCGGGGAAAGATTACGGAGAACGGACAACTTCTTACTCTCACACTCGACAAATTCTCCGGCTCAGGTTTCCAATCAAAAAATGAGTATCTCTTTGGGAAGATAGACATGAACATAAAGCTGGTTCCGGGAAACTCTGCCGGAACTGTAACTACATACTATGTAAGTTGTTGTAATGAAATCGAACTGAGATTTGTCTTCTGTTTTTGGAACTGAAATGAACTGTGTTTGCTGAACAGCTTCGTTCACAAGGGACGACTTGGGACGAAATAGACTTTGAGTTCTTGGGGAACCTCTCCGGCGAACCATACACGGTTCATACAAATGTGTATTGCGGCGGGAAAGGCGACCGGGAACAGCAGTTCCGTCTCTGGTTCGATCCCACCAAGGATTTTCATACCTACTCTCTTCTCTGGAACCCTCAACGTATCATGTAAGGTCACACGGATTGAGTTTTTTGTGTTTCATGGTTTGATTCTGATTCTGATTTGTTTTCAAATGTTGACAGCTTCTCCGTCGACGGAACTCCGATCAGAGAGTTCAAGAACATGGAACCGATCGGCGTTCCGTTCCCGAAAAGTCAGCCGATGAGGGTGTACTCGAGTCTTTGGAACGCCGACGATTGGGCCACTCGAGGTGGTCTTATTAAGACGGACTGGAGCCAGTCCCCGTTCACTGCTTCTTACAGGACCTACCAAGCCGATGCATGTGTCTGGTCTTACGGCCAGTCATCTTGTCCCTCTCGTAACTCTTGGCTGTCGCAAGAACTCGATATCGGCAGCCAACGTCGTCTCCGATGGGTTCATAAGAATTACATGATTTACAATTATTGTTCCGATACCAAACGTTTTCCTCAGGGACTTCCCAAGGAATGCACGGCTCGTTGAAAGAGAGAATGTTTTATATTTGTTTTGTTTGATTCCATGTTCATTCAGACATGAAACCTAAGAATTAAGATCAGTAATAATTATTATTATTTTATATAAAAACATCTATTATTTAAGATTAAATGTGATAATAAAACATGTTATTTTTTAATAAAAAATTTAAATTCAAATTACAAACCCTAAACATAAAATTAGCATATAATATACTACAAACACATCCGATGTTGCTACGAATAATATATGCATGGAGGCAGCAGGGGCATGCGCTCAACATAGGGTAAATTACTAGTTTGGTCCCTTTAGAAATTATAAATTATTATCACTATATAAACATATAACAGTAATTTGGTATAATTATTTGAATTCAATCAATTTGTTAATAATTTGGATAAAGTATTGTAGTGGGTTTTTCAACTCAATGGGTCACATTAATAATAAGTAATTCAAATTTATGATGTTACTTAAAAATTTAGTGTTTTTTTTATTAAAATAATTAATTTTTTATTTTTAGGGTTGATCAGTATCGTACATTTAGTTTTGGTGGGTATGTCTTCTAGCAGAGATTTTCTATATACATAACGTCTCAAACCTAATATTTGTTTAAGCAGAATCGAGTTACTTACCATTTGAATCAACTTATTAGTTAAACTAATTGATTATCGATAAAAAATATAAATTATATCCAATTAATAACATAAAACTTGCAATTTTAATACGATAAAAAGACCAAAACCTTGATTAAATCAAGATTTCTTATACAAGTAAATTTGTTATATTAAATTAAAATTCTAAATCTTAAACCCTAAAACTCAAACTAAAATTATAAACCATAAATTTTAAATACTATAATAAACCCCGTGTAACATAAACTCTAAACTAAACATATAAACCTTAAATTAAATCTTTAAAAATATAATTCATTATTACTCTAATTTTAATTTCTTTTAAAATTACATACTTGATGAAATTCTCCGTCTCTCTATGCAAGCTGTGTACATACTGGAAAGCAAACCTCACGATCGTATTGATACATACATTAACTTATAGGTCAAGGACTAGGAGGACAATAAATGTTGCAGGGTGGTACAGTAATGGAGGATATGAGGTTTTATTTGTACATACTTTTAGAATATTCAAATTTAGAGATTTTAATTATTATTTGTAATAATCTGAAAAAATATTTTTAGGAGTGTTTATTGAGTGAGTTAGTCGCGAGTTAAATGATGTTTGTTGAAAAACTGTTTGATTCGGTTTTATTTGAAACTTGATAAGTTTGATAAAATTTTGTTAGACTCGTGCTTGTTAAAAAACTTGTTATTCGTTAGGTTCACTATAATTTTCATCGGTTGAAAGAACAATTGTTGTTCCTGGAGGTCATGGGTTCGAACACCAATACTATCAGCACAGTGATAGAGCGATTAACGTCCAATTGTTGAGAGTATATACTCTAAAACAAATACTACTGTAATCACTGTAACTAAATAAAAAACCAATAAAAAAATAACGAGATGTTTGTGAACTTATCAAGTCAGGTTTAACTTTGCTCAACTTTACTTGTTAATGTCTCATGTCGAACTCAAGTAAAGACTCAAAATGATGAGTATCATAGTTGATTTTACTTTTGTGAATAATGGATGACTCAAGTAAACTCTTTAAGTTTTATACGTTTTTGGGATCATTAAATGATAAAAACGGATGACTCAGATCAACGGTTGATTATGTGAAGATTATCATTTAGAAAAAAAGTAAAGAATTAATTTAAGTTATCTGTTTCAGTCATCTAGCGATCCAAAAATGTATGAAACTTCAAAAAATTTATTTTGTGTAATTTGATATCTCTTTAAGGGATATGGTCAAGTTACACGGTGTTAAATTCTCTAAATTTTTGATAAATTAATTAATTAATTTAAATTGAATATTATAAAAATATTATAAAAACGATTATTTCAACCTAATTGTTCTATTCGCAAACTAATAAATAATTTTATAAATGAACTAATGAGATGTAATCCCGAGCGATTTTCTTTGGTGAAATAAATAGCTGCTTTTATCAAAGTGAGAGTTTATATATATATATATATATATATAATCAATTTCTTTTAATATATATATATATATATATATATATATAATTATCATTTCTAATTTATTGGTTGTTCAATTCAGATATAGTAACGGGAGATCTATTACAAAGATGATTTTTTAATTTAATTTATTTTATTTATAATATTAAGATTCAAACTTTTGATTTTACTTTAAAAAGATTAGTGTTTTCTCCCACTAAACTAATTAGATGTAAGCCGAGCTCTTATTCTTTTCGCACTAAGTTTAATATATTTCTAAGACTCTTATTTATGTATGATTTATCTTAAAAAAATTTAAAAATTTAAATTTTAACCATAACTTTTTATATTTTAAACCTTAAACTATACGCCCAAAAATATGAGAACTTATTTTATAGATCGGTTCTATCACGTCATTTATGGTCCCTAACCAAAATTGCAAACTAATTTTTATATTTTCCATGTCATTTTTTTAAGAGTGAATCTTCTTTTTTTTTTATTACCATATAGATAGGTAGTGGGTGGTTCAATAAAAATTAATTAGGAAAGGAAATATGATATGAAAAATAAAAATTAAATGATATTTTTTAGTGGTTAGGGACCATAAATGATGTGGTGGAACCGGTCCATAAAATTATCTCTCTAAAGATACACGTTATTCTTATTTGTTTAAACCTTAACTACAACCATTCACCTTAAACTCATTATTTTAAAATAATAATAAAAACACACAATGAAAGATAAACAATTTTCATCCTTCTAAGAATGAATGATAAATAAATTACGAGGAAGATATATAGATCCCTAAAGGGGTCATTTTCACAAAAAAATTATTAGGTGAACCCTATTCACCACATCATCCATAGTCCCAATTAATCAGGACTGTTGATCTTAATTTTTTTCTAAATGAATTATCACCTCTTTCCTATATGTACTTAATGAGTGGGTAGTTATTAGGTGATTATTTAAAGATCAACGGTCCTAATTACTTGGACCATGGATGACGTGGTGAATAAATCTCACCTAATAATCTCCCCGTTTTTACACTCTAGATGAAAATATAACATGTTAAAGCATGGGAAATGCCTCATATTTCAAAGGGTTAAATGACCTTGTCAATATTTTTTAGTTTAATTAGCGATATTAGATTTATTAGTCGAATGTCGATTTTTTTTATAAAAATTTAAGATAAATAGATTTTTTAATTTAGTGTTTTATTTATAGTGTTAGAATTCAAATGTATAATATTACTTATAAGATATAATACTGCATCTCACTATATCAACCGATTATCGTTCACTTTTACAATATTTATTTATAGAATAAAAAATAAATATGAATCTATTTTTTATAAAAATTGTCTTCCAACATAAGATGCGTGCATGTCCTATATTTCCTTGAATGTTAAAGATTGTTACTGTTTTCGGCACATGGGAAACTTAGCAATGCACTTAGGAAAGTTGACAAGAATAACTAGGTTTTAAATTATTGTTAACCAAGGTATTATGGAGATGTATTTTTTTCGAGTTTTTAATTCAATTGATATAATTATCGATATAAATTTTATAAAAATTTAGATTCGAACATTCTTAAGCACATATCATATTCCTTTGATTAATAAGTATGATGAATTTTAGGTAATTTAAGAATTAAAACTATTGAATTATTAAGATTATTTTCTTATTTTTTAAGTGATAATCTTTGTATTTTCTATTGTTAATCTTATTCATCCATTTCACTCAATAAATAGTTATAGATTAATGTAAAATTCTTTAAATTTTATATTGCGTAACTTATTTTTATATGTAAAAATATTAACTATATTCGTCCGAAAACCTAAAAAAAAAACTATAATAATAGGAATTCTTTTACAAACTTTATATTTCACTACTGCCCGAGGAATTTGGCTAAACCGCTGCCTGAGGAAATTACATCCGTTATCACGAATTTTCAACATTAAATAATAAAAAATTAAAAACAAAATAAAAAGTATAATAAAATAATAATCAAAAAATAAAAAATAAAATAAAAAACAGAAAAGAGAAATTGAGATAAGATTTTGGGGGAGTTGGGGATTTGGTGGAGTGTTTGTAAGGATTTGAATTTTGTTTGGAGTTTCCTATTTCAATCAAAAGTCTGAGTTTGAATCCTATAAAAAGAGGAGGATTTCAAGTTTAAAAGGGGGGTCCATAACAAAACGAAGAGGAGAGAGAGAGACTTGGGAGCATTCGGGGCTTGCATTTGGAGGGGTTCCAAACCAGAGCCTTATCATCTTATTCTTTTTGGTGGTTCACATGTCACTTGTTTCAAGGGTTTGCATGTCTTTGATTTGCAAACTGTGGAATGGTTCAGACCCGTACAACAAGGTAATTACCATTTCTTAATTGATTGTTCATTGCAAAATGGTTATATCATACATGTGGAAAATGTGCATTTGTCTTATGCATCATAATTGTATGGTTTAATTGTGACGGTAATACTATAATGGGTTGAACTTCTCAATCACGTTACCAATACCTTTAGATTGGACTTTCGAACCCTTTTAATTTAATCACTCATATTGTAACTCGAGCCCTTATGTCTCTAATAAAAATAAATTATCTCTTTTGTTATCTTTATTGTTTTTTTTTAATTTCATTTAATTGCTTTTATTTATTTATTATTTTAGCATCTTTTAAAGCATGTAGTATATTTGTCTAAGTTGACATTTAATTTTCAGTTAGTTAATTAATTTAGAACCTTCTAGGACTAGACGCTTTAATTAATTAATTAAATAGGGAGATAATTAGTAACGATAGTATTTGGATCTTATACCTCGGATACCCTGAGAGGCCGATGTTTTGACGTACCATGATGTTAGCCTAAAGAGTGTACCTTGGTACTGAATTCATGTGCTATTAAAAAACCTAGAATTTTGATAAGATAACTTAAGCTTAGTATTAAATAAAATTGATAGCTAAACAACTAGCGACATTAGTAACTTAGGTTTTAATACTTAATTAATGGAGCCTTTGTAGGATTAGAACTTTAAATGAACAAGATAAAAACGATCATGCATTTTATTTTAACCTTTTGAGGCGGAAGTTACATTCCTTTGAATTTGGGTGAGGTTTCCTATCTATAGGACGTCTCGTTCAACCCAAGTTTAAAGGTGATGTAATTTCTAAATCAAAAGGATATCCTCAATTCAAATAATGTTTGATTAACAATGGAGAATTAAATTAATATCTATCTTCAAAATATCAAAATGCCACGTGGAATTAAATAGGTACCGAATTTTTTGGGCGTTTGTAAGGGTCGTCCTTACACGTAACCGATTCCCGAACCCAAAAGTTTTTTTTAATGAATCTCTGGTTTGTTTTATGGTGTCTGGCCTACCAAAGTGGCCGGTGGTGACTCCAAACCAATTTTTAAAATTAAATTATATATTTTCTCTAAAATTTGGATTTTTTCAAGATTAAAAGCGATAAAGTTCGGATTTTTCAAAATTAATCACCAGGCTATTTTTACTTAAATCCGTGTTTTTTAAGAGGTCGCGACAGCTTGGCGACTCCGCTGGGGACTTAAAAAAATTATTTTTTGTGAGTCAGGTCTAATTTTTTTAAATTTTACGTGACATTTCGGCATTTTGAAGATAGATATGAACTTAATTCTTTATTGTTAAATAAATATTGTTTGAATGAGGATAACTTTTTACTTTGGTGATATATCTTGTCATTCATGCATAAGCTCTCAACCCGAGCTTTTACCCTTAAGTGGGAGTTAGATATTATCCGACGTGATGCTCTCCAGCTCCGAGTTTCGGATTTTTATCTGCTTCCGATATACTAACCTTACGCATCGTGGGGTCTTCACCTCCGTTGTAAGGGACCTATACCACCGAATCGATGTCTTATCATCGCAGTAGTGTATAACGACAGTTCGGGAACCCAGTGTCTAGACCAAAAACCGCATATATGGTAGAAACCTACCCTTTCTAGAGCCAGACAGGGACCATAAGATAAGGCGGTATGCTGCCGAAATGCCGCCAAACTTAGGATTTCTCTGTTAACATGCTCTCTGGTTATTTTATGCAATTTAACCTGCTCTCTGGTTATTTTTATACAATTTAGCATGCTCTCTGGTTATTTTTATGCAATTTAGCTTGTTCTCTGGTTAATTTTCCTTGCATTATGAACTGCTTTATGGTTATTTTTTAAGCACCTTTTTATTATCTTATTTTATCTTTGTATTCGTCATACTAACACATTTTCTTTCTGTTTTCGTTTTTTGATCCTTTTATGCATTTTATATTTACTTGGCATATCATTTGCATGGGTATTAATTCGGAAAACAGTAAAGTTAGAAGTATCCAAAAATGTCAGAAGGGATCATTATAGGCAAAGATAATACGGAAGTCTAGACATGGTCAGAAGCAGTTCAGTATGAGAAAGGTGATAGCTTGCCGTCAAGAGGAGGAGCATGGAAGACCAAGTATGAAGCAGCGCAGTGTACCATTTAGAATCAGAATAATGAGTTGGTCAACTTCAAAGGTCAGAAGCGCCGTATCTTATGTACAGATATTGTCGAGAGAAGCTATAACTCTTCTGAAGCAGACGAACATCGAGCAAGAGCATGGAGAAGCTATCGTACGTCTGCTACATGAGTTGACCAATTTGGGGATTAGGGCTAGCAGTTTTCTATAGATTATCTTTAATTTGTAGTGAATCCTTTTTGGACAAACGAATATTTTTGAGAAATTGTTTTTTGAATTTAATACCCTCTTGCATTCATGCATTATAAAGTAGACTTATATTTAGGTTGTTGTTGTGCTGATTTCTATTTCTATTTCTATTTTATTTTATTTTTGCATCATCCTAACATGTTGATATTTTTGCATCACATCGCATAAAGGTATTGATCCAAAAGTGATTATCGAGATAGAAGGCGATCATAACAGTTAAAGGGATTTGTAGGTCGAAGACGAGGTTGAGTCAGAGCTTGAGATGGATGGACAATTTACCTGAAGATTACTCATTAGACTCTAGAGACGCTGAAATGCAAGAGTTAGAAAGACAAATGAGTGAGTTGAAGACCATGATGATGAACATGACTAAAGGAAAAAGGCACATGAAAAAGACATGACTCAATTGAAAATTGCATAGCTTTGAAACGTAAAGTTCAGGGTCTGTTGAAATGAGAGAAATTAAAGTTTGAAGAAAAGAGACAACCTAGTTTAGGGGGCAGACATGAAGTCCAAGATGAAAATATTTTGAAGAAACAACATCAGTTCGAGTACGAGGTTCAGGTAATTAGGTTGATGCAAGAGAGAGATAACTTGGAAATAGAGTTACGAACCTTGCGATCAGGTTACCAAGATCTCGATAAGGATGTTAAGAAGGAATGTGTAGAAAGTGAAGAAAAACGTGTCCAACTACGGGGTTTAAGGGTAAAGTCACAAGAAACAGATGATGACATAAAAGTTGCAGAACGAGAGATGACTCAACAAATAGCAAGTTTAGCGGATATGGCGACAGAATTGAGTCAAAACATCAATCCGACGATAGTTTACAATGAGAAGTTAGTAGGGTTCTTAGAGAAAGTTAAGAAATTATGGGTTAAGACTTGCAAATATCTTTAGTGTTTGATATTAGATGTGTTGCGACCTCTTAAAAAACACGGATTTAGGTGAAAAATAGCTTGGTGATTAATTTTGAAAATACGAACTTTATCGCTTTTAATCTTGAAAAAACCCAAATTTTAGGAAAAAATATATAATTTAATTTTAAAAATTGGTTTGGAGTTGCCATCGGCCACTTTGGTAGGCCAGACACCATAAAACAAACTAGAGATTCATTAAAAAAACTTTTGGGTTCGGGAATCGGTTACGTGTAAGGACGACCCTTATAAACGCCCAAAAAATTTGGTACCTATTTAATTCCACGTGGTATTTTGATATTTTGAAGATAGATATTAATTTAATTCTCCATTGTTAATCAAACGTTATTTGAATTGAGGATATCCTTTTGATTTAGAAATTACATCACCTTTAAACTTGGGTTGAACGAGACGTCCTCTAAATAGGAAACCTCACCCAAATTCAAAGGAATGTCACTTCCGCCTCAAAAGGTTAAAATAAAATGCATGACCGTTTTTATCTTGTTCATTTTAAGTTCTAATCCTACAAAGGCTCCATTAATTAAGTGTTAAAACCTAAGTTACTAATGTCGCTAGTTGTTTTACCTATCAATTTTATTTAATACTAAGCCTAAGTTATCTTATCAGAATTCTAGATTTTTTAATAGCACATGAATTTGATACCAAGGTACACTTTTTAGGCCAACATCATGGTACGTCAAAACATCGGCCTCTCAGTGTATCCGAGGTATAAGATCCAAATACTATCGTTACTAATTATCTCCCTATTTAATTAATTAATTAAAGCGTCTAGTCCTAGAAGGCTCTAAATTAATTAACTAACTGAAAATTAAATGTCAACTTAGACAAGATATACTACATGCTTTAAAAAATGCAAAAATAATAAATAAAAGCAAATAAATGAAATTAAAATAAAAAATAAAGATAACAAAAGAGATAAGTTATTTTTATTAGAAACATAAGGGCTTGAGTTACAATATGGGTGATTAAATTAAAAGGGTTCGAAAGTCCAATCTAAAGGTATTGGTAACGTGATTGAGAAGTTCAACCCATTATAGTATTACCGTTACAATTAAACCATACAAATATGATGCATAAGACAAATGCACATTTTCCATATGTATGATATAACCATTTTGCAATGAACAATCAATTAAGAAATGGTAATTACCTTGTTGTACGGGTCTGAACCATTCCACAGTTTGCAAATCAAAGACATGCAAACCCTTGAAACAAGTGGCATGTGAACCACCAACAAGAATAAGATGATAAGGCTCTGGTTTGGAACCCCTCCAAATGCAAGCCCCGAATGCTCCCAAGTATCTCTCCCTCCTTCTCTTCGTTTTGTTATGGACACCCCCTTTTAAACTTGAAATCCTCCTCCTTTTATAGGATTCAAACTCAGACTTTTGATTGAAGTAGGAAACTCCAAACAAAATTCAAATCCCTACAAACACTCCACCAAATCCCCAACTCCCCCCAAATCTTATCTCAACTTCTCTTTTCTGTTTTTTTATTTTTTTTATTATTTTTTTGTTATTATTTTATTATACTTTTTATTTTGATTTTAGTTTTTTATTATTTAATGTTGAAAATTCGTGATAACAGCTGGCCCTCTTTGCTCAATGTTGCGGAGCAAGAGATGGGCAAAGATTGAAAAACACAAATTTTGTTTAAGCCTTTTGGTCGAAGCTTGAAGAAATTCGTAATAAGAAGAACAACTTCAAGCTTCGACCAAAAGGCTTAAACAAAATTCGTGCTTTTCAGTCTTTGCCCATCTCCTGCTCCGCAGCATTGAGTAAAGAGGGTCAGCTGTTATCACGAATTTTCAACATTAAATAATAAAAAACTAAAAACAAAATAAAAAGTATAATAAAATAATAAAAAAATAATAATAATAAAATAAAATAAAAAAACAGAAAAGAGAAGTTGGGATAAGATTTTGGGGGAGTTGGGGATTTGGTGGAGTGTTTGTAGGGATTTGAATTTTGTTTGGAGTTTCCTATTTCAATCAAAAGTCTGAGTTTGAATCCTATAAAAAGAGGAGGATTTCAAGTTTAAAAGGGGGGTCCATAACAAAACGAAGAGGAGGGAGAGAGACTTGGGAGCATTCGGGGCTTGCATTTGGAGGGGTTCCAAACCAGAGCCTTATCATCTTATTCTTGTTGGTGGTTCACATGCCACTTGTTTCAAGGGTTTGCATGTCTTTGATTTGCAAACTGTGGAATGGTTCAGACCCGTACAACAAGGTAATTACCATTTCTTAATTGATTGTTCATTGTAAAATGGTTATATCATACATGTGAAAAATGTGCATTTGTCTTATGCATCATATTTGTATGGTTTAATTGTGACGGTAATACTATAATGGGTTGAACTTCTCAATCACGTTACCAATACCTTTAGATTGGACTTTTAAACCCTTTTAATTTAATCACCCATATTGTAACTCGAACCCTTATGTTTCTAATAAAAATAACATATCTTTTTTGTTATCTTTATTGTTTTTTCTTAATTTCATTTATTTGCTTTTATTTATTTATTATTTTTGCATTTTTTAAAGCATGTAGTATATTTGTCTAAGTTGACATTTAATTTTCAGTTAGTTAATTAATTTAGAGCTTTCTAGGACTAGACGCTTTAATTAATTAATTAAATAAGGAGATAATTAGTAACGATAGTATTTGGATCTTATACCTCGGATACACTGAGAGGCCGATGTTTTGACGTACCATGATGTTGGCCTAAAGAGTGTACTTTGGTATCGAATTCATGTGCTATTAAAAAACCTAGAATTTTGATAAGATAACTTAGGCTTAGTATTAAATAAAATTGATAGGTAAAAAACTAGCGACATTAGTAACTTAGGTTTTAACACTTAATTAATGGAGCCTTTCTAGGATTAGAACTTAAAATGAACAAGATAAAAATGGTCATGCCTTTTATTTTAACCTTTTGAGACGGAAGTTACATTTCTTTGAATTTGGGTGAGGTTTACTATCTAGAGGACGTCTCGTTCAACCCAAGTTTAAAGGTGATGTAATTTCTAAATCAAAAGGATATCCTCAATTCAAATAATGTTTAATTAACAATGGAGAATTAAATTAATATCTATCTTCAAAATATCAAAATGCCACGTGGAATTAAATAGGTACCAAATTTTTTGGGCGTTTGTAAGGGTCATCCTTACACGTAACCGATTCCCGAACGCAAAAGTTTTTTTAATGAATCTCTGGTTTGTTTTATGGTGTTTGGCCTACCAAAGTGGCCGGTGGCGACTTCAAACCAATTTTTAAAATTAAATTATATATTTTCCCTAAAATTTGGGTTTTTTCAAGATTAAAAGCGATAAAGTTCGGATTTTTCAAAATTAATCACCAGACTATTTTTCACTTAAATTCGTGTTTTTTAAGAGGTCGCGACAATATCCTAGCAAGCGAAACGAACATCATATTTCACTATCGCAAATACATCAAACGGTGAATACCTTTTCTTCCTATGAATCCTCTTATTTTTTCCTCTCAAACGTAATAGTTCAATCTACACCAAGCTAGTCGAAGAATAATTGCTTATAATGAACGTCTTTTTCCTCAATGTAATAACTATTATAAGCCCTCAATCCAACCACAATTAACCCTTTTTAAGCCGTAACCTTTCAACTATCCTTTCTCATACATGCCTCAAGAAACAACAAGCCTCAAAAAGATGATTTTGCATCTCCAAATCACATTGACAAAAGAGATATATAAGATCCACAAAACAACCCAACGTATTTGATAAGATATTCAGTTATAATAGGATTAGTTTGTTAGAATAAAATATTTATCATTAGGGTGTTAGTTGTTTGTTTTATCTACCTACACCACGATATTAGTGGGTTATTATTTCTCTTCCTGTTTTATAATGGCTATTTAAGCCAAGTTCAATATTTGAATAATACAAGTCATTCCTCCAGATTGTATAGAGTTTTCTGTTCTATTCTTTACAATTCGGTATTAGAGGTCCTCACTGGGACCTATAAAAAAAGAAAAAACAACAATTTTTTTTGAGTGATTTTCAAACACAAAAGAAATGAGAGAATGAGTGATGATAAGAATTTCCTGCAACCTGTTGTCCCACGCTTCAATGGTTACTATGACCATTGGAGTTTGCTTATGGAGAATCTTTTGAGATCTAAAAGGTATTGGAGTTTGATTGAAACTGGTTATAGAGAATCAGCGGCAGGAGTGGTGTTTCCTGAAGCACAACAAAAGGAACAAAATGAGTTGTTGTTGAAGGATCTCAAAGCCAAGAATTATTTGTTCCAAGCTATTGACAGAATAATTCTTGAGTAGATGCTAGAGAAACGTACTGCAAAGCAGATATGAGATTCGATGAAAACAAAGTTCGAGGAAAATGCTCGGGTGAAACGCTCAGCTTTTCAAGTGTTGAGAAGAGATTTCAAAACTCTGAAAATGAAAATAAGTGAAACTATCACAGATTATTTTGCTCGTGTCATGAGTACAACGAACAAAATGAGGAGCAATGGAGAGCAGATGAAAGATGTCACAATTGTAGAAAAAATTCTTCGAATGTTAATCGAGAAATTCAACTATGTAGTTGTCTCCATCGAAGAATCCAAGAATATTGATACACTCACAATTGATGAGCTGCAAAGTTCACTTATTGTGCATGAACAAAAATTTCGGAAGAGAAATGGTGAGGAGTAGGCTATAAAAACAATTGTGGATGATAAACATGAAGGTAGGGGTAGAGGTAGAGGCAGAGACCGACAAGCCTTCAACAAGGATACAATTGAATGCTACAAGTGTCATAACCTTGACCATTTTCAGTATAAATGTACATCTTGGGAGAAGGAGGCCAACTACATGAAATTAAATGATCACGAAGAGATTCTCTTAATGTCCTACGTTGAGGTGAATCCAATATTATGTGAAGATATTTGGTTCCTTGATTCAGGTTGCTCAAATCATATGAGTGGAAACAAAATTACATTTTGTGAGTTAAATGAGACGTTCCGGGAAAAAGTGAAATTGGGAAATGACACCAACATGTGTGTACTTGGAAAAGGAAGAGTGAGATTAAACATCAATGACAACAATCATGTGATCACTAATGTCTTTTATGTCCCAGAGCTGAAAAATACTCTCTTAAGCATTGGTCAGCTTCAAGAGCGTGGTCTTGCAATTCTAATTCAATCAGAAAAGTGTAGAATATATCATCTGGAGAGAGGGCTTATTATTCAATCTGAGATGACAGTTAATCGAATGTTCATTTTAATGGTTCACTTTGTGATCGAAAAAGAAAAGGACACATGTTTTCATATAACTACCTTAGGTTTAGCTCACCTTTGACACTACAGGTATGGGCATTTAAGTCATAAAAGCTTAAAAACACTACAAATAAAAAAAATGATTCATGGACTTCCACCACTTCCTACAGCAGATGTGAGTTGCACTGATTGTATGGTGGGAAAGCAACATAGAGATCTTATTTCCAAGAAGAGCACATGGAGAGCTATAGAAAAGTTATAGTTGATCCACATAGATATTTGCGGACCAATCTCCCCGATGTCAAACAACAAGAAAAGTTACTCATTATGTTTCATTGATGATTTCAGTAGGAAGGCATGAATATATTTCTTGAGTGAGAAGTCTGAAGCATTCAACATATTTCAATGTTTTAGAAAACTTGTTAAGAATAAAGCTAGTTCATCCATTAAATGTTTGCGTACTAATAGAGGAGGGAATTTAATTACAAAGAATTCAATGAGTTTGCAAGGAACAAGGTATCAGGAGACAGTTGACAGCAGCATATACTCCTAACAAAATGGAGTGACAGAACGAAAAAATCAAACGATGATAAATTTGGTAAGTATGTTATTTGAGAAAAAGATGCCCAAAAGTTTTTGGCTTGAGGCTGTTAATTGGGCAATTTATGTTTTAAATAGAAGTCCAACATTAGTCGTAAAAGATGTCACAACGCAGGAAGCTTGGAGTGGGATAAAACCAACAGTGGATCATTTTAGAGTTTTTGGATACATCTTACATGTGCATATCCCTGATGAAAGAAGGACAAAGTTGGCTAGCAATAGTCTTCCTTGTGTTCTATTAGGTGTTAGTGAAGAATCAAAGGCATATCGACTATATGATCCTATCTCAAAAAGGATTATTGTAAGTCGAGATGTTATTTTTGAAGAAAAAAAACAATGGAAATGGGATAAAAAGTTTGATGAACAAATATTAATGGATGTGGAATGTGGAGATGATGAGAATAATACTATTGAAGATAACATTGAAGCAGCCAGAGTTGAAGAAAATGATGAAAAAGCCAGCGTTGAAGAAAATGATGAGCAAAATTCGGTCCCTTCAAATACATCATCAAGTGTTAATTTAGATGAAGAGAGGGGAAGAATTCGACAAATTCTAACCTACTTGGAAGATTATGTCACTGGTGAAGGTCTTTCAGATGAAGATATTGAAGTTAACATGGTTCAAATCATGTCTGCAGATCCAATAAATTTTGTTGAAGCTCAACAAAGTCCTAAATGGAGGTTGACAATGGATGCTGAGATGGAGGCAATTAAAAAGAATGAAATATGGAAACTAACTGATTTGCTTGCAGGTGCCAAGAAAATTAGGGTGAAATGGATTTATAAAACAAAGTCCAATGAATTTGGAGAGGTCGAAAAATATAAAGCAAGATTGGTGGTTAAGGGCTATTCACAACAACAAGGAATTGATTACACCAAAGTCTATGCACCAATGGCGAGGATGGATACAGATTACATGATTATTGCTTTGACAGCTCATAGAGGATGAAAGATTTACCAACTTGACGTGAAGTCTGCTTTTCTTCATGAAGAATTAAGTGAAGATGTATATGTAGAACAACCAATGAGATATGTGCTGAAAGGAAATGAACAAAAAGTGTATAAACTACAGAAAGTCTTGTACGGATTAAAACAAGCTCCACGAGCTTGGTTCAGTCAACTTGAAGCGTATTTTAAAAGTGAAGGTTTTCAGAGGTGTCATAGTGAACAAACTTTGTTCATTAAAAACAGTAATAGAGATAAAATTTTTGTTGTAAGTGTTTATATAGATGACTTAATATACACTGGTGATGATGAAGTCATGATGAATGGATTTAAAGAATCCATGTTAAGAGAATTTGATATGTCTGATTTGGGGGGCATGAGATTTTTTTTCTTGGCATAGAGGTTTTGCAAAGTGTCAATGGTATATATATTTGTCAAAGAAAATATGCGTTGGATGTTTTAAGGCGTTTCAGTATGGAGGATAACAATACTGTTTGTAATCCTATTGTTTCAAGTTCAAAATTACATAGAGACGAAGAGGGAGTCAAAGTGGATGAGATATATTTTAAGCAAATAGTTGATAGTCTGATGTACATTACTATACTAGACCTGATATGATATTTGTTGTAAGTTTAATTAGTCGTTTCATATCTAAGCCTACAAAGATGCATTTGCAAGCTGTAAAAAGGGTTCTCAGGTACTTAAAAGAGACGGTAGATTATGGGATATTTTACAAGAGGTATGAAGTTGAAGAGCTTATTGCGTTCACTAATAGTGATTATGCCGGCGATATTGATGATCGCAAAAGCACCTCTGGATATATTTTTTTGATGAATTCAGGAGCTGTTTCATGGTCTTCAAGGACACAACCGTTGATCACATTATCAACCACTAAAGCTTAATTTGTGGTAGATGTTGTCTGTGCTTGTCAAGCTATGTGGATGAGGATACTGAATAAGTTGGGACACAGAGAGAAAGAAAGCACCACGATTATGTGTGACAGCAGTTCGACCATTAAACTCTCCAAAAATCCAATCATGCATGATAGAAGCAAACACATCGATATGCGGTTCCATTTTCTGAGAGATTTAATTAATGATGGTGTTATTAAGATAAAATTTTGTAGCTTAAAAGATCAAATTAAATTATTAATGTGATGACTAAGCCTTTGAAGTTGGAAAACTTTCTAAGATTACGACATATGTTAGGAGTATGTGAGGTGTTAGATAAACTAAATACATGGAAGTTTTTAATTTAAGGAAGAGAATGATAAGATATTCAGTTATAATAGGATTAGTTTGTTAGAATAAAATATTTATTATTAGAGTGTTAGTTATTTGTTTTATCTACCTACACCACGATATTAGTGGGTTGTTATTTCTCTTCCTGTTTTGTAATGGTTATTTAAGCCAAATTTAATCTTTGAATAATACAAATCATTCCTTTAGATTGTATAGAGTTTTCTGTTTTATTCTTTACAGTATTATCCTATTTCCGGTGGGAATACATATATAAAATAGAAATGAAGAGTACCAAAATAGAAATATAGAATTGAAAATGAAAAATTGTAAATCTACAAGGGCTTGAATTCACAAAGAAAAAAAATCTAAAAGTTCCAAATCAACATTTGAAAAGCTTAATCACACAACGTATGATTTTTTTTGTGTGATATCGTAATGATATTTATTTATATTTTAAAATTTTAATAAAATATATATTTTAGATATAAATTATTCGAGTCTATATTTTCTTAAAATAACAACAATCATTTTCTATAATGATTACTTGAAGAATTCACTAAACAAGTTAATTGAATAACTCTTAAACTTTAAAATCTAAATTTATATCTTAAAACCTAAATATCCAAATCAATATGAATGAGTTATAAGTCTTAGGTTTAGTTTAATAGTATTTTTACAAGATATATTAAAAAAGTGATTTTGAAATATGATTTTAAAAAGTGTTTCTGGATTATTTAATTTAAAATAAAAATATTTAATATTATTGTTAAAAAATATTTTTAAGTAGATAAAATATTTATTTTTCATATTTATTTTAAAAATATAAAAAATAGTAATATAATGAGAATGTATATAATTTTATTTAAAAATAATTTTAAAAAAACTAAAAAGTTTAGCTTCTAAAAATGACTTTCGAAACTAAACCTAAAAACAGATTTAACCCAAAATCTACCTTTTTTTTTTATTATTTTCGATTTCAAACCACTTTTCAGTTTTTAAAGCTAATTTAAAAAACAAAAATATAGCTTATAGACCCTAAATTAACTCTAAAATATGATTAATAAACTTGAAATGATGAGATATTATCAAATGAACCCTGTTCACCACGTCATTCATGGTTCAAGCAATCAAGATTGTTGATCTTTAAATAATCGCCTAATAACTATCCATCCACTAAATCCATGTAGGAAAGAGATGATAATGTCCACCTAATAGCGATCATGATTATTTGAGACTATAAATAACGTGGTTAACAAGGTTCATAAAAGGAAAGTATGATTGGACCCACTTGACATACCTTCCGTCTGAAATTGTCCTGCCCAAACTCTGATGTCCATGTAAACTTTGATTCAAAACATCAAATCAAAAGACGAGTGATGACATAAATTTGGTCTCACATGATCTCAAACTAATTGCCCTAAATGGGAAAAGAATCACAGACATCCTCCCTTTCGATTCGATATGATGCATAACAAATTCGACTCCCACCGACATTTTTGTCCGAACAATACAACCTTTGATCGTGTATATATAAATTGTATAAATAGATATGTAAAGCAATCTCTTCTTACTGTATTTTCATGGTGTAATCATAACCATACATCGCGTAGATACCTGCCGGTGGTTTGCAGGTTTTTCACCAAGCTCTCAGCCGTTGAGCTGTCTAGACATCCCTGAAAACAACAAAGTTTGGTGCACTGGATTATATATTCGACTTCCGAGTTTATACTATCAATAGAAAACAGAAATGAGATGGCACACTTAGAAGTTGCAGTAACTTTTTGTTGTGTCAAATTGCATTTGAAAATGGCAGCCGGTGATTATCGGTATCGGGACGGCTATTAATGTCTCGGATTCAGCTGTAATGAACATACCTGCTCTTGCAAAATAGTGTGTAGAGTTCGGTGCACGTCTCTAGCCATACCCTTGGCATCACCACATACATATAGGTAACCTCCCTGGGAAATCATGTTCCAGATGTCTGGGGCCTGGAAAGAATGCGGAAATGTGCTTACAGGTTCGAAAATCGAAATAAGGGTACTAGAAAGTGAACTGAAATGCATAATTCGTCCAAAAAAGTTCTATCCTGAAGTTCATGTTGGTAGGTGAAACATGTGCAGTACCTTTTCCATCATCTTGTGTTGCACGTATTCCTTGGTAGCCCCCTCGCGAGAAAAGGCAACCACAAGCTCGGAAAGTGCACCGCTGTCGACAAAGTGGTTGAGCTCGTCTTCATATATGTAATCCTGGACAATAGAGATTTATGTAATGAATTAAAAATGTACCCCTAAATCCAACAGGGGAAGGAAAGTTCATGACTTACCATTTTCCTATTCCTGCAGCCGAAGAACAATACCGATGGACCTAGATCAGCTCCAGTTTCTTTCAGGGCAAGTCTTTCCTGAAAAAGAAAATATGAATAATTAGTTTACAAAATTCAATGAACACGATGAACATTGAAAAGGTGATGAAACTTACCTGAAGGAATCCCCTGAAAGGAGCCAATCCAGTACCAGGGCCAATCATAATAATCGGCACTTTAGTGTCTGAAGGAAGTTTGAAGTTCGACTGCCTGACAAAAATAGGAGCCCAGCTGCAGTCATGGCTTTTCTCTGATGGCATGGAATTCTGAAAGAAAGGGGACAAATGGCAACCAGGAATTACATATCATTTATCTTCTGAAAAAATTCATTTAAGTTGAAAAAGGAAATATGGTCTGAGTACCTTCATCCAAGTTGAACAAACTCCTTTGTGAATACGACCTGTTGGTGTCTTCTCATAAACCAATGCACAAGTTACATGAATTCTAGATGGTGACATCCTGTAAAACATAATTATAGATGGTAAATATGTTCACATACATTTAAAACATTAAATTGAAGATGATAGAAGTGTTGCTAAATGAGATATCCATAATGCTATCGACTTAATCATCTATCAAACATTGTTTCACCTTGGAGAGGATGAGATGGAATAGAATCTAGGCTGCAACCGTGGGGCAACAGCTGCAAAAAAGACACCAAGTGGAGGCATGGCTGAAGGGAATTCAGCCATGACCTCAAGAAGGCTTCTCTGACTTGCAACAATCCATTGTGCATATTCATCCTGTATAAATGTCAGAAGGTGCATCAGCATACAAATTATCCGTAAACAGGGAAATCGACCTATAGTATAAATTAACTCCTCAAACCTTTCCAGCAGGCGATACTAGGTGTCTTAATTGATCAGCTTCAGTATGATCATAGGCATGAGCAGCCAAAGCAAGTAGGGCAGACTGGGAGTTGTATTCATTAAAGAATTAGCTTCTTTATTCAAATAAACAGAAAGAAGAGTTCATGATATGTTGAAAACAAAAAAAAAATAATATAACCTTTTTTGGTGAGCTCAAAAGATCAGCATATCGTGCTAGTGCTGTCCTTAGAGTGCAAGGTGGGAAAGGAGGAGGCAAAGAACTTCCACCAAGCGGAGTCCCATCCTCTTTATCAGTATGAACAGAGAAATAGGTGTCTGGTGATAGACCCAACAATCTCAAAGCTTCCTCTACATCTTCTTCTAGATTCTCACAGTACACACCAACATGATCACCTGTTTCATATCTGAAAAGGAAGACAATTGTACGTAGGTAAAGTTCTCTATGATGTTAAAAAGAAAAGTAGAAATTAGCAGTACTCAGCATATGATTAAAAATGAGGATTAAGAGAAAAGAAGTGGTAGTCATAATTGCAACAACAAGAAGTCACCAACAGTTACCAAAATATTTACGAAAGCAACTTACGACAGTCCAGTGCCAGCAATGTCAAATTCAAGATGGGTACAAGAACGATCTGATGCAGGAGCATGAAGCTCCTTCCTCACAACCACATTAAACCTTTAAGTTATAAACAAATAAACATGTTATATTTCATCAAAGAAAAATACTAAAAAATTACCACCAGGATATCTGAAAATACTATTCTTGTGTACCTGCAAGGATGTTGAGCATCATAAATAGTATGGCCATTTGCATTGCTCCAGTTTTTATCCTCAACAGGTGCATTTTCAGGATCATAAAATACAACACGGTATTCCAAAACAGCAGCAGTGTATGGAGTAGAAACAGTTGTTGCATCATCTTCATCCCGCAAGAGCTGATCCAACTCGTGCCACACTAATTCACGCCTAGAAGAGCAAGATGGTTCATTAAGGGTAAAGGAAAAAGAAGGTGAAAACCTTTCATTCAAACAGATAGGAGGTTCTTAATACCAAGCCGTAAAGTCATCTTCGATGCATTGATCATCATCTCCAAGACCCACAGGAACTAGGCGCTTTGCTCCTGCAAATATAAAGGATAACGTTAGCCCATAGGTTCCAAAGTAGTGAAAATTTGATGACAATATATATGAACCAACTATAAAACAATCTTTCAACACATGGACCCTAGATTTTATCCACCTGTTCATAAGCAGGGGAAGATAAAAGAAAAATTAAGAGCATACCCTGCTCAGTAAGGATGTCATCAACCACCTTTGCAATCTTGTTAAAATGTTCATACTGCCTACTACCAAGGCCAAAAACACCATATTTCATGTTCTGAAGCCATTCTCCCCGCTCTTTTCCCTAAATTTCCAATCACAAATTAAATAATTGAAAATAACTCATTATCATCATTGAACAAGATTGCAAACAGCATTATTGATGACATGAATTCCCTAAATTTCGTCTTCATATTCTTCATATTCTTCAGGTTCCATGAAAGCTAATTTAAAAAAAAATTATAGTATAACGGCAACTATCATAACTTTGCTAAAGAAAATAACTCATTATCATCATTGAACAACCACAGTTGATATTTACCTCAGTGAACCATTTATAGAACCTAGCTGCACTATCAGTTGGCTCACCATCCCCATATCTACATGTTCACCGAATAAAGCAATCAGCAAAACAAGTTCTCAAAATATATGCATATACACATAAGCACAGCAATGCAAACATAGTATTAAACTGCGGACGCAAAGCAACAACCACATCTGGCGGTTTTGAAGGTTGTCGCAACACCACAACCGCATTTAGTACTATACAAAATATAAAAGTATAATCATCAAAAAAAAAAAAAGGAGATGATTCAAACTAACTCACGTGGCTAAGAGGAAAAAGGCCAAACTCTCTTTCTTCATCTTCTCCTCGTATTCATCATCATCGGCCGCATAATCTTCCTATTCAAAGTACCAAAAAAGATTCAACTGTTAAAATCACCTATTTGAGTTAGAAAACTTAAACAACAAAAGAAAGAGCTCAAAATTGAACTGACCAAATCTACAACTTTAAACGTAGCCTTATCATAGCGTGCTTTTGCCTCCGCAACTAGAGCCTAAGTCACAATCAAACGCAAATCATAATCGAGAAGAAAAATAAATCAAGGAACAAAAATAAAGAGAAAAATAATATATAAACGGAATGGAACCTTGGCAAAGCCTTCGGCGTTACCGGTTTGTGTGCCGAATATAACGGTGACTTTCTTCTTGCCATCCTCAACATCGGCATCGAGATCTTTAACGATCAGACGTTGAGGAGGAACGATTTGCTTAGATTTCTGAGAACCGGATCTACGCCAGACTAAAACAACGACGCAGGTGACGAGCACAGCGATGGAGGTAGTTAAAATCATAACGAACTCTTTGTTGTCAAGTAGATGGATGGCGGCGGAAGAATCCATTTTGGCGTTGAACAACGCTGAAACCAGATCGAGCGGCGAAACTTTCATGGAACCTGTAGAAGATGAAGATGAAGGCGAAGGCTCCATTTGTGTTTGGTGGCAGAGTGGAGGTGGGTTATGAAGGGTGGCAATTGGCCAAACAGAAAAGCCAGGGAAGGAAAGGGATAAATGTGTTTTTTGGCGGGTTTATTTTGTTTTTAAAAGATTACTTATTTGGGAAAAGTTTTAGAAAATTATAAGGTAAAAAAAAGCTTAAAAATAGTTATACCGTATAAGAAATTTGGTATATATCAAAAAATTATATATTAAAATTTTTATAATTTTTATAAGAAAAACGGTACAATCGTCTGTAAGATCAAATATCAGGAGGAACAATTGTTCATTAAGTCTCTAAATCTAAAATTTGAAAAACGTAAAAGCCTTATTTATTACTATTTAAACTAATAAGAACCTTAAATATAATTATACCAAATTCAAGATAGCTATGTTTCTTACCCTTTTTTAACATGTCGTTATTTAGAAAGAAAAAAATACTACTTTAGTTTATTTAGGAATAATATATTTTTAATTAATAAATTAACATATAAAAATAGAGTTAAGATTTTTAAGATTTTATTTTAATTAATTTAAATTAATATTAACAAATATATATATATATATAAATAAGATCTTAAATTCGAGATTTAATTTAAATGATGCTAAATTATTTATTACTTGAATTAACTCTTATTGATATTTTTAAAAATATAATAAAATCTAAAATTCGAAATAAAATCCTTTACAAATATGAAAGGAAATTAAAATTACAAGGAATCGAAAATCTTCAAAATTTAATAAGATATATTTTTGCAAAAAAAAAAATTAAAAAACAAGGTTTTCCAGGTAATTTTTTGTCTTTAGCTTCTTGCTAAAGTGTAAATTTTGAAAATGTGTATTAAAAAATAATTTAATTAAATATTCGAACTTAAAATTATAATTTTTTAAAAAATTTATATTATATTTTGTAATTCAAACAATTAAAATTTAAATAAATATTTCAATAAACAGAAAAAAAATGCATTATTTCAATATAAAGGGAAAATGTACGGTTTTCCAAGTAATTTCAATTTACATTATTTTCATAATTAAAAAGATATTTTGAGCGTAAATTTTAGAAAATTTCTAGGTTTAGAGATTTAAATTATAATTTATGGTTTAGGAATTTAAATTATATAGCTTAGAATTTAAGGTTTATGATTATAATTTGAATTTTAAGATTTAAGTTTTAATTTTTAAGGCGGTAGAATTAAGAATTTAAGTTTTAAATATAATTTAAATGGGTGAAAATCATCTACTTCTTTTTTATGTATCTTTCCATGTTTTTGTTTCAAATTAGAGGGTTTAGGGTTCAAGATTAGAGTTTGTGATTAGGGTTTGGGGAATTAAAGGTAAGATGTATTTTTTAGAGTGTAGGATTTAAGGTTTAGGATATAGAAAATAAGAGCTAAGGTTAAAATTTGAATTTTTAAAAAAAAAATCAAAGAAGACATGAAAAAAGATAAATGATTTTTACTCAATTTAAATATGTAAAATCATATAATTTATATATATATATATATATATTATGTATATAACTCTTAAAAACCAACGGGAGTTACAAGTTGTTAGTAGCTTGGTTCCGCTTAAGTAAGTCTTAGGTTTGAGATGTTATGTATGCAGAAAGTCCTTTTTGAGAGACACACCCACCAAAGCTAGGTGTGCTTTACGGGTCGATTTAAATTAGTCAGGGCTATACTCTAAAAATCCTAAATCCCTAAAACTAAAAGCTAAACATGGAGCTAAAAAATTAAAAACCTTAAACATGAAATCTTAAACTCAAAACCTAAAATCTTAAACTCTAAAATCCAATGATTATTGTTTCGAGGTTTAAAATTTATATTTTTTAAGTTTAAAATTTTATGTCATAAGGTTTAGCGTTTAGAGTTTTAAGGTTTTTATTTTTAAAATTGGCTAAAGTTAGTATATGATCTGACTTTTAAAAAATTAAAATATATAATATATAGAAAATAATTTAATTTAATTTTTATTTTAAATAATTTATAATTATATGTTGGGTTTTTAAAATTTTTATTTTTTAATTAATTTAATAATATTTGTTAATAATATTCAAAAGTGTATCATCTATGTGTTAACATTTAGGCATAGAAATAATTTTAACCCTTAAAGTTTGTGATTTTATCATTTTTGGCCCTCATTCTATTTTTGAGATAAATTTAGCTCTTAACCTATATCTTTTTAACAAATATCTCATTTTTTTAACTAGCATGATGATTAGATAGTTAAAAAAATAACTATAATGATGTCATATATATAGAATGATATTTAAGATTTGAGAATGCTTAGTAGGCTTTTATTTTAGATTTAATTAATTTTTAATATTTTATTTGAATTTTAATTGTTTTATATTTTATGTTAGAATAAAATTATATTTTACATGTATATATTTTTTATTATCATAAAAAATTAACGATAATGACATATCACATATATGTAGAATGAGGCTAGATGTTATTTAAAATATATTATAACATATATATGACATGTCAATAATATTAAATTTTTAACGGTTTAGTCATTATGTTAGTTAAAAAATACGATATTTGGCAAAAAGATATAGGTCAAGGGTTAAATTTATGAAAAAATAAAAGTCAAAATAATAAAAATTATAAACGTTTAAGATTAAAATTAACATAAATATCAATAAAATTCATAATACAACTAAGGTGAAGATAATAATAAAAAATTAAAATACAAAAAATAATTTGGCAGTGATATATGGTTATCGAACTTTTAAGTCAGATTTATTTTGGTCATCGAATTTTTAAAATATTCGATAAAGTTATTCAATTTTTAATTATCATTCAATAAGGTCACCCAATTTTTAGTTCTCATTGGATACGGTCCTTACCGTTATAACTGCTAAAATTTTTTGTTTTTCTTAATAAAAAAATGGATAAACTACAACATTCATCACTCAACTTTCTTCTCACTCCTATTTTGACCATTAAAGTTTAATTTTTTAATTTTAATAACTCAATTTTTGAATTATTCATATTTTAGTCCCTCTCAAATGATATGGTTATACAAATTAAAAGATTTGATTATTACTTAAAAATTCGAGATTTTTTATTTTCATATTAAATTTACCGTATTATTATATTTTATATTTTTATTAAGTAAAGTAAAAAATTACTACTCGAATAAAAATATTTCAACTATCTAATTTAATTGGTAAACCATAAGAATGAGAATGAAATAATCTAAAATTAACAATTAACCAAAATAATCAAACACGATTTTAAAGATTAACCAAAATAATTTATTTTAAAAATTTATACCAAAATAGGATTTGACTAATCTTTAAAAAAAAATATTTTGGTTAATTATTAATTTTATATAATTTAATTCTCGATCTTATATTATACCAATTAAATCAGATAATTAAAATATTTTTATTCGAGTAATAATTTTTTATTTTTTTATTAAAATATGAAATATGGTAATATGATAAATTTAATATAAAAAATAAAAAAATTATTTCCCGAATCAAAATAGATAAAATTATTTAATCAATTTTGATACAAACCGAATCAAAATAATTTATTTTAAAAACTTGTACCAAAATCGAGTTTGGTTAATCTTTAAAAAATTATTTTGATTGATTGTTAATTTTAGATTATTCAATTCTCGATCTTATATTATACTAATTAAATCAAACAATTGAAATATTTTTATTCGAGTAATATTTTTTTTTACTTTGCGTATTAAAATATAAATTATAGTAATACGGTAAATTACTAAAAAAAATATTTCCTAAATTTTTTAAGTTATTAAATTAAAAAATTTTAAACTTTAATGGTAAAAATAGGAGTGAGAAGAAAGTTGAGTGATTAATATTGTAGTTAACACATTTTTATTAAAAATTAAACTTTAACATAAATTTTTAACAGTATATAACGGTAGGGACAATATCCAATATGAACTAAAAGTTGGATGACCTTATCTAATACGAACTAAAAGATGAGTGATCTTATCGAATATTTTAAAAATTTAGTGATCATTTGTGTAATTTACCCATCCTTTTTTATCAAAAAATGTTTAAGTGGTAAGCAGTTTGGTTCTGCTTAAGTAGATACCAAATTTGAGACGTTATGCATCTAAAAAACTCTATTGAAAGACTTATACACTAAAATTAAATGTTCGATATATATATATCAATCTAAATTAATTAAGATAAAATTTTAAAAACCGAAATAACAATAAAAAATGTTTTAATCTATTTTCCAGTTTTAAAACTAAGAAAAAGTTGTCTCGCTTCCTTTCATTTTTTTTCTGTTTAAATATTTTTAAAATTCTTGTTGAATTAAAATCAGATAAAATAATTTTTATTTTTTTGAACTCTCAATATTTAGAATTTGAATTGAACAATTAGACTTTCATTTTATTATTGTTTATAATTATACTTCTTGAAGATACATTAGGGGTTACAAAGTTTTTTTTTTTTTGAATTTTTTATGTTTTATAGATTTTAATTATATTTATCATGAATTAATTATAAAGATTTTTCAAAAAAAATTTAGCCGTTTTCTCTTAAATATTTATTCCTTTTAATATGATATATATGTATATATAAGAGACCGATGTATTTCTAAATTTGATACCTCTAATTTTTTAATCTTGTTTTTATATAATTTTTTCTTAAAAATTGATTATTTTTTAAGACGTCTCTTTTATATATATATATATAGTTGCGCCTACCCTAAAATTTTAAAAAATTTATATGTGTCCACCCTCAAATATTTTTTTGGATCTGTCACGATTTGAGCTTTAAGTCTAAATCTATAAACATGAAAACTTGACATAATTTAGCCCGATCTATAATTTTTTTAGTAAATCCATCAGTATTTTAAATAAAATGATAAGAAATTGTTAAAACATTTACGTCTGATGCTCTAATTTAAAATAAAATAATTAAATCATTCGATATGATCAAATAAATGAAAAATAAGAGTTACACAAAATTAAATGGACCTATAAATATATTGTCTGACAAATCTAAGTATTGTACTTTTAAAACACAACGATAAGTTAAACGCTTATTCCGACCGAGTTGATTGATGCGATACAACTTGAAAAACTATAAGCAAAAACGATTTCAAATGTTAAGCTCCTAAAACTCAGTAAATATAGCTCGATTTTATCGTACTTTACGCAAACCATAAACATAAACATATAAATTAAAAAATAACATAACAATAAAATAATACATAACGCTACCATTAATCGTATAATATCAAATAAACATATCATGCCATCATTAATTATATCACAGCAAACAATTCATTCTACTCAAAAGTTTAAATCGAATAAAATATTATAAAATATCAAATTAAATTTAAATAAAAATATTATATTTTTAAATAAAATGTATATTAACCAAATACTCGATCGATGACCATCTCTATACACACCTATTCACAATCTTAAGTTAATTGAAATGGTAAACTGCAACAAAAGTCACTTAATTATGGGTATCATTATATTTAGGTCACTTAATTATTAAAAATTATATTTGGATCACTTATTTATGGGTAATGTTACATTTAGATCATTAAACTATTAAAGGTTATATTTGGGTCATCCAATTATTAAAGGTTACATTTGGGTCACTCTTTATATTTGAAAAAGTATATCAATTTGGTCGTATTTTTTTATTTAAATCACTTGTATACCCTTGTTAACATTAGTGTGCTTCATTTAAAATCATTAATTAATTTAATACACGAACTGATAAACTTTTTTCAAATACGAAGAGTGATCTAAATGTAACCTTACCTATAATTGAGTGATCTAAATGTAACTTTTAATAATTGGGTGATCTAAATGTAATCTTACCTATAATTGAGTGATCTAAATATAACTTTTAATAATTAAGTAATCCAAATATAATCTTACCTATAATTAAGTGATCGATTCGTAGTTTACCTTAAATAAAATGATACAGAAAGAGAGATTCTTACACGTGACAACCATCTATACTGATTCATTGGGTCCAGAAACGAAGAACTTCTTGTTCTTCTTCACTCTCAACTTTCTGTTTGTTTCCATGAATCGCTGGAAATTTGATCCTTCCTCATCTAAATCGTCCATTTCATATTTTGTTTATTATTTTTAATCGATTTGATCGCTGGGTTTCCATTCAAACAGACGTGTAAATCTTCCGGATTCGAAACGGTAAGTTTACACCATTTCCCTTTATACTTTGTAATTATGGGTGATAGGTTTTTTCATGGATATTTTCCCACATTGTTAACAATTCATTTTCGTATTTCCCTGTTTGGAGAATGTCAGATTTAGGGTCTTGTTTCTATGCATGAAAATCTATAACAAATAAGAGGACATGAGAAAATGGGTATTCCCTTAGGTGATCAATGTCTCATAGCATTACCTAAAATTTCATCATTTGCTTTAAATTTCTCTGTTATGACGCGAATAAATGTTTTTTTTATTGCAGGGGGTTGTTTATGTCGTCTTAAAGTTTGTTAGATTAGCTGGTATAGTAATAACTAATAAGAGCAATGCAAAAGGAACATGGTTCTGCACCAACTACACCTACTTCCGCCAGAGGACCAACAACACCTACTTCCGGCCGAGTTCGGCATCGGAAACGTTCTAATGAGGTATGCAGTGTTACATAAATAGATGCCTTATTATGTTCTTGATCTAGTTTCAATAAGTTATGTGTATTTCGATGTCCGGAGGATAGTACATATGTTCAAATAAATGCTCGAGTCTAGGTAGAGTAGGGGCTTTAGATAAAATGAAGAGGGACACTGATAAGTAACACAGTAGCAATGAATGGTCATCAAGGTTTATTCCCATTTTGTGACTTTCCCTTTATATCATTTAATTCTTTGTATTATGGATTTTCTCAACTTAATGGACATTTGAACATCTATGGAATGTTAGGATGTGCATGCTCAATATGCAATTTGTTAAGTGTCATTTTCTTTTCTTTTTTCTCGTCAAATGGTGAAAGTGTGATTGTGTTCTTTGATGTCAGTTTAATTACGAGATTAGCAAAACAAATGGAGATCATTTGCTCATCAATGATCAGAACAAATATCGATCAATGTGGATTCGTGCATGTTCGTCGATGTGGATGCTGGGGGGCTTCCTCTTGACTGTCTATTTGGGGCACCTTTATATTTTGGCAATGGTTGTTGTTATCCAAATATTCATGGCGAGCGAGCTCTTCAATCTACTCAGAAGAGCTCATGAAGATAAACGCCTGCCGGGGTTCAGGATCTTGAACTGGTAAGGAAAATTGTAAAGCAAACTCGATATTGTAGTAGCTAGTCAAATGATATTTTTGTTGGAATTTCATGTCCATACAGGCACTTCTACTTCACGGCTATGCTGTTTGTATACGGTCGCATTCTCAGTCACCAGCTTGTGAACACAGTAACTTCGGATAAAATTTTCTACAGGCTTGTTAGTAAGGTCATCAAGTATCAGATGGTTATTTTTTATTTCTCATACATAGCAGGTCAGTATTTATTTTGCCTTTGAAAATAAGCAATGCACACACATCTTTCTACATTTAAGCCCATTAACAAATATTTCATTTTAATTGTCTTACCTTCAATATGACGGAGTCGATTAATTTGTCCGGTTCTCTTGAACTTTAAGTTCCATGGAATTTGAGTCGGTTTGTGGTTGTCTTAAGTTGTTTTAGTCTTCATTCCCTTATTATCTTCCTGATCTGTAGTATTGCAGCTAGCTTGTTGAGCTATGAATCTTATATTCTCCACCAATTGAGAAGGTTTCGATTTTGTTTCGGATTCAGGTTTCATGTGGTTCATTCTTACACTAAAGAAGAAGATGTATAAATATCAATTTGGGCAGTTTGCATGGACACACATGATACTCATCGTTGTCTTCACTCAGTCCGCATTTACTGTGGCCAACATTTTTGAAGGCATCTTTTGGTAACAAGCAAACCTCATTAATTAGTTTTTAGCAGTTTGGTTACTTTTTTATGACAGTTCGATAAATAACATTGAATTGTTTTAATCGTATAGTATACTTTTTTCTGTTAATGAAATTGAAACAAGCCATGGATTTTATGCAGGTTCCTTCTCCCGGCATCACTAATTGCTGTCAATGATGTCGCCGCTTATTTCTTTGGTTTCTTTTTCGGTAAAACTCCTTTGATTAAGCTATCTCCCAAGAAAACATGGGAGGGTTTCCTTGGTGCATCAGTTGCAACTACGATCTCAGCATTTGTGGTAAGAGTTTTTACACTGTTCTCGACATAAATCTTTAACTTTCTCATTTTTGATAGAATTGAAACTATAAATATTCATTATTCATGTTTCCTTTCTGCGTGTTAGTTAGATCCTGCCACTTGATTTAGGGAATATAAAAGCCGGTCAGTTTAATCTGGTACTTCGACTTTTCGAGGGTAACCGGCATGCATGATCATGAACTGAAAACAAAATTTTGTAAATGTTCAAAAGCTATAGACCAAAGGGAGATTGATCGAATATTTGAACAACTTTTCCTTCTGTGATATATCAGTATTATTTACTAGTGATCCGTCAACATAATTTCTTCGTTGTCTTTTACGCAGCTTGCAAATGTTTTTGGTCAATATCAATGGCTGACATGTCCGAGGAAGGTAACTGATCATGGAATGCATTCATTTTTAAACAAAAGGCGACCGCTATTATGATAATGCCCATGTGACTGAAATGCATGCAGGATTTATCAACCGGTTGGCTTCACTGTGATCCTGGTCCACTTTTTAAGCCGGAGTATTATCCTTTGCCAGGATGGGTTTCTGGATGGGTGGTGAGGGATCGAGAAATGGGAGAATTTGACTCTGTTTGAACTCTGTTATATAAATGTTTCTTACTTATCCAGTTCGCTAGCTTTATTTACTTTTAGTAACATGTTGTAGTTGCCCTGGAAAGAGATAGCAATTTTGCCAGTTCAGTGGCATGCTTTATGCCTAAGCTTATTTGCTTCGATTATCGCACCATTCGGAGGCTTTTTCGCAAGTGGTTTCAAAAGAGCCTTTAAGATTAAGGTGCAACACTTTGTTTATCCTTTTACTTTGAAAACGTGAAGGGAAAAGGGGCATATAATGGACTTTGTCATACCGGTTCCGACCTTCTTGACCAACCCTTTCCCGGGTGATGCAGGATTTTGGCGATAGTATACCTGGACATGGAGGATTTACCGACAGAATGGATTGCCAGGCAAGCCGCTAGTTAGTTGTTTGACTTGTTTTATCTCATTTCATGCACAACGGCTTAAATATCTGTATATCTGTTTCCAGATGGTAATGGCTGTTTTTGCATACATCTATCATCAGTCATTCATTGTTCCCCAGGACTATACGGTCGAGATGATTATGAACGAGGTAAGCCCTTTGATCTTCTCATCGTATCCGGGAATTTTTCGAAACATACCATTCCTGTTTTTTTCTTTCTTAGTTCCGGGAACATGTTGGATCTTCTCGTACGAAACCTGAACATGTTCTTACGATTTGTTTTCGTGTTCTCTAGATATTACGCAGCCTTACACTGGAGGAGCAGCAAACTCTATATAACAAGTTAGGTCAAATGTTGCAGGAGAGAATGCTGGACCTATATTGAACATAGTTTAGAAAAATGCACTTTAATTTCCTGCTTTGAAAACTTATTGGATTGAAGGTGAAAGTCACACAGTTTCTTTGTCGTTGACGATGGTCGGTCCAACTTGATTACGATCATCGGAGGCCTCTTATACTCGTATGATCCGTATCTTCTTCGACATCACACGAATTTAGTATTCGATGAAGTAAATAGAGGTTTCGGAGTTAGTTTGAGTTAGTGTTATTGGACCAACTATTAGAATGGATCTATTAATGTTTATAATGCAAATTCAGTGTTAGAAAAATGCAGTTTCAGATGATCGGATCGACCCGACCCGAAATATTTTAATTATATATTTTTTTTTGCTTTCTGTTGCATCTTTTCTCTATTCTCTGAATTTCTCTCTCTTTTTCCCCTTCGTTCTATATTTTTCTTTTTATTTCTTCCATTTTTTTATTTATAATTTTTTCTCGTTGCATGTCCTTTTGTAACCATTCAATCGTGGTCACGTATATTTTTTATTATTTCGTTGTTAAAAATATTTTTTAGATATTTTTTCGACTTTTATTTTTCTACTACGATTGATGCTTTCTAGATTTTTTTATTTATTTTTTTCTGATATTTTATGAGTTCTTAACACAATTAAGGCATAAAGTTAAAAGTGACCCAATATTTGATCTTTTGGTCACTTTTGTTGGATGAAAATCGTTTAATAATCTGATGTGACATTTGTATTGCATGAGGATAGAGATGGCACGGAACTCGATCCCGGGTCCCGATCCAATCCGGTTCGAACGGGTCATTTTTTTTAAAGAAAATTTAGGTTTGGGTCGGTTTTAGGGTGAAAAAAATTTAACCTGAGATTCATAATGTAATTTTTTTCATATATATTTTAGGGATATTTGTAATTATGATCTCTCTTTAAATATATTTTATATAATTAGGTCACTAAAATTATTTTTTTATAATTAGGTTACTGAAATTTTATTTTATTTACAATTAGATCCCTAAATTTTATTTTTTACAATTAAGTCTCTAAAATTTAAAATTTTTAATGATTCGGATCAGATTTTAAAGCTTAAAAATCGGGTTAAATTTTTTTCACCCTAAATTCGGGTCGGTTGGCGGGTATGTATTTTTAGATTGGATGCAGGTGCGTAGAAAATCCGATCCAACTCAACCCGTGCCCATCTCTACACGAGGAGATACATGGAGATGTTATGTGGCACTTTGTTGACGTGGTATTTTAAAATACTTGAAGAACATTTTTTTTATATATATTTTAACTAATCGGATGTTGTTTTACTGTTGTGATATTATCTGATTGATTAAAAATTTATATATTTTTTTAAAAATAACCTCAAAAATTTTATAAATTTCACAAAATAACCCTCAAATTTCAAAATCTCTAACTCCTCTCAAACCCAAATCCCACCACATCGATCATTGGACCATCACAATCATTTATCTTACTATGTCGTTTGAAATCGATAGACGTGCAAAATATCAAAAGAAGGCAAAATCATTGAATGATGCATTTTAACAATTCAAAAGATAAATGGCAACATAACAGATGACAAATGGTGTGAATTATTCGACGAGGGGAGGACACTTCATTTCATCGCCGGCTACACAAAATTTAAGGATTTAGAGATTTTAGAACTATTTTAAAAATTTTAGAATATTTTATTTTTAAAATATATATAATATTTAGTTGTACATACATTACAATCATCCATGAAAGTTCATCCCATAAATCAATCCCTAAGAACCAGAAACATTCATGTAGAATTTCATTGTACATAAAAATGGAAAAGATTAATGAAGGAAATGAATTCTACAAGCTCCTTGCCCCAAGAACTAGTTGACAACTTTGAGATTCATGATGGCTTCAGCCCCCTTCATGCCACAGCAAAAATCTATACATATAAACATGGAGCAATCAGACATTAGATGCTGCAATCTTAAGTACAAGTATCAGACATGTTCAACTTACTGCTTACCTTAGATGGGGCACCAGGGTCCTGTTTCAGACATGCAGGAGGCTGACTGCGTCTACTGTTTCCTCTTCCTCAACGTAGTACCGTTGGGTATTCTATTGTCGATTTGTCGTCTATAAGTTGATTCCCATTGCTTTGATCGTAGATTCATCCGGGACTTTACCGGCAGCATGTATCCAAAGCCGCCCTGGAACAACAATATAATATTCTACTTAGAGGAAGCTTCATTTGAAAGTAAGTTAGCTAAAAATGCATGGAAACATAAAACACCTTGCTGGAGTCATATAGAAATACTTCTGCAACCGGGAATAGTCCGGTTCAACCGGACACGAAGAACTTATTCCATACCAAAAGCTTGAATATCTAATCATAGTAAACTAAAGAAAAATCAAAGTTAAAAATCTACCCCGTTCAATTCACTGCCTCAGGGTCTCTCCCCAGTTTCATATTATGGAGCAAATATATCAACTTTAATTGTTTCTCAAGACAGTCATAATTGTGAGTTGGAAAATTTCTGCAACATAGACAGTAACAAATTTGGACAAGCTTTTAATCCTAACAAGCATGTTTTGTATAAAAACAACAGAAAACAAATATAAGAACATGTTTTAGTACTAAAACAGTCAATAACACCTGCACCTTTTCTTCAATCAACCCCATGACTTAGTTATAACCAGAAAAAGCATAAATTTGGTACTATACCAAAAATTCCCAAACACGTTTTAGTTCATTTCTAGAAAATAAAGGAACCCCATGAAATATAACTCCAACATAAGATATGGGTATTCGGTTTATGCATTAATTTGAAAGATTGATTTTTTAAAAAATAGTGGTACCTCTACCTCTGATTGGTGCAGGCCATGACCTTCCTTCAATACGTTTGATCCCATAAACTAACAGTGACGCCCATGGCTGATGCATTGTTAAACATTTTTATAAGGGTAAATGGAACTTGAGATTTAACATCAAATTGTGATTTAAAGGATTGTGTTTGTCAGCAGACTTGAGTCTTAAGGCCTATGCCAACATATTCAAAATGAATCGGTGATTAGTTTTAGGTCGCTATAAATCTAATTGGTTACTTCTAATTTCATAAATCAATAGTTTAAATCGTACTCAAAGATAAGGTATTTCCTATTTTTATAAGAATTTTTTATGGGTATGGATATGAGGGAGGGGTATCCGCACCCGTCCGCCTATTTTGCTATCCCTAATCCAAACCACTAAAATATTCATAACCTCAATTTAAAATAAAATATTATTAGTTTAATATTTTGAGATTTATAATTTTAATATTGTTGTTTATTTCTTATAATTTTTAATTTTTTCTTCTTTTATGAATTTGATTGTATTATAATTATTAAAAAAATATTTTATATTTGTTGTACCCTGACATACTCGTACTCTATAATTTCAAAAAATATCGTTTTTCGTCTCCATATCCATATCAATGCAACATAGTCTTCAATTATAGCTCATCTGAGGTTATCACTTATATTTTCGCGACTTTAGTTATTAATTTTTATTTATATTTTTTATATATAATTTTTTTATGTATTTAAACTTAATTTTTATTAAATATCGTTGAATAGGTAAAATGTCAGTCAAAAGAATTTATATAATTAACATTGATTTTTAATAATTATATATTATATTGATTTGATTTTAATTTTAATTTAATTAAATAAATTAATCATTCAATTAGACGTTGATATGTGTTATTACTTTATTAAAAGAATTTACCCAATTGTTATACTGAATTATTAATGTAGATTAAATGTGTAATTATATTTTTTTTGAGTAACCAAAAATTTATAAATAAAAATCGTATATCGATTTTAAAAATCAGTGTTCGAAATTATACTAAGCAAAAATATAAGTTACCATTGCAGTGATTTAGTTTTCATTTTAGAACTATATCTCTTTTTAATCTTAGATGATAAAATAGGGATAAGAATTAAGAGAGAACTATATTAAAATTGTAGAGACCTAAACTAATGAGATAAAAAATAATCAAAATCTCTGGCTTAGGATGAGGAAAACCATATCACGTTAATGGTGGGACTCGAACCCACAATCGCCCGCTCAGGAGGCGAGCACCTTATCCATTTGACTACAAGAACCGCTTGAAAAGATTTGCTAAACATATCTATTTATAATTAAATATATGACCCCACAAATATAGGATTTTTTTTAAGTGGGTACATCTGAGTTTTACTTAATTCAAAGAAAATACCAAAACTGTAAGAATTTTTTATGTCTTCATAATTAATTTACTTATCTTTGCTTTACTTAATTCAAAGAAAATACCAGATATAGGAATTTATTGCCTACGCATCTGAGCCCTAGATGAGCTCTATCTGAAGTACTCACGTTTCAACAAGAAAATTCCTAGATATTTTTAGAACGAGTTTTTGTAAGTTCTAAACATTGTTATTTAGTGATTGTTAAGAGTACTTTAATCTTAGACTAAAATCATTGACTAAAGCTACGTGGGTCAGTTAATCAGACTCTAGTATCGCGACAAAAATGATCTGATGTAAGAATATTTGAAGTTTGCCTCATTAACTATAATAGTAGGAGAAAAAAATATTTTTTTCTTTATTCATTTAAAAATAAGAATTACTTTGGACTTAAAAATAGTTGGTTAAATTTTTAAATTATATAAAAATATTAAATAAAGTAAATTGATAGAACAAGCAATTAAAGTAAATTAGAGTGATCAATATGAGAGATGAGGTTGTATTATCTTGAATTATGGAATGATGGACGAGTGAATTCTTCCTTATAAGTGAATGCTCACGCCGTTCAATTGTTCCGGCAGTTGGGATTAATCAGATTGCCTAGTCAGTTCATTGAATGCTTAGACAATTGAAACTAAGGAAATTGCTCGAGCAATTTGGGCGACTATCCTCAAGGTTCGACAAATCGTTCTTCAATGGTCTTCGTTATCCCTAACTCAAAACTCTAACAATCTTTGATGATACATTCATGCGTTAATCAAAGGTGTACAACAATCAATCTTGCGCTTTTGTTAACCGTTGAAATCTTACACTTATCCTTAAGCCGGATTAGTTCTCACGCACTTGGTTTGAACCGTGCTTATTCGTTTCATGAATATAATTTTCATGAATCTAGATAAATGTATCGTTTTACGAGGTCCTTTCCTAATTCTCTCGTAAATCAAATAAATGTCAATAATAAGCAAACCTTGATTAAGAAAACATCAAATACGTAGATAAAATTCAAATTAAAACCAATTCATAAAACAAAATAACCCAAACCAACTTAATTTAGTTCATGGATGAGCAAAATATCAAATAATAAAATCCTTCCATCACTCGAATAAACAAAGAAAAATAAAGAAGGAAAAAGACAACATCCCTCTTCACCCTCTCTTAATATCGTCACTCCTTCTAATTGGACAGCATGCTCTCTTATTTTAAAGGCTTGGCTTTATCAACTTTGATAATAAGATAAAGCTTGAATTAAAAATAATCATAAAAGAAAATTCTATTTTAACAGCGCTTTTAAGTGTCGCTAAAATATTTAGTGACTTTCAAAGAAGCGCCGCAAAAACCAACGTTGCAATTGTTCACAGCATTTTAAGGAATAAAAAGTCAAGATCTTTAGTGGCGTTTATTTTTACAAACACTACAAAAAATAAACGCTACTAGAAACATGTTCTTTAGCGGAATTTGTAAAAGCAAACTAATAAAAAATTATATTATTCTTTTTAGACATATTCTAAGTGTTTTTTTGTTTAAGTTTGAAAGGTTTTAATTTTTTATATTTACGTCTTACAAAATATTATTAGATAGTTGTGACTCATTCCAGCATTCATGATCTCATATAATAAAATTTTTTATGTTATTTTTTAAAAGATGGATTTCACCTTTTCCTTGGATGTAATTAAGAAGTGAGTAGCTATATAAAAATTATACTGAAATAGATGAATATTTATTGGATAGACCATTAATGACGTGGTGAGTTAAATTCATTAAACGATTTTTCTTATCTTACTCATTACACTTGGACCATTATTATATGTAAATCATAAATAATGCGATGAGATGGATCCATCGAATAATTTCTCGTCTTACTTATTACATGTGGATCAGATTGATCCAAAGTTTAAAATACACATGCATTATAATTAATTTAGACTCATCATTTTATAAATCATATCACATACTTTCTTCGTCATTATTTTAGCCTCAACTAATAAAAAACTATCACACATTTTAAATTTTATCCAATAAATCTTTACTTATATTATTCTATGTTATTTTTCTTAAAGAACATATTTTAAAAAGTGGCCATTTAAATGTGTTAATGATTAAAAAAACAATAAAATAGTAATAATTGGATAATTCTAACGATATAAAAATAGTCTACATAGTAATTCAGATATCAGCAGCATATGTCAAAGGAAATTACGGTTTGAGTACTGTAGTTGTGGAACGGATGTCCTTTGAAATATTAAATTTAATTAAATGTTTTTAGTTGAATATAAACTTTAATTAAATGTGCATTAATACTTAGTGTGTTTAAATTAGTTAATAAATTATTTAATAAGAGTGATTATAAGTCCGAATCATAGATCAAATCAACATTAAATACGTTTGAGTGTTGTATTAATTTATGATTTAAATTAAGTATATTATCTCTATGCATAGTGATAACAATTAAGTATGATGTTATGATTTAAATTAAGTATATTTTAAAGTAACACCGTTAAAAAAATTGTTTAATTTATAAATAGGTATCCAAACTATAATTTTTTCGATAAGTATCTAATATTTTTTTAACTTGATCATTCAATTCTTAATTATAAATAATTCAATTAAAACCTACAGATACTCGCTCTCCTCATTACACTCATCTCAAAAGCATCGAATATGTGTCGACCACTTCTCTCCCCAGCTTAGCTTGCTTGCTCCAATACCGTTTGAAGTATCCATGAAAGCTGCCCCTGTAAGAATCATATTGTACCCTTTATTTCGATTCTTAATCAATGGATCGATCTTGAATCGATTATTGAGGGAGTTCTGATCCTCGACTCTGATCCGAATAAGCATTATTGAGTCGAGATCACTTAAATTAGGGGATAATGAGGAGAGCGAACATTTGTAAGTTTTAATCGAATTATTTATAATTAAGAATTGAATGATCAAGTTAAAAAGTATTAGGGGTAATGAGGAGAGCGAACAAAGTAGTTAATGTTAATTTTAATATTTTATAATTTTAAATTTTATTTATTATTGTGACAATATCTAATTTTTTATTACTTTTAATTTTGATTGGTGAAAAAATTTATCTTAATAAAATGTAAAATCTTAAGTGATAAACAATTTTATCGTCATAACAAATATTAAATAATAGTGATCACTTCACATATCGTCACTATTATGTATCAAAGTTTTAGTGACAATAAATTTTGTGTTATAATTGTAGATTTTTAGTGAGAATTTATTTGTGAAAAATAAAATCGTCACAATTACTCTTATTACAGTGACCAAATAAAAATATGTTGCAATTACTTATATTAAATAGTGTCGCATAAAAACTTTATTAGGTGATTCTGACTCATTCCATCATTCATAGTTTCATCTAATGAAAAATTTATGTTATGTTTAATGTAGATCTTCACATTTTTCTTACATGTAACTAAGGAATGAGTAGTTATATAAAAATTACACTGAAATAGATGAATGTTTATTAGAGGAATCATGAATGACGTAATAAATCGAGTTCCTCAAATTATTTCTCTTGTCTTACTTATTATACTTGGACCAGCATTACACGTGGACTAGACTGATCAAAAGTTTAAAAATAAAACATATAATGATATTTAATATATAATTTACATTAATATATTTATAGCATTTTCTGATAAAAAATTATCTATAAACGAAAATTGCTAGAATGAGAGATTTAATTAGACCATTCATATTTGACTTCTCATTCAAAATAAATTAAGTAAATCATTATTGAATTATACTCTTAATTTATTTTGGTCATTAAAATTTAGACATTAATATTGATAGAAGTTATTTTGTCTCAATTTTCACTAACCATTTTGTTTCATCCTCTGAATTCGAAACCGACTTTTAATTCGCCAAAAAATGCCTTAAAATTTACGAATTAAGGAAAAACATTTTTTGTCGATCTTCCTCTTTCATCGAAAAATGATATCTATTTTTTAATATATTATTTCTCTTCTATCGATAAAGCAATTTATCATTCAAATCCTGAAGAAGTTTTTTTGCTCGCTGGTGAATGGATGCCATAAAAAAATAAAGAATGAATTACCGTAATCATTCAATGTTTAAAGTTTAGTTATTAAATTTAATATTTTGAATCACGGCCGATCAAAATAGGTTAAAGAGTCAAATCCAATAATTATGTATTTTTTCATTATAGAAAATAAATTTAGTTTTTTTTTTTAAAAAAAATCATTTCTATATATATATATATATTTAAAATATTTTATTTAATTTCTTTTACATATTTTTTAAATTTAGTTAAATCGGACCATCATAGCATCATCAATTTCATGTTTCATTGATTAAGGTCCTAATTGTGAAACAGGTATAAACCTTGGTACTACATCTAACTTGGTTTAATTAATGTGAAATTGAGTTGATATCTTGCATCATGGTGATATAATAGCTCAGAATGGTATACATAGCATCTAAATTCAATTACGGTAAATTATTCGGCCTAACATGCGTTACAACACTAAAATTATCACACTTCGATCAGGGGTATCGATACCTTTAATGCCGGTATTGATACCTTGACGTTGGATAATCAAATAAGCCTATCGAAGGCTGGTGGTATCGATACCACCTTGGATGGTACCGATACACCTGCGTCCAGTGGCATAATTGATCGGACCGTGGTTCGATGCTTTCCCTTTTTATGCCTTGGGGTATCGATACCACCAAAGGGTGTTTCGATACCCCTTGCTCATGTTCAATATTTCGAGCATTTAAAGGGGTAAAACAACCTTGTAATCATGTTCATACTTACTCTTAACTATATGCAAGCTTCCCTAATCACATGTATCATTATTAACACACAATTGTTAACCTCAAACACCCCAAATTAACCTATAGGCATGCTTCCTAAAATATGGTTAAAAACAAGAATGTTCATGCATGCACATGCTTCAATAATCAAAATCAATTCTATAATCCATCAATTATCAATCAAGGCAAATTAAAGTCTTATTACAAACATTAACCAAAGCAAAACACTCTCTCAAATGGGATTGATTTTTACATTGCCAAGCCCCAACTTATTTGCCAAAACATACTAAAAATATGTAAACTTTCTTCTTGGTTCTCTTGCTCCAAATGCAGCCTCACGAGTCTCTAATTCTCTGCAAAGATGAAAAGAGAGCTTAAGCACAACATGCTTAATGAAGAAGCTCTAACAAAATCATCTATGCATCAATTCAAAATCATATCAAAACCATAGCTTGTAATGTATCACTAAATCATGCATAACGTTTTATGTTCATGTTCATAATACCGAAACATTTCCTTAAGTATGCATAACATTATCAATACATTTCATGAATGATGCACAATGTTCCGTTTTAATCCATGTATGCATATTGGCTTTCTAGTGATCACTTATTGTGAACCTTAAGTTCATCGAATACACGGATCCATTGATTAGAGACCCTTAGTCTCGTCATGACACAAAGTCACCATTGACATGACACGGAGTCACCATTGACATGACACGAAGTCACCATTGACATGACACGAAGTCACCATTATAAGCACTACCACGTACGGTTGGACACATAGTCTCCCTTGTTATGTCTAGGCATCTTTTCTTTATTTCATAATATTTATAGTGCACTCAATTCTAATGACATGTCATTCATATTCGAATCTAAAGTTAGTGTCACTAAGCCAATATCAAGTTCAAATATGCATGCTAATTTGTTGCTCATAATGCATCCATAATGTGTTCAATAAATGAACCAAAAGTCATGCCTAATGGCACCATTAATTTTAAGGCAAATAACTACATTATTCCAATTCATTTTCAGCTCATAATGCATCCATAATGTGTTCAACATATGAACCGAATGTCATGCACAATGGCACAAAATCATTTATGTTATTTTTAACGTAGATCTTCACATTTTTCTTACATGTAACTAAGGAATGAGTAGTTATATAAAAATTACACTGAAATAGATGAATGTTTATTAGAGGAATTATGAATGACATAATAAATCGAGTTCCTCAAATCATTTCTCTTGTCTTACTTATTATACTTGGACCAACATTACATGTGGACTAGACTGATCAAAAGTTTAAAAATAAAACATATAATGATATTTAATATATAATTTACATTAATATATTTATAGCATTTTCTGATAAAAAATTATCTATAAACGAAAATTGCTAGAATGAGAGATTTAATTAGACCATTCATATTTGACTTCTCATTCAAAATAAATTAACTAAATCATTATTGAATTATACTCTTAATTTATTTTGGTCATTAAAATTTAGACATTAACATTGATAGAAGTTATTCTGTCTCAATTTTCACTAACCATTTTGTTTCATCCTCTGAATTCGAAACCGACTTTTAATTCGCCAAAAAATGCCTTAAAATTTACGAATTAAGGGAAAATATTTTTTGTCGATCTTCCTCTTTCATCGAAAAATGATATCTATTTTTTAATATATTATTTCTCTTCTATCGATAAAGCAATTTTCCATTCAAATCATGAAGAAGTTTTTTTGCTCGCTGGTGAATGGATGCCATAAAAAATAAAGAATGAATTACCGTAATCATTCAATGTTTAAAGTTTAGTTATTAAATTTAATATTTTGAATCACGGCCGATCAAAATAGGTTTAAGAGTCAAATGCAATAATTATGTATTTTTTCATTATAGAAAATAAATTTAGCTCTTTTTTTTAAAAATCATTTCTATATATATATATAATATTTTATTTAATTTCTTTTACATTTTTTTTAAAAATTTAGTTAAACCTCTCAAAAATTTCAAATTAAACCTTTCAAACATTAAAAAAAATTGCCCCGTCAAAAATTTGGTCCTTACTTGTCAGCATACATTTAAGAAGCGGAACGGCCATGGTCTACTATACACAATATCTCTCCGAAACAATAATGGTGAATAGTCGAACAACTCATGCGACAAGCCCGAAATTTAAATATCACTAAAAATATATATTTTTAACGGTGTTTTTTTAGTTTTATAACGGCGTTTTTAAGTGCCGCTAAAATCTTTACTAGCGTTCAAAGAAACACCGCAATTATTCGCAACATTTTAGGGAATAAAAAATCAAGATCTTTAGTGGCGTATATTTTTACAAACACTACAAAAAACAAACGCCACTAGAAACATGTTCTTTAGCAAAGTTTATAAAAACAAACTAATAAAAAATTATATTATTCTTTTTAGACGCATCTTAAGTGTTCTTGTGTTTAAGCTTGAAAGATTTTAACTTTTTTTTATCTATGTATTACAAAAAATTATTAGATAGTTGTGACTCATTTCGTCATTCATGTTCTCATCTAATAAAAAATTCTATGTTATTTTTTAAAAGATAGTTCTTCACCTTTTCCTTGCATGTAATTAAGAAATGAGTAGTTATATAAAAATCATACAAAAATAGATGAATATTTATTTAGTAAACCATTAATGACGTGGCAAGTTAAATTCATTAAACGATTTCTTGTCTTACTCTTTACACCTAATCCATCAAATGATTTCTCATCTCACTTATTACACTTGGACCAACATTGCATGTGAATCATAAATAATGTGATGAGTTAGATCCATCGAATAATTTCTTGTCTTATTTATTACCCCTGGACCAACATTACATGTGGATCAGATTGATCCAAAATTTAAAATGCACATGCATTATAATTAATTTGGACTCATCACTTTGATGAATCATATCAGATACTTTCTTCGTCAGTATTTTTAGTCTCAATTAATAAAAATTATCATACATTTTAAAGTTTATCTAATAAATCTTTAATGATATTATTCTATGTTATTTTTCTAAAAGAACATATTTTAAAAAGTAGCCATTTAAATGTGTTAATGATTTAAAAAACAATAAAATAGTAATATAATAAAATTTATTTTAACAAACGAAAAATTTATTTAAATAACTGGATAATTTTAACAATATAAAAAATAGTCTACGTAATAGTTCAAATATCAATAACACATATCAAAGGAAATTACGGTTTGAGTACTGCAGTTGTGGTGTCTTAAAAGCTTGTCAACTTTATACTGAATTTATGGAATGGATGTCCTTTGAAATATTAAATGTATTTAAATGTTTTTAGTTGAATATAAACTTTAATTAAATGTACATTAATACTGAGTGCGTTTAAATTAGTTAATCAATTAATTAATAAGAGTGATTATAAATTCTAATCATAGATTAAATCAATATTAAATATATCTGAGTGTTGTATTAATTTATGATTCAAATTAAATATATTATCTCTATAAATGGTGCTAACAATTAAGTGTGATATTATGACTTATTAAATTTTAATCTTTTAGCAAGGTTAAAGAAACGGTTGTTGTTCCCAGAGATCACGAGTTCGAGCACCAACGATGTTAGCAGAGTGATTGAGCGATCAATGTTAAATGGTAGAGACTATATTCTAGAACAGATACTACTGTATTCACTATTAGCTTGTTCAAAAAAAATAATCTTTTAAAGATTTGTGTAATATCCTAAATTTGGGGTTATAAGTTCTCCGTAACCTAGCGTCATTGTTTCGCACGAAGGTTAAGAGAACGATTGTTGTTATTAAAGGTCATAAGTTCAAACACCGATATTGCATCATTAAAAGGTTATGCTCGTGTCGGTTCTAGTTTGACATTTCATACAGAAATAACACATGCTCACCGGTTTGCTAAGGCTCACATCGCCCTTAGGTATGTGTCTCGTTTGTGTTAAGATATTACGTGAATTATTATTATTATTATTGTTATTCAAATACTGAGAATACATAGTGAAAGATTATTAAAAATAATATTATTATTAATGTTATATATTTGTTGTTATTCGATACTGTATGATCTGTATACTTACGTTATTTTGTATAAATACTTAAATTTGGTGAACCTGGATATTGATTTATATTTTTAAATAACTCTCGTATTTCTGAATAATTTATATATTATTATTGTTCTGATTATATATGTTCACTATCTACTTAAATATAATCGATATCTAAAAGTCTAATACATTAGTTCTTTTCTGAAAATCTGTTACATTTGTTATGTTTAAAAAAATTGAGATCTCTTTCATGAGTTAAAAGTTAATATGTATACCATACTGCACTCTACATAAGGAATGAGATGTAAAAGAGGAAGTATTATCTGAATTTGCATTTGGACGTTCATATTTCTGTATCAATGTTAATTAATGTGTATGGTCGTTGGTTAAATAAACTACAAAACATGTAATAATAATAAACAAACAAGAACAAAAAATAAACCGTGTCGTGGTATGAAGACTATTACCTCAGAAACAATTCGCTCCGATGTATATAATCGGGGCTATAGACGATTATCCCTAGAAGGAAACGATGTACAATGATCGTCTAATCTAAAAGAAAGAACTCAACCTCTGTGAATAAAACTTTCAAATTTCACAAAGAAAACATAAAGTTTTTCTGAAAGCATAAAGTTTTTCTGACTAATAATTGAAAAATGAGAAGTGAAACCGCTTATTTATAGGTTGAAGACAAAGACAAATCTATCCAAGAATAAAATAAAATCTGATTTAAATTTTAAATTTTAAATTTAATACCAGATAATATCAATTCAAATCTCGGATAATATCATATAATATCCATTCAAAATCTCAGATAATATCAACTAATATTTATTCAAAATTAGATTTAATAATAGATAATATCAAATCAAATCTCTGATGTTTCTTAAATTTAATCGGTTACACATTTAAAATTTAAAAAGAATTTTAAATTAACCGAACTACTCGCATGTCTCTTATAAATACAGAGTGTGGGATTCAAGCATTATACCCACAATCCCCCACTAATGTCTCCTATATATTTATATATATATATATATATATGAACGATAAGTAAAACAAAAAGGTGTGCAATATAAAATATATATTTTTTATTTTGAAACAAAATACATTGTATACTAATTATTTTTTTTGAATTTTTACGTAATAATTAAATTTAAAGTCCGTTATTTTGATAAAACACAAAAAATTAAAATAGGGGTTTAACCAGTGATTATAAAAATAAATTATCTATATAGTTATTAAATAATTATTTTTATTTTAATATTAATTGAACCCTCAAAATTTTAAAATTTTAGAAGTAACTAAAGAAGGAAAGCCTTGACTCAGTTTTACCCTGTCTGGTCCTATGTTTTTCCGTTAAGAAAGCTTTGAAAATGTTTTGTAATGAACTTGTTTTCAGGCCATTGTTTGGCACACCAGCCTTCGATGAAATCACATAAGGGTTGGGCAAATGCCTGGATTTATTAATCATGTTAGACTGGAATCATTAACGGGACTGAATTTTTTAAACATGTCTGTGTATGACCTAGTATGCACCGATAACATGAATGGCAATGCAGATGTTGGCAAAGTCGATCAACCAAAAGGGTTCATAGAAGCCGAAGCCGGTAAGGAAATTTTCCGGTGCATCATTTTCCGAAGGCTGTGTAATCACCGTTTTTGGTCCGGGGAGTCGCCACCAATCATTTTTCGGGTGTGATTGGAACACCAAAATTAAGGTTTGCGTACCAGAGTTGAGTCCGGGAGTCTGTTACGCGTAGGGAAGGATGAGCATTCCTACGACACCCGAAATCGGCACCTATCGGTTACAAAATATTTTATATGACCAAAAATAAAAATTCGAAATTATGTTTTAAAAAAATGTGGTCCCATGATTTTTAGCCTGCAAAATAAAAATAAAAATATTAGAGAAGAAAAAAATAATATTAAAGTGGACATCGATTGATAGTAAACGGATAATAATAATAATGATACGACAATAAAAATAATATGAATCCTAATACTACTACTAATAATAATAACAATAATAATAATAATAATAATAATAAACATTAGGGACCAAATCTGCAAAAATAAAAAATATCAGGTCAATATATAGAAAATAATGACTGAAATTAAATAAAATAAAGATTAGGTGCCCGAAATATAAAAAACAGTGACCAAATTGAACTGAAATGAGGACTTGAAGGCCGAACTGCGAGGACGCTAGAAATAGGAGGACCAAAGGCATAATTTTCCCACTTTAGCGGGTTAAGCACTGGGTCGGGTCGGTTCACGGGTTCGGAGCCGGGTTCTGGAGGCCAAAACAGCGTCGTTTTGGGCCCTAAAAGCCGGCACCAAAACGGTGTCGTTTCATTAATCCTATATAATCTAAATGTTATATTTTTATTCGTCATCCCTCATTTCATTCAACCCAAAACAGAGCAGCTTCATTAGATGCTCTCATCTTTTGAGATTTTCGGCGCCAGACCACCGCCCCTCATCGCCGTCCGCCGCGTCGACCGCCGTGCCGGCGGCCAAAATCCGATAAAGGAGGACACTTTCAGACTCCTCTCGTCGTGAGGATCCCGGATTCGGCCTCGGATTTTCAAGAAAAGAGACGTAGAGGCGTAGATCTGAGATAAGTATTCGAATATCCCTTTTTATTTTTTTACCTTGTTCTTGCTCCGATTGGTTCCCGATTTGACTGCTTTTCTTCTATGGGTTTCGAATATTTGTAATGATATTTGTTCTAATCTTTCTCTTTTTTTGTATTCAAAATCCGAAAAAGTCCCCGTTTACATGCTTCTTTGATTGAGTTTTATACCCAAGCTTTACACATATAAAATACATAAAAATGAAAATATCTCTGCCTTCAATCTCTTTTCAGATCTGATTTTTTTAATGTTTTGCAGGTTTGGGCGGTGGAGTCAGGCGAGGCGGTGGCCGGCCTTCTCAGCCAACGAAACCGGGACACGTGGCCGATGATGAAGGCAAGGCGGCGGCGGCTGTTTGGAGAAGAGTATCCCAGGGCTGCTAGGATTTATTGGCAGATTAGGGTTAGATGTTTATTGGATTGGGTCTAATGAGTTTAGGTTAAGTGGGCTTAGTTACTGGGCTAGGGATTTAGGTCTTTGTTTGGTAAATGGGTTATTACAGCTGCCCCTCTTTGCTCATTGTTGTGTAACGACAATAGAGCAAAGACAAAAAATAACCCATTTCACTTAGTATGTTTTTCAGGGATCATCTTGGTAAGGCGAAGGTTCTTCTTTGGTGAGGTTGAGGTTCTTTTTGGCAAAGTTGAGGTTCTTTTGGTAAAGTTAGGGTTCCTTTGGTGAAGTTGTAGTTCTAATGGTAAGGTTGGGGTTCTTCTGGCCACCGCTTCTTCTACTGGAGCTTTAACTTCATCTACTTCATCGCTCTTGTCAGCAAAATCTTTAAAATGAGAAAATCCGTTGAAGAGAACAAAAGTTGTGGCTGAATCGTTGGAGGAGACAAAATATGCTTGACTTGCTACGACACTGATGATGTTGCCATCTTTGGAGAAAACTTGATCTTGCTGCAACATTGACAGATAGGCAAAGGCCACCAAGCTGGATTCAGCTACATTTGATGAAGAAACATGATCTGACATATATATTCTTCTTCTTCTTCTTCTTCTTCTTCATCATCATCATCATCATTTTTTCTATTTTTCTAGTAAATATCCGTAAATACAAAATTTGATCCAGTTGCACCATCAACGGTAAAACGAGACCAATCAAACTGTGATATGCTTATGCCATCAATGGCAAAATCGAGAACTTGTTAGAGCTGATCGAAGAGGCAAGACTTGAAGTAAAAGGTTGTATCTTATACGCACCATCAACGGAGAGGTAAGATAACATTTCAGCAACTTAGATCCTACTCCGCCATCAACGGAGAAGTAGGATTGATCTTCAGTGATTCAGATCTGGCCACACCATCAACGGGGACAAGAACAAATTTCAGCAATTTGGATCCTATTACGCCATCAACGGAGAAACAGGATCAGATTGGATCTATCCACTCCATCAACGAAGGGGTAAGATTAAGTCTGTATCATACTGCGCCATCAACGGAGAAGCATGATTGAATGAGATCTGGCCATACCATCAACGGGGACGAGATCAAGTCTGTAATTCGAATCCTATTACACCATCAACGAAGAAACATGACCGGGTTGGGATCTATCTACTCCATCAACGGAGGGGTAAGATCAAGTCTGGATCGTACTGCTCCATCAACGGAGAAGCATGATTAAATGGGATCTGGCCACACCATCAACAGGGACGAGATCAAATCTGTAATTCGAATCTTATTACGCCATCAACGGAGAAACAAGACAGGGTTAGGATCTATCCACTCCATCAACGGAGGGGTAAGATCAAGTCTGGATCATACTGCTCCATCAACGGAAAAGCATGAGATCTGGCCACACCATCAACGGAGACGAGATCAATTCTGTAATTCGAATCCTATTACGCCATCAACGGAGAAACAGAATCAGATTGGGATCTATCCACTCCATCAAAGGATGGGTAAGATCAAGTCAGGATCATACTGCTCCATCAACGGAGAAGCATGGGATCTGGCCACACCATCAACGGGGACGAGATCAAGTATGTGTTTGGATTCTACTGCACCATCAACGGAGAAGCAAGACTGAGTTGGATCTATCTGCTCCATCAACGGAGGGGTAAGATCAAGTCTGGAAGATCTAAATATCTGATTCAATTGATGTCATATATCTTCTTTGCATTTTTCCCAAATGCACAGGGATCAACGGGTTTGATATGACTTTACCGGTAGCCGTTTGCTCCGGGATAACTGTACCATTACTCTAGGTACAATCAATTGATACCAAGGATTTAATTTCTAACCATTCATAAAAATGGATTTCAATGGACATTTGAATGGTCCTTATCAATGCATTTTTCCCAAATGCACAGGGATTAACGGATTTGTTTTGCCTTCACCGGTAGCCGTTTGCTCCGGACTAGTTGTACCATTACCCTGGGTACAATCAGTTTGCACCAATCACGAGATTGGATTTTTCCAAAGGAATGGATTTCCTTCGACCATTCGCGAAAATGGATTTTTGAAGGATATTTGAATGGTCCAATGTCTTGTTTCTGCATGTCTTTTCGATTTTTCATTTCATTTTTTTATTTTCCCATTTTTTGTTTTTCACTCATCATTCATTTTTATTTATTTTTTTTGTTTTCTTTGTTCTTCGCTCAAGATAGTTTTAATTCACCTGTACCGTCTGCATGAAGATCTAATCCTCAACATAGCTGTCAGAAAAGCAAGGTTTTAGCAAAATTGGCCAACCACCATTGACGTAGGCGACATTAGAAAAAGTTGTCTTTGTTGTTCCATGATGGGTAGTCGTGACCTAGAAGCAAGATAAAACATTTGTTAGTTACTGTTTAAAAGTTTGGAGTCACTACCTGAAAAGTCTGTGCTATTTTAGCTTTCTTGGGACCAAAGGTTGGTCATCGTATTGTTGCCCCCTGATTAAGGTCTTCTAGTCTCTTCTCTAGACCTGTTTATATTTACAAGCAAAAATATGTGCATCATGAATGCTCAATGTATGTCGAGTCTGAATGCATGATGTCTAAATGCAAAATATCTGAATACATGAATGACATGATTTTTGTTTTCAAAGGATGTCCTAATTTATGCTTGATGCATGTTTAATCTAAAATGTATGATTTGTAAATACAAAATGCTTGAATGCATGAATGTCATGATTTTTCTAGGGGTTCCCCGATTTCACTGATTATGACGAAAGCTGTTTGAATTCTTCTGATTTGGCCTCCTTCCTCGGAACCTTTTCTCGAAATGGATGCCCCCAAACAATTTTTAACAATCCGAACCTTTAGAGTGAAAAAATTCACTAGTCATGTTTCCCAGTTGAGTTGTCTCTATCTTTTGAAGTTCTTTTGCTTAGCATTCTACCTCAGAGTATTGTATCAAAATATATTTCATTGCAACTTGTAGTTTTGGGCCCTTACAAAAGACTCTCGCTGCCAGTGGGCATAGGCTAACGAGGTAGTTTACAAAAAACATCTCATCGGAAAAGATAAAAACTACAAGTGACCTACTATGGTCAATGAAGAGTAACATCTTAACATTGTCCTTCCTATTTGGTGTCTTCGTGCTTCGGCAAAGGATCTGTAACTGTTTCAACTGGGTCGTCGAATTTTATCACTCCGAGCTTGATAAACTTTTCCACTAGCCTTTTGAAACCTAGGCAGTTTTCAATCGAATGCCCCACTTGTCCTGCATGATAATCGCATTTTGCATTGGCGTTGTACCATTTCGGGAAAGGGGGTTGCATCGGCGCTTGAAAGAAGGGCGACACCAAGCGCTTATCATACAACTCTTTGTGTAGCTCCCCGTAAGACATTGGCAGTTGAGTAAATTCTTTCTTTTCAAAATTCTTTCTCTGACTGAAATCTTGGTTGAAGGAGTTATTAGCACGCGTGGCTGCAGGCTGTGTCACCGTTATAGGCTTGGAATAATTGACGCTGTAGATTCCTGCAGAATTCACTTTATTATCCTTCTTTCCATGTGTTGACCTTCTCTGGGACGAACTTCCACCGGCATCAATTCTGCCACTCTTGATGGCATTCTCAATAAGCTCACTGGATAACACCAGATCAGCAAAATTAGTGGTTGCATTGCCTATAAGACGATCTAGGATTGGGCCTTCCAAAGTTTGGATGAATATAACCACCGTCTCTTTTTCACTGAGAGGAGGTTGGACTTGTGCTGCTATATCTCTCCAGTGTTGTGCGTATTGTCTGAAGCTTTCGTTGGCCCTTTGTTTCATATGTTGTAAGGTCAGACGGTCTGGTACCACATCACTAACATGCTTATATTGCTCCAGAAAAGCCTTAGCTAAATCTTTCCACGATTTTATCTGATGACGATTCAACTGATTATACCATTTAGTGGCAGACCCCGTTAAACTATCTTGAAAGCAGTATATCAGTAGTTTGTCATCCCTGCCGTACCCTGTCATCCTTCGACAAAACATAGTAAGATACACTCGAGGGTAACTAGTCCCGTCATATCTTTCAAATTCTGGAATTTTGAACTTCGAGGGTAATACTAGATCTGGGATGAGGCTGAGTTCGTTGGCATCGAATCCGATGAAGGTGTCTTCAATCTCCATAGCTTCCATTTTCTCTTCGAGCCGTTTACAACGCTCTTCAATTTCTTTTGAAGTCTCAAACTTTGGTTCAATCAATTGATCAAGTTCTGAGACAAAATTTTCTGCTTGATTGCCCTTCAGTTTGGCTTCTGACGTGGAGGGTATGTTCATGGGGCCATATGTATTAGTCGGCTGTAGCGGTAACTTCCCTTTAGAAAAAACCACCTGGGGATGAGCCTCCGATGGTATCTCAGTTTGAAGAGGAATAAAACTCGAAGGATATATGGGATCTTCCATCATGTTAGCGGGATTTGCCCCTGAGTCAACCATAGAAGTGTCTTCTTGCTTGAATCCGAGTATTTGTGCTAGTTTCTCGAGCATTTCTTGTTGAGATCTTGCAATCTGGTCTTTCATTTCTTGTCGAGCCCTTGCTAACTGATCTTCCATTTTCCGTGTTAAGTCGTCTTGTAAATCTTTCTGAGTCTGCTCAATCTTATCCAATCTATCCTTGTTCATCTTCTTCGTCTTGAGTCTGGTTCCGTAAGGATGTTGAATTATCGCCTGGTTCAGTATTATTGAGATAGGGAACCCCAAACATTAGTACCAATGTTATAAAAATGAATGCATGTAGATGCATGACGCGTGACTTAGATGTGAAAATATCGATTCAAAAATGGTTCTCGGGTCCACCGTTTTACGTGTACAGGATTTATTCACAACTTTGAATGTTGTATTAATATCTAGAGTGCTAGATTTTCTCCCGATATATTTTAAATTAAGAATCAATCGTGAACCGACATTTTTATGCTCGTGAAATGCATAAATTAAAATATGGTCGTGATAATTAATGCAAAATGGATGATTATGAAATGTTATAGTGCCTTAAAAAAGAAACAAAATTAATTCACATTAAAATAAATTAATTAATTAAAATACAAATATAACAACACAAATAAAAAGACTGTACATAAAGGCAACAAATCCTAAAGGGTTATCGCTAAACGGGCAGCGTTTCGGCTTGATGGCTTTACAGGTGGGCTTCTAGGTCTCACTATATGAGGTTCGGTTCTAGAAGGTACCCGAACAATACTTATTACCCTACTAAGGATAATAAGCATGATTCAAGGGGATACATTTCTCTAAGTCTATGCGGAGACATAAATCTCACGAAGACAAAGGGAAAAATATCCCGGAAGTAATTCCCCATCCTACACGGAGGCAAAACCTCACGAAGGAGTGGTTTCATGCTCCCACTTAAATGGACGGAGCCCGGGTTGAGAGCTCATGAAATGAGGAGACCTTGAAAAAAATCATTTTAAAAAAATTAGTGAATATTTTAAAATAAATAAAATAAAGGATCACAAAATTAAAATAAATCGAATTTAAATTTTTGATCATTAAATAAAATGTAACCGATTTTAGGCTCGACTCTCGAAAATGTCCTCAGCAGAGTCGCCAGCTGTAATCACCATTTTTGGTCCGGGGAGTCGCCACCAATCATTTTTCGGGTGTGGTTGGAACACCAAAATCAAGGTCTGCGTACCAGAGTTGAGTCTGGGAGTCTGTTACGCGTAGGGAAGGATGAGCACCCCTACGACGCCCGAAATCGGCACCTATCGGTTATAAAATATTTTATATGACCAAAAATAAAAATTCAAAATTATGTTTTAAAAAAATGTGATCCCATGATTTTTAGCCTGCAAAATAAAAATAAAAATATTAGAGAAGAAAAAAATAATAATATTAAAGTGGACATCGATTGATAGTAAACGGATAATAATAATAATGATACGATAATAAAAATAATATGAATCTTAATACTACTACTAATACTAATAATATATAATAATAATAATAATAACAATAATAATAATGAAATATATAATAATAATAATAAAAAACATTAGGGACTAAATCTGCAAAAATAAAAAAAATATCAGGTCAATATATAGAAAATAATGGCTGAAATTAAATAAAATAAAGATTAGGTGCCCGAAATATAAAAAACAGTGACCAAATTGAACTGAAATGAGGACTTGAAGGCCGAACTGCGAGGACGCTGGAAGTAGGAGGACCAAAGGCGTAATTTTCCCACTTTAGCGGGTTAAGCACTGGGTCGGGTCGGTTCACGGGTTCGGAGCCGGGTTCTGGAGGCCAAAACGGCGCCGATTTGGGCCCTAAAAGCCGGCACCAAAACGGTGTTGTTTCATTAATCCTATATAATCTAAATGTTATATTTTTATTCGTCATCCCTCGTTTCATTCAACCCAAAACAGAGCAGCTTCATTAGATGCTCTCATCTTTTGAGATTTTCGGCGCCAAACCACCGCCCCTCGTCGTCGGCCGCCGCGTCGGCCGCCGTGCCGACGGCCGAAATCCGATAAAGGAGGACACTTTCAGACTCCTCTCGTCGTGAGGATCCCGGATTCGGCCTCGGATTTTCAAGAAAAGAGATGTAGAGGCGTAGATCTGAGATAAGTATTCGAATATCCCTTTTTTATTTTTTTACCTTGTTCTTGCTCCGATTGGTTCCCGATTTGACTGCTTTTCTTCTATGGGTTTCGAATATTTGTAATGATATTTGTTCTAATCTTTCTCTTTTTTTTGTATTCAAAATCCGAAAAAGTCCCCTTTTACATGCTTCTTTGATTGGGTTTTATACCCAAGCTTTACACATATAAAATACATAAAAACGAAAATATCTCTGCCTTCAATCTCTTTTCAGATCTGATTTTTTTAATGTTTTGCAGGTTTGGGTGGTGGAGTCAGGCGAGGCGGTGGCCGGCCTTCTCAGCCAACGAAATCGGGACACGTGGCCGATGATGAAGGCAAGGCGGCGACGGCTGTTTGGAGAAGAGTATCCCAGGGCTGCTAGGGTTTGTTGGCAGATTAGGGTTAGATGTTTATTGGATTGGGTCTGATGAGTTTAGGTTAAGTGGGCTTAGTTACTGGGCTAGGGATTTGGGTCTTTGTTTGGTAAATGGGTTATTACAGGCTGCATATTCGACGAGGCCGAAAAGAACAACCAAAAGGGCTGTTGCTCTCTTCATTGATTTATTCTTTGGTGGGCATAGGCGTAGGCATAAGCAAAGGCAATGTCTCCTAATTCCTATAGCTTGAAATGTCCTCCAAATCTTCTCAGATCCTGACACCTCCACCCCTACTGATACTCCCGTTAAGGTTGTCCTTACATGTTCCCTGTCATAACCCATTTCAATTATCTACTGTTATTTTTCTTTATTGCTTTAATTAAAATTAAGATTTACTTGTTTTAGTAGATTTCTTTGGTCATCCTTTGCTTATAAAAGAATGGAGTCTCCTTTGTTGTTTTCAGAAGAATTTGTTTGATTAATAAAGTTTCTTTTGAGAATAGAGTATTCATTGAATACGTATTTATAAGTATTCATTAAATTTGTCTCTAGAAGTCATTTTCCTCGTTTTAACGAGGGAGAATCTTTACACTCTTGTTTGCCCATGTAATTGCATCTGAGAGGAATGGTTAGAGCCACTTGAGGTTTCTTACTTAGATAATCGCGTTTAAAAAATATCGAGGTCAACAATTTTTTCGTCCAACCATCTTCATCTCCAATTTTAACAATCACTCCATATTTCATCAACCACATTGTTGTAGATGCTTTATCAAATTTTTAATGGGGATAATTGTCCTTATTGTGATAACCGGTTGAGACGCTATCAAATCCAATGATTATATCTTTTGGGATGTAGTAGAAGATGGATCGAAGATTTTGATGAAGATAGACAGTGAAGGAAGACTTGTTCCAAGGATAAGAATAAAGATAGTCATAGAAGATCGGAGGAAACTTCATATAAATGAAAAAACTCTTTACATTTTATTTTTTATACTCGATTTTGATATGTACATTAAGATGTTATTTTATACTCAGAGATTTTTAGGTACGTCAAGATTCGATTATATAAAGAAAAAAACTCAATAATAGTCATTGCCATTTACGTACTTGAATGATAACTTGAAGATTTTTAAGTACGTCAAGATTCGATAATATAAAGAAAAAAACTCAATAATAGTCATTGTCATTTACATACTTGAGTGGTAGGTAGGTAGGTAGGTAGATATGATTTTTTAAAATTTAATGATTTTTTATTGAAAAGAAATACAAAAAAAGTTATATGGATTATTCTAGAATATCCTGAATAAGGATGGCTAAAAATCTTTAATGAATTTTTGTATGATAAATTATATTTTTTAATCATTTGATATTACTTAAAGTTTAATTTTTTTTAATTTTTAATTATATTTTATATTTTTTTTTAAAATACATATATAAGTATTTTTAATTTTAAAATATAATAGTTTAAGTATTTATTTTTGTGTTAAATCATACCTATTAATAATATTTCTTGTTAGAATATTTTATTTTATTATTTTATTTAAAAGTTAAAATTTAATAAATAATACATGTAATATATTAAAAATCTTGCACAAAACTATTAAAATATAAAATTTTTAACATAAATATCATCATTATTTTTATAAAAATTCATCAATGGTTCATATGATAATTATGTCACAAAATTTTATATAACTCATATAAAAATTATTAAATTTATTTTCATAACTTATGTGGCTAATTGTAAATTTTACAATACAAAAATTTAATAATGCTTTTATACTATAAAAAATATTAAATCTATTTTCATAACTCACATAGTTAATTATAATTTTTTTAAAAATTGATTTAATCATAAATTATTTCTACATTAATACCAAAATTATTAAAAAATTAATAAAAATCATAATATTTAGTCTTAACACCCGAGGGCCAATAACTTATTTAAACATAAATAAAAAGTGATTAAATAATAGTTAGCGTAAATAAGATTAGTATGTATAATATTGAATCCAAGTGATTCATTTATTATTTAGACAATTCAAACACAAGGTTCAAACTACATCTTTATCTTGGAAAAGAACTCCTACACCCTTCAATGATTTAATCATATTGTAGGTAAAAAAAGTTGGTTGCGGTTTAAAAATAAGAAACAAAAAAACAACATGATATGCAAAAGAGGTGTTTAAATCAATCTTACCTTTAGAGTTAGAGTAAATGAGGAAGTAAATCATGCTATCCGAAGTTCTTTGAAGTAAAATAATAAAAATAACAAACTCAATAGCGGTTATCATTTTTTATGCTTAAAAATATAAATTTAGGATTTATTTTCAAAACTCAATAATTTTTTATTTAAGGAAAAATGCATGAAAATATGTTTTATGGATTATCCTAAAACGTCTTGGATAGGAATGAATTAAAAAAATCCTTAATGTATTTTTAGAAGAATAAATTATCATTTCATCATTTAATTTCATTCTATTTTTATTAAAGTTAAACTTTTAATTTTTTAAAAAAATAGAAAATTTTAATTTTAATTTTTTAAATATATAAATATTTTTTAATTTCTAAATATGATAGTTTAAACACTAGAATTCCTCATTGAATTCACAAAATAATTATGTCATCAAATTTTAAATTATTATATATTCATATTAATTCATAATATTATTAACCTTAAAACGAAATTTTAGTTTTTTTTAATTATACAGATAATCTCCATATTATAGAGTTAGCATTAAAATAACTATAATACTTTAAAAAGCGTAAAATTTACATGTCAACTATTAAAATGGTATCAATATAACCATCGACCGTTAAAAACTAACGGATTGATGATGTGACAGTTAAAAATAAAATTGAATAATTACATATTTACACTCTGTTATTTATATATTTTTTAATTTAATCTTAATTTTATTATAATAAAATAATATAATTATTTAATTAGGTGGTGACACGTGTCCACACAACACGATGAACAATATATTGGTGCAGGAACAAATGAAAGCTTAAACGCTCCACACAACTTACAGGAGTCCTTACTGTCAACATCGACTATTCCTTCTCCCTCTTCTTTCTTTCCACGATCCTATTTTAATAAGAGAGACCGTGCCAATACAACTTCACATGTAAATGAAAAGTATATTCTTTTATAAAAATGATATCAACGGAAATTATAAAATAGATTATTAAGTTTAGGAAGATAAAATACCCAAAACAATATTAACATAACAAAAACTAACAATTACCAAAATGACTAAACATATTTCTACAGCTCTTATGTAGCTTTGTTAAAGGAAAAGGTTTAACTATTTAAAAGTTATGTACTTCGTTGTATACAATAAATGAAACAATGTGGCCCAAAAATTTGAGAAAAACAACTATAAAATGATAGAAGCAAAGTCCAAGTTTTAGTGAGACGTTAAGAAAACAATGTTTATGATCTTATCCATTATAGATGTTTGAACATGTGCAAATTATGCATATCCTTCAATCACTGAGTTCTACCTCATCATACTTAGTCATATTAAAGCATGCTAAAAGTAATTTTTAAGTGAATAATTAAAGTATAACATATATTAATGAAGAAAACATAATATGAAAAAATAAAAAAAATAATCAAAATGAAAGCACAAACCTGATCAATGTATTCTCTGAAACGATATATACTCCTGTGTTTGTTGTGTTGTGAAATTTTCAATCAAGAACACACCTTCATGTTCTTGACTCTCTCATTTTATTTTCTTTCTGCAATTCAATTCTTGTGCAATGAACTTAGTCTTTATTCCTAGTTTTGTTTGGTTAGAATTAGCTCTCTTTTGTTTCTTCCTCTTTACAACCAGCTTCAAGTTCTCTAGATAAGCTGAACAAAGCATTGAATTCCAAATTTTTAAATTGATCTCTTGTATTATATGTATTATTTATGAAGTCTTATTACTGTTAATTGTATCAATTTTCACTACTTTATAATTAACAATAATCATCTCTGAATATCAAGAAAAATATATACCACACCCTTGCCTATCTTATCAGCACTTGAGAATCTTCTATAAGTTTTGATAGCAATTTGGGTTCACCTCCTTTATATTCTTATTTATCTCTATAGCACATGTGTAATTTTTTATAAACCCTATTAACAATTCGGTGTCTACCTTTATAGTCGTATTAATTTCTTTATCACTTATAGAATCTTTATAAGCTTTGATAGTGCTTCAATGTCTATCTACATATTCTTACTCATTCCTTTAGCAACTTTAAAATCTTTTAAAAGCTTTGAAAGCGATTGAATCCATTCACGGGACGGTAAAACTAATTTTTCTCAATGAAAGCATATTTAGCTTCAGCTTAAAATGTCCTTTATAACAATACTTTTTGAACAATAGTTGAAGGATACATTATCGACTTGCACCGTAACCAAGTTTGAGTACTCTTTCACCCACACAGAATTCTACACAAGAATATTATTATCAAAATATTAGACACACATTCATTCAACTCCATTTTGCTCATTCAACAAACAATTAAACTCCTAATTACTTATTAAACAAACAATTAACAACTTATTAACCAGACAACCCGATAATGGGTATACCAAAACCAATAGATACAATGAGACGAAACCAAAACAACACAAAACCCTAATCAACATATCGTGTAAAATCTCAAAATATATAAAACCCTAAAAACGCCAAGAATAATTATGTTTACAAAATTCTAACTCTGCTAAAAAAATTTACCTTTAAAAACAAAGAGTATGATACGAGCAGTGAAACAATTAAAAGACTCAAAGAACAGAGAATCAAATATGAAAAGTCTTTTAGGAGACTACACGTCAATTCTGATATCAACAGATTGAGATATCACAGGCCTAGCTGCCTCCATCTCCACCTCAGATGCACGAGGAGATGAACGACCCAACAAAGAATATGAACGGAGAAAAGACAATGATAAATGCTAAAAAGAATATGAAAGACGGAAAAAAGACAACAATGAAGAACCCGCCGCCATGTCTTGGATTAAATGGTTTTTCCGACGAAATGTCATCGTTGAACCAGAAGCAAAAGCAACTTGGGCAGCTGCTCTATCCCGATAATTTAACTAGTTTCGTAGTATAAGAATCCCAAAGCAGTCGTTTCATAAATCATATTTGTTCCTTGACACCCAGGAGCTAAAAGCCTATTTAGACTTAAACAAAATGGTATCAAACAAAAGCTAGCATAAGTAAGTTTATCATCAATAATATTGAATACATCTGAACCTATTTCAACTATAATTCAAGATATCCCAACACAGAGACCAAGCTCTACAAATGACTTGATAACAACTCCCACACCCTTTAAGGATTCAAGCATACTTGGAGGTAAAGATGGACTGATGGTAACCGAGAAATAAGAAACAAAAATTGACACGATCGTAAATGACAAAAAAAAAACGTTTAAGACAACCTTCCTACCAAAGTTGGAGAAAATAAGAAAGAGAATCATCAGACCAAATGTTATAACAGCTATAGCCGTAGAAAGAAGAAATTCTAGAGTAGACGTTGCCATTTTAAAAGCTTGAACGATAGGAAAGACGAAGGTAGAATTTATTTTAAAATTCACTCATTCTATATTTAAAGACAAATGCCCAAAAAATAGGTCGAAGAGATCATTCAAGAATTCTTGTATATATGGACGAAAATCCCTAATGAATTTATAAATTATAATTTTCATCATTTATTTTTATTTATTTTTTTGATTATTAAAATTGAAATTTTAAGTTTCTTCAAAAAAATAAAATGTTATAATTTCTAAAACTTCTTATATAAAAAATAATTTAACTTCTAAAAGGATAGTTTGAGAATTAATTTTGTTGTTAAATCATTCCCGATAATAATATTTTTTATCAAAATATTTTATTTTGTATTTTATTTAAAGCTTAAAATTTTTTACACAACAATTTATCATATAATTATATTACGATTTTTGTATCATATTTTTAATTTTATTTTGTAATATTATCTCATTTTTGTAATCATATAAAATATTAAAATAAAAATAATATTTTATAAATAGTGTAATTATAATAAATATTTTTAATTAAATAATTTTTTATTGTAAAATTATAATTGTTTACATAATTAAGACAAATTTTTATAAAAATCTATTTTTTCTTTTAAGATTAAAATTTAGGTATTATTATATAATAAATTATAATATTTTAAGTGATTACGATTAATATGATAATTTATGTAATAATTTATTATAAAATCAAAATACTTTACGTTATTACAACAAATTTTATTGAAACTAATACTTTTCCTACTCTATTTTCAAGGTTATCAATTGTACCAGCTACGCAAAAGACTACAATTATCTAATATTTTTTCGTAAAATCAAATTTTTTAGGGTAAATATAAAAAAAAACAAAAAGTTAAATTATATTTTATCGTAAAATTATAATTATTTACGTAATTAATGTAAAGTTGGAAAATTTTAGAGTAGATATTGATATTGTCACGTGGCTAGACTTTGAAACCAACCCAAGACAAACGCTTAAGTAGTAAGCATTCTACACTTTCGAAAGATTAAACTTTCTAAGCACCGACAAACACGAAACGTTTTAAGCGAAAACAGATTAAAAGAGATGAGCGAGGAAGAACTCTTCAAGAACAAAGAAAGAACACTCAATGGATTTTAGAGAAAATGTCTTTATTCCTTGAAAACTTGGAATACTTAGTACTCGGGTACATCAAATGAGGTCGTGGAATGTCTCTATTTATACTTGAACTCCCCCTGATTCTACGGTCTATACAGATTTACATTGACGACTATGATACAATTCTATCCATTTATAAAGCATAATTTTGGGAATATTCTCATCTAACTATGGAAAGAATCTTTTGTGTTCACACAAAGTGTTCACACACTTTGGATAAGGCCTCTATAACACTCCCTGGATCGGGCCAACGTGACCATTCAAGCCCAAAATAACCCTTGGACTTACTTGGACAGGCCAAGTCGTATCATATGGTGTCAATATCTCGGACCCCAATTTGCGGCCCGTGACAATATATACTATTAATTATATATACTACTGATATGTTTTATTAATTATTTTAATAAATTTTAAATTATGAAGATTTAAAATATAATTTTTTTTAAAACAAAATATGTTAAAATAATTTTGTATTATTAACTATTAATGATATATATCAGTATATAATATTTATTCTAAACATATCTCGTAATGATTACATTCTTTTTAATTTTTTTGTAATTTAAACTTTATGGTAATTTGTTGTAGTAATTAACAAAAGATTATGATTTTGGAGAAATTATTATATGATCTCGATTTATCATGTTATTTATGATTTTTTTAATAAAAATATCCATCTAATGATATGTAATAAATAAGAGTGAGTGTTCGAGCCGAGTAAAAAAATTTTAAATTATTCAAGTTGAGTCATCATATTTTATAATTTATTTTTAAAAAAAAAATTCGAGTCGAGTCAATTTTACCGAGTTTGAATCTAGTTTGATTCGATTCGATTCAATTCAATTTTTTGACTTTATGTATAAATTTTAATTGTATTATTTATAATATTATGTTTAGTTTGATTGCAATTTAAATGACTTTTTTTATATATACATACATACATACATACATACATAATTTTTTCATATTATTTTTTACATGTGCAAATATATTTTTGAATTATTATTATTATTATTATTATTATTATTATTATTATTATTATTATAATTATTATCAAATATCTTAAATATAAATATGTTATTTTATTAAATTACACACTTCGTTAAAAATATTCTTTCTTATCTAGGTAAGATCAAGACTATACAAAAATAATGATGGATTAAATACAAAAATTAATATATATAGTAAATAACATAATTAAATAACATAATATAAAAATAAAAATAATATAAAATAAAAATAAATAAATCTAGAAAAGGACTAGATTATAAAAAAGAAAAAAAAGACTGAAAATAAAACTATAGGATTAAATGTGTAATCAGCCTCTGTAATTATTAAAAATTTTGAGTTATTTGATTTTTATTTTTTAGCTTTAACTTTATTTTAAAAAATCGAGTCAAGTTTATAAAACGAGTTAATTTTTTTTGTCTCTAATTGAGTAAAAAAAAAAATTATAATCGAATTTCATTCACTCTTATTAAAAAATTGAAGATTTATCTTAAAATTATATTTTATTTAATAAACTATTAGTATTAAATAAAACAATACTAAATTATATAAAATCTAATAATTTCTCTTTCCTTCCGGCCAACCAATCCCTCGTACGATGCAACCACCAAGTTTCAGGCGCCTATGCAGAGCGAAAAAAGATGGCATCAGAATAATATTCTCGGTATATAATTATTTACTATTAATATCATACCTATATTCAACAAAAAGTAATATATTAATATATACATAATAAATAAAATATTTATATATAAATAAATTTTTATATTATAAATATTTTTTAAAAAAATAATTCATTACTTAGGGCATTTTGTAGGAACTCGATTGATTGGTACGATATTTTTCATATTTAAAATATTTAACATCATTGATAATTATTTTAAAATTTATCATTGATAAAAATATGAAAAATATATTTTAAAAATCTGAAATATTTATATTTTAAAAATTAATTATTCACAATATTTAATAAAACTTTAAAAATTTTAAGTTTTAAAGAATCAATGACTAGAGATTTTTAAGGCTAATATTAAATCAAATGTATTAAATCTCATGCTTTGAATAGAAAATTGTGTAATCTATTCAATTTTTAAGGCTAAAATTATAGAAGTGAAAATTTAGGAACCAAATATGTAATTAAGTAAATATGTGGGAAAATGCAGTCAAACTATCAATTTGAGGGGCAAACAATAATTTTATAAAATTTAGGAGATAATTTATAATTATTTGTTTGATGAAAATTATTTTTTAAGATATTTGTTGTTACTTTTAAAAATAATTAGATTTAGATTTTTGGATTTAAATTTGAAAATTAGGTATTTTATTTGATTAACTCAAATTTATGTAATTGAATTTGAATTCAACCTTGAATTTTTACAAAAATTCAATTATTAATTAGATTAAACTTGAACTTAAACTTTATAAAACTCACTCCAAATCCGATTTATTACCGTCCCTAGAGCCGCTATAAAGGATGTCTATAATACTAGAATATGAATCATATACCGAAAGACTATAAAAAGGAAGATGATGCATTTTAACATATTTTGTCCTCAAACTTTTTAAAAAGTTCATTTTAATCCTTAAACTCTCTTTTCTCTCTTTATATTCTTGGATTTTTTGTCAAGTTGAACTAATTAAAAAAATAAGAATTTTTTAATATATATATTATTTTTTTTACAATTTTTAATAATCAAAGTATATATTTAAATTTTTATAATTTTAAAATTATAAATATTTTATATTTTCAATTATTTTTTCAAAAAAAAAATAAAGAAAGAAAAAACTCCTTTCACAATTATTATTGGTTTTTTCATTTGAACTTTCTCTGTGCAAAGCCAGAGAAATTGATGAGAAAAGGGAAATGTGGCGTGCAAGTGCGGAGGCTACTACTACACTTTGAACGCAAAAGCCAGCTTCAATCGCGACTTATCCAAAACGAGAAAGTTCCTTCTCCGGAAACGTTTCGGTGGTCCGCATGTTCACCAGCGGCTTCTTCCGCAGTAAATGACGATCCATTGCTGGGAAACGTCGCATCTGGAGGTAGGTGCATGATATTTCCACCTGATTTTTATCATTTCTAGCTTTCCGTATAATAAAATATCCGTATAATAAATATTCAAATAAAATATATACGAATAAAATATATATATAATAAATATTTAAATAAAAATATTTAAATAAAAATATTCGAATACAAATATTCATATAATAAATATTAGAATAAAATATTCATTTAATAAATATAAGAATAAAAATATTCATATAATAAATATTCGAATAAAAAATATACGATTAAAAATATTTGTACAATAAATATTAAAATAAAAATATTTAAATAAAAAATATATGAATAAAAATATTTGTTTAATAAATATTCAAATAAAAAATATAAGAATAAAAAGATTCATATAATAAATATTTGAATAAAAATATTTGTATAATAAATATTAAAATAAAAATATTCAAATAAAACATCAAATTTAATTCGAATAATAAATATAGAAATAAAAATATTCATATAGTAAAAATACGAATATTAAATAATAGTTAAAATATTCGAGTTTTAACAATAACATATTTGCTCATTTGATAAAAATATAAAGAGAGAGAGTCATTTAAATTAGATTCAAAATATATATGAGATAAAGTCTCATTCAACAATAACATATTTGCTCAACGAGCATAATGCACTGTTAATATGAGATAAAGTCTCATTTGGCAATAACATATTTGCTCATTCGGAGTTTTCTGTGATATTAGTACTTCCGAATATAGTACTCATATTATTCTCTTGCATTGAAAATGGGAAAATATGCATAATTATGCACCTTTTAATATGTGCTTTATTTCATTCACTTCGGGAAATGAAAAATATATGATTTGTACCATTCACTTCGGGGAATGAAAAAAATAGCACATCATATTAAATCGGATCAAAAATAAGCTCTCAAGAGCTCTTCCGAAGCAAGAATATTTTAGTACTTTGAGATATAGTACTCATATTTCTCTTGTTTTTAAATGGGAAAATATTTCTTATGTTTAAGTGTTGTATGAGTACTTGCACTGTCTGCTAAGCATAAATCGTCATTATTGGATATTTTATTCCGGAAGTAATCATAATCTTTTAAAGAAAAAATTAACATAAAAGATAAATAAATAATATATAAAGTAAGTTAACATAAATAAATATTAAATAAAAGTAAATTAACATAAATAAATAAATTAACATTAAACAAAATAAAATATAGATCAATTATTCATTTTAGAATTTATAAAGGAAATAAATGGCGAATTATTCCCTTCAAGGGTTATGAGAAAATTATCAATATTCAATTGTGCTGGATCAATAATGCTATTATTTTCGCCACAAAGAAAATCTGTTTATATTTTCTTTAATTTATTATTCATGATTATGTATAAAGTCCATAATACTTCAGCGTTTGACAAGTACGAGATCAATGGTTTGTACCATCATATTGATAACATAAAGATTTCGATATTATCTCTATCATTCTTGTCATCTTTATAATTCCATTTCTGGTGGATATAAACATTCTCAAAAGAATCATCTTATCCATGTTTATTTTATGACCTCAATCGTAACCACAATTACTAACGTGACTTTTATTCATTCCGCTATAAAATATTCATTCACTTCAAGGAATGAAGCGAAGACTAATAGGTATTTAAAACCTTTTTACGATATTGTGTCTATAGGACAACATTAATGTGTGAAAAATTGATTATGTTTTTTAACATATTCTCATCAGTGATACTCTGGCACATAAAGAGTTTTATTCACTAATCATATAGTGAATTATCACGTTTGCATTCACTTCAAGGAATGAAACAAATTCAATAATCGTATTGGAATAAACATCATGCTTGTATAATTGCATGGAATAAACATCATGCTTGCATAATCACATGGAATAATCATCATGCTTGCATTCACTTCAAGGAATGTCATAAATCCAATAATCTCATGGAATAATCATCATGCTTGCATTCACTTTAAGGAATGTCATAAATTCAATAATTGCATGGAATAAACATCATGCATGCATTCACTTCAGGGAATGCCTCCCATAAAAATTCTTGAATCAAGACGATTTTCATAACTTGAACTTATGAGAATTCTATAATCGAGTTTTTCGACATAAAAATAATATTGCTTTTAAGAAAATATAAACTTTATAATATTCAAACTATTAAATAGTAATTGATCAACCAATATATATACAATACATACAAGAAACAAAAATGTAATCCTTATACATGGCGTTGTTAAATCAGTCCACAAGGTTCTTTAAAAAGAACCTCCTTTGAGACCAGTAGCCTCGCAGAACGGGATGTTCAGCCAATATACTCGGATTAAACCAACATAACAAAGAACATATTAATTAATTAAAGGTTTAATATTTGTTCCAATATCATGTAATACTTTGAACATGATTAAAAACATAAACTTTCATCGTAATAATAAAATAAATAAATATTGGTTATAATAAAGACAAAAATCTCAAATTAAATAAGTAAAATATACCGACTTTTTACTATATGGTAGATTTAGTTACCAATGTCTTGTTAAAATCTTTTTCGGGAATTGCCAATAAGAACCACGGTATTTGAGTCACTTTATCGCTACACAAACACCAAACAACCAAAGATTTTTAATAAATTAAAATCAAATCAAAGATCAAGAGAGAAAAATAACCGATAATTAAAATATAATTGAGGGAGAAGAACTTATCTTTGATTTATGCTAGTAACAAATTCTTTTCAATAACTCCTTCAAGATTTGAAGGACAAACGCCTCTGTTGGTTAGAGTCTCGTGCTGATAACGTGTTGTGAATAAAATAAAGAACAAGAATAAAATAGAAAATAAAGATGAGAGACAAAAGGAGAGATTTGTATTATATTCTCAAAGTAGGATTGTATACAATGCTTTGTCCAAAAGTCTATATTTATAGACATAAGATGAAAACTCCAATTCCAATGGGTATTAAACCCTAATAATAAAGCTCATTAAACTTTAACTTAATATATGAATATCCACCATAAATAAATATATTCATAACAATTTTAATATTTTAATAATAATTATTATTTTATTTTAATGGTCATTAAGCCCAGTTGCTTTGGGGCCCTGGGCCGTCGCCCTTATTACCCAGGCCCAGGGCCGGCTCTGATTGGAGTTAATATTTCGTTTGAAATAAATTAAGAGATCAAGGGAAATTGTTGAATCGATAAAAAAAAATGGAATCATTTTTGTTAGAGCTTAAATCAGAAGAGAGAAATGTTAACGCCTCAGCTCTAACAATGAAAAGAAGAAGAAAACACTTTGGTGAACTGTAGATTGTAATGCTATTACTATATCATCAAATTTTGAATTAATAAAGCCACTGGTTTGATTGTTAGACATGTAGCCAATTGGAGGTAATAGATTAGAAACAGTATAATGTTTTTCTTTGTATAGTGTAGTAAGCTTGTGTCTTTGTTGTGGCTTAAACTATGATACTTCTTATTCCTTTTAGTTTTCATGGGAAAGGACTGTTTCCGTTCATGAAAGTTCATGTTAAGTTGTGTTGATTGCAGTGATGGAATATTACTTCTCAAACTTAACTATTTAAAATATTATGTCTGCCTTTTTTTCTTTAGCTAAATTATATGCTATTCCCTGATGTGGAACTGATATCTTGCTGCATGGATGCTCGAGAGAAATATAGATCCACGATAGGAATCGTCAAAAGAGAAGAGGGTGCCTGTTTTTGTATTACATCTGCATGATTATCAATATATTGTATGATTCAGCTTTCCTAAAAGAGTGTTGTACTCAATGTCTGCCTAATAACTGTCCAATTTAAGTAGAAAATAACCACCTCATTTTATAGGATCTAACCTCTCTTTTTTGTTTCCTACTGTCAAGTCCTTGTTGAAACATGATATGAATTCGTTGCATGATTTTCTTAGTGCATATATCCTGCTCATCCTTTTGGTGATGGTAGATGGAAATTCAGTGGCATTGGTGAATTCCAGTGTTATGATAAGTACATGTAGGCGTAAATGTGATGAAACTTACCTTGTCTCAAGAATTGTTTTGTGTTACAAAGATATTCACTTGGCTAATGATTGGTGGGTTGGCAGTTCTACCAATTGTATAGGTGAATGCTACCTACACTTCTCCAAAACCTGTATCGGCCAAAGAAATCGGAAGCATGATCTTACAGTGTTGTAGCTTATGGTTATTAGTGATTGTTTCACGATGATGAACCTTATGCATCGTCAATACGCCCGTCATACCAGATATCGTATGTCAAGATAATGTCTATAGATATGTGTATGATTAAAATACTTGCATTATGTACATGGTTGTGCAGTGTCTGTAATTTGGATATCGTATCATCTTCCGTTAATGGTCTTGTCTAAGTTGATCAGGAATTGTCTTGTACTTTGCTTAGCAGTAAAGAAAGGGTAAAGGGGTTAAGAAAGCAGTTTAGTGGTTGACCAACATTAATGTGTTATTTTGTAGCACAACCATTAGATTCGAACATTTTTGTTTGTTTTCTCGCTTTTCTTCTTCCTACCAAACAAAGCCTTAGGTTTACGACTGTGTCGTGATCAAGGTGGTCCTTAGAGGTTCCTCTAGAGTGGCTCCATGACAGTCTCCGTGCCGTCATTGTCCCGATCCGAACCTAGTAGTGGCCTTAGCCTGCTACTGTTTCTGATATTTGTCTAGAGAATGTCAGTTGAGGCAGACTGCGATTAGGAAACTAGGCAGCATGCTACCATCTCAAACACAGGGAAGCACGGTATTTCAGTGGATGAACGTAATTACGGCACAAAGGAAACACAATATTATTTAATATAATTAGGGGTGAGCAAAACTCGATTCGACTTTCGAATAACTCAAAAAAATTTTGATTTCGAGTCGAGTTCAAATTTCCAAAGTTCGAGTTACTCGAAAAATCGAATAGTTTGAAAATTTCTAAGTTTAATTACACATTTAGTCTTTATAATTTTATTTTCAATTTTATTTCAGTCATATCTTCTCTTTTTTATTATTTTATATTTTAATTTTTTTATAATATGGTCACTTTTCATTTTATTTTTTATTTATTTAATATAATTTTTATTTATATTTTTTATATTATATAAATTACGTTAACTATTTTATATATTTTTTAATTTATGTATTTATTTATTGTATTTAATTTATTATTATTTTTATCTCATTTTAGCCTTTTTAGATAAGAAAAAAGTTTCTAACGAAGTTCGTAATTTAATAAAATGACATATTTATACATAAGGTATTTGATAATAATAATAATAATTAAAAATCTTATTTATATATGTAAAGATAATATAAAGAAATATATATGTAGATATAAAGAGAGAGTCGTTTAAATTAGATTCAAAATGTATTATAGTATTATAAATAATACAACTAAATTTTTACCTAAACTAAAAAAAATTAAATTAACTCGAACTTGACTCAAACTCGTTAAAATTGACTTGAATCAAAAAAAATTCAAAAAATGATCAAGTTGTAAATATATTGACTCAACTCGGATAACTCGAAAATTTTTTACTCGACTCACTCGAACGCTCACCCCTAAGTATAGGTGAATAAAACTCGTCAAGAAAAAAATATTCTTTTATTCAACTTGAGTTAAAAAAATAAGTAATGTTTGATTTATAAAATAAAATTTAAATAATTTAACATTTTTAATAATTAAAAGATTGATTTTCAAGTTTGATTTAAGTTTTAAATTACATTAATATATATATTATATAATAATAGAAAAATATTTAAATTTATTTTATAACTAACGTGTCTAATTATAAAATTTTACAATACAAAAACTTAATAATGCTCTAATACCATAAAATTATTAAATTTATTTTCATAATTCATGTGGGTAATTATAAGATTTTAAAATATAAAAATTTAATAATTCTCTGATACCATAAAAAATATTAAATTTATTTTCATAACTCATGTAGTTAATTATAATTTTTTAGGAAATAGATTTAACCATAAAATTTTTCTACATTAATATAAAAAAATAAAAAATTAATAATATTTTTTTATCATCGGAGTGTCAATAACTTATTTAGACATAAACAAGGAGGGACTAAATAATAGTTAGCGTAGATAAAGTTAGCATTTATAATATTAATTCATGTTATTCATTTATGATTTAGTCTATCTTAACACAAGGTTCAAATTAATTTTTAACTTGAAAAAAAAAACTCTACCATTTAACGATTCAATCATATTATGCGTAAAAAAAGTTGATTACAATTGAAATATAAAAAACAAAAAATAACAGGATCATAAATGACGCACAAAAGGTATTTAAATCGATTTTTCTTTTATAGCTAAAGTAAATGAGGAAGTAAATCATTTTATCCGAAGTTATTTGGGGTACAATAATAAAAAGAATAAACTCAATAATAGTGATTATCATTTTATACTTAAATAATATGAATTAAGTTTTTTTTTAAAACTCAATAATTCTTTATTTAAGGACAAATGTACAAATATATGTTTTATAATTATTTTAAAACATCTTGGATTAAATAAGAATATAAATGACAGAATAAAGAATATAAACGACGAAAAGAAGACAATACTAATAACCTACCACCATATCTTGATTTAAATTGTTTCGTGGCATCGGAGAACCAAAACTAGAAGCATAATCAACTAGGGCAACTGCTCTATCACAATAATTTAATCAGTTTCATAACGTAATAATCCCAAATCAGACGCGTCCTAAAATAATAGATTAAAACATAATATTATCCTACACAATCATTTAAGCAAATGTGATTTAATAAAAATCAGTCCTTAACAGCCAAGAGCCAATAACTTATTTAAGTTTAAGCAAAAGTGAGATTAAACATTAGCTAGCATAAGTAAGTTTATTATTAACAATATTAAAATCATATGAACTTATTTCAACTATTTATCATTAATAATATTAAAATCATATGAATTTATTTCAACTATGATCCAGGATATCCTAACACAAGGACAAAGCTCTACGAGTGACTTAAGAACATCTCTCACGCCCTTTAAGGATTCAAGTATACTTGGAGCTAAAAATGGGTTGATGATAATTGAGAAATAGAAAATGAAAATCGACACAATCATGAATGAAGCAAGAAAGCCGTTTAATTCAATCTTCCTGCTAAAGTCGGAGACAATAAGAAAACAAATCAGCAGACTAAAAGTTATAAAAGTTACAACCATAAAAAGAATAAACTCAACGATGGAGATTGCCATTTTGGAAGCTTAAACGATAGAGAGGTGTAGCGATCTAAAAAATCCACGAATAAGTATATCGCTAAAAATATTTCTTTTTTGCTTGAAAAACATTTTATAGTGTCGTTTCGGAAGGTGTTTTTCTTTTAAAAATTATTTTTGGAAAATTGGAGTCGTCATATCGTATAAAAAAAATCAAAATATTAAAAACCCTAAAAATATCAAGAACAATCGTGTTTAAAAAGCCCTAACTCTTCTAAACAGATTTACTTTTGAAAACAAAGAGTATGATACGAACAAAGTAAAAAGACTCGAATAAAAGAGAAACAAATATGGCAAGTCTTTCATAATCTTGTTTCTACAGTTCTCATATTTTTTTAATTTCATGGTTTCCAACGTTATTTTATTTGCTTTCACTCACTTTTTAAAACTTATAACACAATAAAGATAAGTTCTTAAGGATTGAGAGAATATATTCTTATTTTTTAATATTTTAAAATGTTTTTAAAACCTTATTCTTATATACCACTTTTATAAAAATTATACTGACATAATAAACTTTTAAAATTGTCATCACACGTAATCACACGCTAATTATAAATAAGATATTTAAAGTAAGGATTTTGCTTATTTATATAAAAACTGTAAAATAATTTTTAAATGAGTTTTTTTGAAAAAAACAAAATTTAAATAAAATTATTTTAAAAAAGTAAAATTTAATAAAAAAATTAAAATTTTAAATAGAGTAAATTACATATTTTAAATAAATTATATAAAAATTATTAAATTTATTTTCACGACTTATGTAGCTAATTATAAAATTTAAAATATAAAAATTTAACAATGCTCAAATACAATAAAATTATTAAATCTATTTTTATAATTTATTTGAGTAATTATAAAATTTTATAATATAAAAATTGAATAATGCTCTGATACCATAAAAATTATAAAATTTATTTTCATAACTCATGTTGTCATTTTATACTAGAATAATATAATTTAGGGTTTGTTTTTAAAACTCAATAATTCTTTATTTAAGAACAAATGCACAATTATATATTTTGTGAATTATTTAAAATATCTTAGATTTAATAAAGAATATAAATGATAGAGAATGTAAACGACGGAAAGAAGAAAATAATGAAGAACTTGTCGCCTTGGATTGAATGATTTAATGGCATCGGAGAACCAAAAAAAGAAGCAGTTAAGGCATCTACTTTATCACGATAATTCAACCAATTTCGTAACATTAGAATTCTAAAGCAGTCGCTTTCTAGAATAATAGATCAAAAATAATATTATTATTCACAAATAACAAAGCAAATGAGAATTTAATAAAAATAATAACATTAGGTCCTTCACACCCCGGAGCCAATATCCTATTCAAATTTAAGCAGAAGTGGGATCAAACATTAATTAGCATAGGTAAGTTTTTCATCAATAATATTAAAGTTATCTGAACTTATTTTAACTATGATACAGGATATCCCAACACAAGGACAAAGCTCTACGAGTGACTTAAGAACGTCTCTCACGACCTTTAAGGATTTAAGCATACTTGGTGGTAAAAATTAATTAACGATAACTGAGAAATAAAAAACGAAAATCGACACAATCATAAATATGCAAGAGAGTCGTTTAAGCTAACCTTTCTGTCAAATTCGGAGACAATAAGAAAACAAATCAGTAAATCAGAAGTTATAAAAGCTACATCCATATAAAGAACAAACTCAACGGTGGAGATTGCCATTTTAAAAGCTTGAACGATAAGGAAGTAGGATTTTTTTTTAAAATCCAATGATTCTCTATTTAAAGATAAATGCACAAAAAAAAAGGTTGCATAAATGATCCTATAATATTTTGTATGCACGGATGAAAATCTTTAATAAATTTATAAATTATAATTTTTATCATTTAATTTTATTTGTGAAGCTTTTTATAAAAAAAATATTTTAATTTTTAAAAAAAAATAGTTTTAGAATTAATTTTGGTGTTAAATAGAATATTTTAGTTTGTATTTTATTTAAAACTTAAAATTTGGTACATAATATTTATCATATGGTTATATTATGATATTTTATCATGTTTTATACTTTTTTTCTTTGATTTTTATGATAATCCATTTTTTAAATCATATACAAGATTAAAATAAAAATAATATTTTATAAATCATAATGTTTAGTGTAATTAAAATAAATATTTTCAGTTAAAAAAATTTAATATAAAATTATAATTGTTTACATAATTACGACAAATTTTTATCAAACTTTATTTTTTTTTAGATTAAAATTTAAGTACTATTGTATAATAAATTGTAATACATTACGCGATATATTTAATTTTTTTGTATCAAAACGGATTTATAAAATTTCAATTCGAATCAAAACGAATTAAGTTTTTAAATCAAAACAAAATTGGAGGATTTGGTAAATAAATCAATTTGTTTAAATTTTAAATTGTTGACTCAAAGTAAAAATCATTATCTTATTTGATGTAAGAAATAAAAGTTAAATTTTGAATATTAAATATTATCCAAATAACGAAATAAAATTTTAGATACTTATTTTAATTAAAAAATATATTAAGCACATATTTAAAAAAAGTATATTGTTTAGGTACTTAATTATAAATTAAATAATTTTTAACGGTGTAATCTTAAAATATTAAGAGAATAAAACTTTAGGCACCTATTTCAGCCAAAAAATAAATTAGGCACCTATCTCAGAAAAATATATAGTTTAGGCCCTTACTCTAGCAAAAAAAAAAACATTAGGCACCTATTTTAGAAAAAATGTATACTTTAGGCACCTATTTTAGAAAAAATGTATACTTTAGACACCTATTACTAGGTTAAGCCTTTTTTGTTCCGTCAAAAAAACCTTTTTTGTATTATATAAATTATTTTAATTATTTTATATTTTTTAATTTATGTATTTATTTATTGTATTTAATTTATTAATATTTTTATCTCGTTTTAGCCTTTTCTAGATAAAAAAAAAATTCTAACAAGGTTTGTAATTTAATAAAATAACATATTTATACATAAAGTATTTGATAATGATGATAATAATAAGAAAAGGAATTAAAAATCTTATTTATACATATAAAAATAATATAAAGAAATATATATGTAGATATAAAGAGAGAGTTATTTAAATTAGAGTCAAAATGTACTATAGTATTATAAATAGTACCATTAAATTTATACATAAATTTAAATAATTGAATTGAATCGAACTTGATTAGAACTCATTAAAACCGACTTGAATAAAAAAAATTCAAAAAATGTTCAAGTTGTAAAATATATTAACTAACTCGAATAACTCAAAAAAATTTTACTCGACTCAACTCGCTCAAACGCTCACCCCTAACTATAGGTAAATAAAACTCGTTAAAAAAAATATTTTTTTATTCAACTCGAGTTAAAAATAAATAAAATTTGATTTATAAAATAAAATTTAAATAACTTAAAATTTTTAATAACTAGAGAATTAATTTTCTAGTTTGATTTAAGTTTTTAAATTACATTGATGTATATTGTATATGGTAATAGAAAAATATTTAAATTTATTTTCATAACTCATGTGGCTAATTATAGAATTTTACAATACAAAATTTTAATAATGCTCTGATATCATAAAATTATTAAATCTATATTTATAAATCATGTGTGTAATTATAAAATTTTATAATATAAAAATTTAATAATGCTTTAATACCATAAAAATATTAAATCTATTTTCATAATTCATGTAATTAATTATAATTTTTTTAAAAAATAGATTTAATCATAAAATTTTTCAACGTTAATATAAAAGAATAAAATTAATAGAAATCATAATATTTGTTCTTAGCATTCCTAGTGTCAATAGCTTATTTAGACAAACAAAAAGGAACTAAACAATAGTTAGCGTAGATAAAGTTAGAATGTATAATATTAAATCCATTTGATTTATTTATGATTTATTGTATCCTAACACAAGTTTCAAATTCTATCTTTAACTTGAAAAAAAAAAACTACACCATTCAACGATTCAATCATATTATGGGTAAAAAAAAGTTAATTGTAATTGAAATATAAGAAACAAAAAATAACACGATCATAAATGACACAAAAAAGTTATTTATATTAATCATTACTTTTAGAGCTATAGTAAATGAGAAAGTAAATTATCTTATCCGAAGTTATTTAGGGTATAATAAAAAAACTCGATAATAGTGATTGTCATTTTATACTTGAATAATATGAATTTAGGGTTTATTTTTAAAACTCAATAGTTCATTTTTAAGGATAAATGCATAAATATATGTTTTGTGAATTATTCTAAAACAACTTGAATTGAATAAAGAATATAAATGACGAAATAAAGAATATTAACGATAAAAAGAAAGACAATAATGAAGAACCTACCGCCATGTCTTTGATTGAATGATTTCGTGGCATCAAAAAACCAGAAGCAAAAGCAGTTAGGGCAGCTGTTCTATCACGATAATTAACCAGTTTCGTAACATAAGAATCCTAAAGTAACCGCTTCCCTCGTACGATAAATTATAAAAAATCTAATAATTTCTCTTTCCTCCCGGCCAACCAACCAATCCCTCGTACGATGCAACAACCAACCAAGTTTCAGGCGCCTATGCAGAGAGGGACAAGGTGGCATCAGAAAAACTGACAGCCAAGCCCTCGTACGATAAAATCAAGAGAGAAAAAGGGAGAATTCAGAAAAATAGGGTTTTATTTATTATGTACATTTTAACATATTATTTTTGGTTAAAATAGATAGGATATTAATAGTAAATAATTATATACCAAGAATATTATCATGTATTTGTTAAATCTTTTAAACCTAAACGAAAAGAATAACACATGCAATGACATATAATAAAACTATCCATCTCGCGTTGAACTCTATTAGTATTAATTTTAATCGATTGAAAGTTTGATTATAAAAATAAATCACGTCTTATAATTTAAATCGTCTCATTTATAAGTGTTTTACAATGGTTTTATAGAAGATTTTGCGAAAGAATAAAAAATTAAAGGATTAGGTTTGAAGGATTTAATGAGATATGTGATAATATTCTTGGTATATAATTATTTACTATTTATATCATACCTATATTCATAAAAAGTAATATATTAATATATACATAATAAATAAAATATTTATATATAAATAAATTTTTATATTATAAATAAATTTTTAAAAAATTAATTCATTACTTCGGGCATTTTGTACGAACTCGATGAAAATCCTTAATGAATTTATAAATTATAATTTTTATTATTTAATTTTATTTATTTATTGGTTATTAAAGTTGAAATTTTAAGTATTTTAAAAAAGGCATAAAGATAATTTTAACCCTTAACGTTTATAGTTTTTGTCGTTTGGCCCTTATTCTTTTTTTTGGATAAATTTAGCCCTTAACCTATATCTTTTTGACAAATAACTTATTTTTTAACTAGCTTGATGACTGGACCGTTAAAAATTTAACGATGATATATATATGGAATATAATTTTAAATGACATGGAATGTAACCTATCAAATACATATATATATATATATGTGGAATATAATTTTATTCTAATATAAAATATAAAACAATTAAAATTCAAATAAAATATTAAAAATTAATTAATTCTAAAATAAAAATTATAAAACATTCTTAACCCTAACTACGATAAAATCAAAATCTTATTCGAATTGTGTTTATATTTTTTATTATATTTTAATATTAAAAAATAAATAACATATTTTTTAAAATTTCTACATAATTATTGTGACACAATTGTCTCATGGAAACCTTTTTCCCGTGAATTTGGTTTATTGTATGTAATATTTAAGATTAAATGTGATGGATTTTGTATTATTTAAATTATTGTCTAGAATTTGACATTTAAAATATTTGTTATATAATAAAAAATGAAATATTGTATTAGTTTATGATATTTTATTTATATAATATTATTCCTATTATTTTTTATTTGTTCATACATCTCAAATAAAAAATAATTACAATACACTATGATTACAAATTCTAAAATAAAAATATAAACACAATTCGAATAAGATTTTGATTTTATCGTAGTTAGGATTAAGAATGTGTAATAATATTTTATTTTAAAATTAATTAAAATTAATATTTTATTTAAATTTTAATTGTTTTATATTTTTATATTAGAATAAAATTATATTCCATATATATGTATTTGATAGGTTATATTTCATTTTATTTAAAATTATATTTCATATATATTTATCATCGTTAAATTTTTAACGGTCCAGTCATCAAGCTAGTTAAAAAATAAGCTATTTGTCAAAAAGATATAAGTTAAGGGTTAAATTTATCCCAAAAAAAGAATAAGGGTCAAAACGACAAAAACTATAAACGTTAAGGGTTAAAATTATCTTTATGCCTTTAAAAAATAAAATTTTGTATCTAAAACTTGTTATATAAAAATATTTTAACTTCTAAAGAAGATAGTTTGAGAAGTAATTTTGTTGTTAAATCATACCGGTAATAATATCACTTATAAGAATAATTTTATTTTGTAACCACCTCATTTTATAGGATCTAACTTCTTTCTTTTGACATATGAAGTCTCGGAGTTTATGCCTCGTTTTATTTTAAACAATAAAATGATTTTTATTTTGGTATTTGTTTTTATTTTGGCCTTTACTAGAAGCAGGGACGAAGCTGTGTGGGGTGGGGTGGGCCGAAGATTTTTTTTTTTTCATTTTTGTCTTTCTATTTGAATTTTTTTAAAATTATTTTTATGAATTTGTCCCTTTACTTTTAAGCATTTATGTTTTGTCTCCTCAATCTCAAATCCTAACTCTGTTCGTGATGGGAAGCGTAATAGAAGAAATAAGCATTGGTCTTGGTCCTTTGGGAGAGCTTAGGTACTTTATGGTTCTTATGTCATTCCTTCTTTTTTGTTTCCTACTGTCAAGTCCTTGTTGAAACATGATATGAATTCGTTGCATGATTTTCTTAGTGCATATATCCTGCTCATCCTTTTGGTGATGGTAGATGGAAATTCCCTGGCATTGGTGAATTCCAGTGTTATGATAAGTACATGTAGGCATAAACCTTTTCTGTACTATGATACAAACTCAGGAGTTTTAGTATTCTCAAGATGGTTTTACTTACAGGATGAAGGACTTAAAGATGGCTGCATGCCGAGAAGGAAAGCTTCAATGGGGGGACAAAGGGCCGTCATGGACAGGGGTGCCCTTCCTTGAAGAGGGAAAGGAGAGTTTTCAATCTGATTATGGACGTTTCTTCCTGGTACCATGCTTGATCTGTATTATTTGCATACCAAGTATCCTTACATGGTGCAGTTTAACATCTACAACAATTATGGACTGGTAGTATATGCGGTTAAGGTTTACAAAATTAGGGGTAGGATGTATTTTTAGGGTGTAGGGTTTAGGATATAGAAAATAAGGGTGGTTGAAAATTTAATTTTTAAAAAAATTTCAAAAGAGATAAAAGAAAAAGAAAAATAATTTTTATCCGACATTTACACACAAAAAAACGACGTATGCACAAATTTTATTTGTATATTTGTAACTTCAAAATAATATACGAAAAAAACAGACACATAAGCTGTGAAAGCTTTAACAACCCTTTTAATTTTAGAGGTTAAAGTTTAATTTAAGGTTTACAATTTATAATATATAATTTAGAATTTAAGATATAAGATTAGCATTTTAAGATTTGTGTTTTATATGATAAATATGTAGGCTTACAAAATAAATTAAAGAAAGTACATATTTAATATCCTAACTATACGTGTATAATTGTTTTGGTACAAAAATTATCAATTTTTGGTAAAATGATAATATTATGTTTTTATTCTTTTTCTTACCCGACCATTGAAAACTAACAAATATAAATACGTAACTTGTTATAATCATAATTTTAATCCAAAATTTTTATATATTATTAATTTATTTAAAATCCATCCATTTAAAATTGTCTTAATTTTGATAATTTTTTGTCCCGTCCTTTTTCTACCTTTGTTATTTTTATCTATATGCGATCGTAGAATTTAAGTCCTCCAATAGATCATATACCCTATTGATCCACAAATCCTAAATTTTTATTGTTCCTAACATGTTTTTTAAATTCCCAAACGCAAAATAATGTTTGATTAAAAGAAGAAAAATAAAAAATTTAATTTTAATTTAAAAATTAAAAATTAAAATAACGCTTAAATTGATAGAGCTTTAACTAAATTAATAGATTGTATAAGTTTTGAATTAAACCTGTTATTATCTCAAGACACATCATCAGTTTTATTAATTTTAAACCATAAAAATATCAAAATAGAATAAAAATATAACATTAAATATAACTACTACAAATAATAGTTAAAAATTCAAAACAAAGACATAAACATAATTAAGATACTAAATATATATTTTTTAACTAAATTTTACCCCTCTTGTGTATTAAATTTTTACCCTAATAGATATATTAAATGGTATTTTATGGGCCCCATCCCACCTGTAAATCCCGGTAGGAGAAAGACAGTATCCCCTGAATGTGACCGGCAATAGTCAGTTCCCCAGTTTAGACCACTATAAAACCCCACTTAATTTAATGTGTGAAAGTGCCCAGTCAAAGGACTAAACCATGGAACGTGGTGATGGAGGCAATCCTTTTCACAAGATGGAAAAATCAAATCCTGGTAAAATAACCCTACAACTCCATTTTTTATTCCAATATTAATATATTTATATAAAATAATATAGAAAAAAAAAATTATATTTTCACTCTCGTTTTTTGACAAAATCCAAAGCTTAATAGTATTTTAATCATCGATTATTTTATGTTTATTTTACGGTTTATATCGAAAGTTTGAGATTTATATCATTGTTTCACCTAGATTCTCTCTATATTGTTCTTACAGTAACGATTTGTTCATTATTTTTTGTCTTTACAATATTTTTTTTTCATATAATTATATAAAATGTTGGATATTAAAGTATTTTTGTGTTTTGATTTTAAATTATCTTTCAATAAACGATGACGATGTTTTGAGTTCTAGAAATGGGATTAAAAATTGTTTCGTCTATTTATTTAGTTTGTTTTTAAATACCAAATAAAGATATATTATTGTTTTCTTACGCGTATATACATATAGGGTGAGTGAATACATAACCGTTTTTATTTTAAATACCAAAAATATATGCGTCGATTTTTTATTTTTAACTTTTAATCTTATTTATTTATTTTATTCATCCAATGATCATAAACTAATACAATCGTACATTAAGTTTGTTATATATTGAATACAAGATTTAAAGGAAATACGTATATATATATATTTGTTCAAAAAATATTTATTTTTATATTTAATTTAATATATAATATTAATATTGACATAAGGAATATCAAAGCCTGTGGATTGAAGAATGAAAAAATGGTTTTACTTTAACATTCAAAAGAATCTAAACAATAAAGTGTAGGGCCCACACTTTCATGACCTGATTGGCCCCTTTTTCTAAAAGTGGGACCCATTGAGCCACTTAGGATTTGCCACATGTAAAGAGAAAATGGTAAACGGTGTCTAAATATTATTTTAAGATTTTTCTTGATATTTAACTTTAGTATTTTTTTATTTCATATTATTAATAGTATTGATATATTTTTACTGTACAATTTCCATAGATATATGTATTTTAATTATTTTATCTTATGAAACTCCAATGAATTTTTTTGAGAAAAATATTTTTAATTTCAAAATTTTAGAATTATCAGTGCAAAAACCAGCATGTTTATTTTTTAAAATTAAAACTAATTATTTTTTCTCTATTTTAAGGTTCGAGTATCTTTCAGCACGGTGACCTTTCGAATTTGAACTCCAGCAATGTCCGCAAGGACAACTCCAACATTACGCGACCAGTGATGCGCGAACAGGATCGATTCATGCCGGTAGCCAACGTGACCTGCATCATGCGTAACATGCTCCCTCCCTATGTCAAAATCTTCGATGACGCCAAAGAAGCTATCCAGGAATGTGTCTCGGAGTTCATCAGTTTCATCACCGGGGAAGCCAACGAGCATTGCCAACTCGAGCAGCGCAAGACTGTAACTGCCGAGGACTTGCTTTGTGCCATGGGAAAGTTAGGCTTTGACAACTACGTCGAGCTCCTCACCATTTTCTTGAACCGGTACAGGGAGGCCAAGAATAACAGGACTTCACTCCATGGCGAACTCATTTTGAAGCGTGGGATTGACCATGGAACAATGATGATGCCACCTTTGAACAACCCAGATTTCCAGGCGAGATTTCGCCAGGGGTTTCCAGATGCTGCCACCACTGCCAATGCCAATGCCATTGCGGGTGGATACAATCAAGAAGCTTCGGGTGCTGCCACCGGCACCGGATCATCTTCTCAGGCTGCGACAAACAACTCCGATCCATTTGGTCGGTTCAAATGAGCAAGATGAACTAAAAAGGCAAGCAAATGAAATTTGAATAAGCATATGGTTAAACAGAAACAATAGTAAGCTTGCTGGTGGCTTTTAAATTTAAACTTCGAATTCAGCTCTATTATTGTCTAGTTGAGTATTTCGAGTTATTGAATGAACCAAAATCGAATATTTTAATACAAGGGAAACTCCATTAAAACTCGGCTCGAAAACAAAGTTGAATGTACTTCCAGTACTCTAATAGACCAAAAAGTAATGCTGTATACCTCAATCTAGTTGAACTGATTTGGTTCGGGACAAGTTCGTCGACAATTTTAAATTTTTAATGTTGTCCTGAAAGAAACAAAAGGCAAATGTGCCCAAATCAGTGGTTTAGGCCTTTATCCTGAAAGAAACCAGAACCTATGACTTGTGGGACTTCAAAGTTCCTTTCCAGAGTGGATCGAGATTCAAATATAAAGGATGAAGACCGGGAACTAACCCGGTTTTCACTCAAAATCTCATCACCGCTGATGATTTTTTCCAAATAGTGCCCTTCTCCACGAATGCAAACCACACCGTAATCTTTGCATATAGCTCTAACCTGAAATTTGATGCAAAATCCAAGTTTAGTATCTTCCTATATTATGCTAAGTATGCTCAACATATCATATTTAGACAGGACAATATGGCCTTAATGTTCATATCATCATTTAACACCGATACCACAAAGAAACTAGCTAGCGCATACGTGCTCGGGGATCCAAAACCCGGGAATGCTGAAAGACGGAAGCAAATCAGAACCACAAACAAGAATGACTTTAAGGGATTCTGCAAAGCAACAGGTACTGTTGGAGAACTTGTCTCAAACCAAACCAGTTCAGCTAGATTGTGGTAAACAAGGTTAGTTTTAGAGCTATTAGAGTACTGAAAGATGATTCAACTTCGTTTACGAGTCTAGTTTTGAGGAGTATCCTTCTTTTTTATTTCGGGGAATGCATTTCAAGACAATTGTCTATAAAGACAAAGTGATTGAATCGAATCTTTCAGTATAAGCCTTGGTGGTATAAGTTTCTGGATGCATACCCTTACATACCACCCGTCCACCCTCAGTCCAGAAGCTCTTAACTCGATCGAGAACGGTTAGAGAGCGCTGAAAGGAGCTTTGTTTTGCCTGTAAAAGAGAATGATAACAAAATAAGAACACTAAGCACTTGAAAAGGCAAATGCAACAGATATCCCTCACAATTCAATTCGGGTTTTCGAACAAATTCACAAAACAAAATCCAGAGAAAGATAACTAGTACCTCCCAAGGATCAACCATGATAAATTCGGAACTTTGGCACACCAGATTACACATCTCGACACGATGTTCAGCAGCTATAATAAGACCCTGCATCATCAACAACAAAAGCTATTCAAACTGAACTAAATAGCACACACAATTAGCTATTTCCACTATCCTCTAATCTATTCATTTCCTGGATTATTATTCTATGCACTCGAATACTATTTAATCGAAAAACAAAGTTTATAATAAAATCTGCAAATTCTACCATTAATAACTGATGGTTTTGGATATTAATCATATGCAAATAGTCATTGAATTCCATCAAATCCAATCAAATCATTTACCATTTCTGCAGAAGCAAATGAATCAAACCCTAAGTTGATAATAAAATTTGTAAATCCTACCATTAATAATTCAGTAAAAGAAGAAAAAAAAGGCTAACCCTTTTCTTGTAATCGTCATTTACAGGAGAAATATATGCTCCAATAACACAAAACCCATTTGAATTCAACGCATCTCGAGCCAGTTCTAAGCATAAAAAATTCAAAAAACAAATCAAAACCCATGAACAATGAAGAGAAAAAAACAAGTGAAGAAACTTACCAAACAAGCGTAAGTGCATCAAAGTTGGAGGATTGAAGCTTCGAGTAGCCACTAAAATTACATATATTTTGTTCCCACTTTGATTAAATTAAAAACAGAAAGGAGAAATCAATATGTTGTGAAATTAGATCATTTTGAACCGAAAAAAAAGAAATTATAAAAGAAGGGAAGAGATGAAACTCGACTCACTAAAAAAAATATATAAGATGAAAATTAGGGCTATTTAAAATTAACCAAAACCATTACTCATAACCGTTAATCGGTATAACTATTATATTTTATAAGTTAATTAATCAAACTGTTAAAATTAAAAGATTTCGGCTAACTGAATCATTAAAAATGATAAGTAATGATTAATGTTACGATTATGAATTTTAACTAAAGTTTAACAGGTTAACCATTATTAAATCATTTATATATATATTTAAAAAATAAGATAATTTTTTAAATTTTGGTAATGATTTTTATATCTTAAATTTTGTTTTTTATATGTTAATTAAACATTTGTCTTTAAAACTTTAGATGATTTTAATGTTTTGAACTCTAATGGTGCATTGCTATAATGTTATGTGTTATCATTTAAACAAATATATAGACTTAAAAAATGTTATATCAATAAAAGATAATTTTATAAAAATATATAAAATATAAATTTTTTTTTTCTGATAATTAATTATTCTATTAAGTTATTTTAATATGTTTATTGTTAATCTTTTAATATTTTTTACTCGTAAAAAATATTTTAATTTAAATAAAATATAGAAATTAAATTATTCTAAAAATATGGGTCAAAATAAATATTCAATTAAACATAGAGTTGGTCTTTGATTTTATGATTAAGGGTGTTTAAACAACCAGTTTGGTTAACCGATTAAACTAAACTGTCGAATTTTTATTAACCATTTTTTATTAATTGTTAACCTAACCAAATCTTTTAACCGAATCGAAGAATGTTTAGTTAATTCGATCGAATAATTCGGTTAATCGATTTTTTTTAAAAAATGGATAAACTACACACATGACCTCTAAACTATGTTAAAATAATTTTTTAGTCACTGAACTTTTAAAAATTATAAAACAATTATTAAATTTATCAAATTGTTATAAAAATGATCATCGATTCATCGTACATTATAAATTATTGATAAATATAAAAAAGAATAATTAATTTTTTATAATTTAATAAATCATTATGTGCTAATTTTAAAATTTAATGATTATTTTATAATTTTTAAAAGTTTAATAACAAAAAATAAATATATAGTAATATAAAATATATAATATATAAATTCGATTAATTAATTGAACCAAATCAATCAATAACTAAAAATTAAAGAACTATTGAATCTTAATCGATCTAGTCTAAAAATAACGATCAATTAATTAAAAATTTTAATTTGATCAATTAATTCGATTAACTAAAATTTTGAAGTCCCTTATTCATAACTAATATAAACCCACCGTTTCTTTTCTCTTAAACGTCAGAACTAACGCCGTTTATCCCTACTCCATATTCTTCTCTCTCCTTCAGTTCACATTCTCTTCCTCCCAATAATATTTCACTTCTTCCGATCTCTCTCTCTCTAAAAGTTCCCGTTTCTCTCTCTAAAAAACAATCCCATCTCTCTCTAGAGTTCATGTCGGTATGTATTCTTTGTTTGTTTCTTTTATTTTCCGTTTAAATTTGTTAAAAATGAAGGTTTTCCTTCCTTATTTGACTTGATTTCTTTTCCCTTTTTATGGATTTAAGCTTTTGTCTGTTTCCATTCGTATCTTTCTGGGTTTTAGATTCTGGGTTATGCTGTTTAAAAATTCCTAATTTTGATTTTTCTGCTGATCTAAGTTTCATTTTTGTCATTTTGGGTACTGTTTTCTTTGATGAATGATGAGTTTTGGTTGAAGCTGGTTTTGAGATGTTTGTTTTACTTGAATTATTAACTACACACCATTTGAGCAATTAATTGTATAATAAGTTCATTACATGATTTATGGATGATTTACATTGATCTAAATGGGATGCATTAGCAAATGGGTGGTTTGTTTTGGCATTGTTTTAGAATCTTGGTCCTAATGGGAATTAGGAATGTTCAATTGAGGTACCATTGTTGTGACTTGTGTAGTATTTGACATCTTAATTTGTAAATGGAAGCTTGATTAGGATGTTATGGTTCTTGTTCATGTTCTGAAGCAGATGGATCGGCACCGAGTAACCGGAGTTCTTTCTGTTGGATAACTAGTTTTGTTTATTTTGATCCGAAAAGTAGATCAAGTGTTGCAAAGTTTTTACAAAGATACATACCGAAACTATTAAGCAAACATAGTGGGATTAAAACTACCAAGATGAACAAAGAGCAAGATTATAACACTATTAGCCTTAACTTTACTAAGGTTGAATAATCTCTTAGCTATAATCTAGCTAATCTTCTGAAGAACTCTATTGGTTTGAGTAGCTGAATTTGGAAGATCATGTTGTTCCTTTCCTTCCATAGAAAATAGATGAAAGCGCTCCAAGCAATGTGCAAGATACTGGTGTTCAAAGCATTGCTGCGTATGTGGCTGATTGCCCATGATAATTCTTCAGCCTGATCGTGCTCTTTGTTTTATTTGGCTAAGTTCTAGCACCTTACACCATTAGGATACCTGCAAGTAAATAAGACATGGTCCCTTGATTATTGTTCTAGATTGCAGAAGGGGTAGACCTCTTCAATGATTAATCCTCATCGGAGAAGGCTGTTTATGGTAGGAAGTTTACCAAGGATTTCCATCTATGGGATTACGAGGAACATAAAATTTGTGCCATGATATTGTCTTCCCTTGGTCTAATAGCATTCCAAACTGTAGAATTTGGATTCTTTATGGAGTTTATCACAATGTTTATTTTGACAGATGCGACGAATGCTTAAATCCCCATGCCTTGATATTGTTTTGATTGCTAGTTTACATCAATTCAAGTTCGACTTTTTGGCAGACTCATTTTTTTTAATCTTGTTTCAAGATAAACTTTTTACAGTGTCTTTCAAAAATGTTCATCGTTTCAAGATATCTGGATGTGGTTTTAAACCAACAAAGCTGTATGCTTTTATGTGGTCTTTTTTCGGTTCACTTTGGACATATTTAATCTTATCTCCCACTTCAGTCATGAGAATTTTACTTCTCCATTTGCCCAGCAGGAGGAGAAGGGCCGCCCATTGCCAAAATTTGGTGAATGGGATGTCAATGATCCTGCATCAGCTGAGGGATTCACCGTGATCTTTAACAAGGCAAGGGACGAGAAGAAAACTGGTGGCAAACCTGAGTCACCAGCAAAAGCTGATCCTGCTGTTAAGCCTGGAGCGGATCTCAGCAAACCCCAGCCTGTAAGTAATCTTTTAATAACTTACTTTGTTCCCACCATCTGGATGCATGCATTAGACGATGTTGCTTCGATGCATGAATTAGATTTCCCTTCTGATTAGTTTTTTTTTTTCTCAGAAAAAATGGTTTTGCTGCTTTCAATCCCCGACTGCAGAACCGTAATGGAATCCTGTCTTTATTAGAGCTTCCACAAGTATGTTCATTATATTCCACCATATATTCTTAAACAGATAGGATCTATACAGCTGGGATATGCTCTTCTGATTTTTCTTTGGTGTAAAATTCAATTATGGTGGAAAGAAGCAAAAAACACAAACACTTGTTGTATCTATATGTACTGATTTTGTGGGTCATTATTAGAAGCAGAGTCATTTCTTCTTCTTTTTTACCTTCTCTTTGTTATAACCTTTAAAGCTTTTTGTATGACATTTTCTTTCTTTAAGAGTGATTGGCTATGTTGCTCGGTATCTTCATTTTTATTGAGGTATCGGTGTTTGTACACTTGTATCCAGCACTTGGATATTGTGATAAAAGTTCTAGGATCCTTCGATTACACAAAAAACTTGAAAACAATCGCATCTGACACACATTCGAGTTAGAGTAACATATTGACATGGTTATGTAGAATTTCTCATTAGACCAAGTGCTATATCTGAGTAATTCAAGAGAAAAATGCAGAAAACACGAATAAGAACTCGAACTTTGTTGGCGGATCTCATTGTCACTAGTCACATTCTACAAGAGCAGAACTCGAACTTTGCTCATGTTCTGAATCGATCATCGGGTAATGTATCCTGGTAACCCTCTTGAAAATGTTGCTTTCAAGACCTATGTCTGTATTAGTATGTTACAAGCTCTCAACTTGATAGGGAACTTCAAATTAGGTCATTACATGAGCATCCCTCCGAAATCGAAGTTCATCATACAGGTTTTTGGTTTTGGAAGCATAGTTGCTTCAACTTTCTACTTCACAACATTCGAGTCCCTGGACATGTCCCGGTGATGATCCGTTAATACATATGCCGATGATCATCGCCATCGGAGCTTTGCAGGCTATGCCATCAGCTAAACTGTTTAATATATTAGTTGGGGAAATGTTGGGATCTTCTTTAACTGGTATGTTTATAATCAGATCTGCTGCTTTGAATGCTGGTTTTGCCTATATGGGAATGATTCTTTACTTGACTCTTCAATCCGAAGAAATCAACGGTCCAGATTGGTGAGATCGTGATCCCATGGCATCCGAGATTATGTCTGAAGGATGTCCTAGGTGATATTTTTTATGCCGGTCGCTGGCAAAGGGGCCTGCTATCGGTTGAGTTATAAGGAAGTAATATTTGAAAGGAAAAAAAACACAAATACAAAGCATTGGATATAAGCTTTTCTTCTTATATCTTCTATGTCCGTTTTATAATCTATATTCGACCGTTAATATAGTTCAATCATTTTGATATAATAGCATAAACAACTGAAAATTGCAGATATATACTTTTTTACTTCCCAACAACAGTAATCTAGAATGAATAAAATAATCAATAAATTTGAAAAATAAAGATAAATAAAACCCCAAAGCAATTCATATTCTTGGCATGTCATCCTGTTATATAGTAAATATTAAAAAAAAAACTTCATTAAAACAAGGGCATGCAGGCATAGAATGGAAAGCATGTGGTCTACCAGCCAAGACTCTTCCCCCTCAGTATATAGGCAAGCAATTGGTCCCTCACAGTTGATTCACTTCATTTCTCTAACTACTTATATAGAACAGCTATTATGGAAACTCGGAAAGAGGGTGAAATCAAGGACATGTCGATGTCGTTGTCGTCTCCAACGATGGGGTCTATGCAGATCGCAGGTAGCAACGGTTTCGGTCATAACATCGAGTTCATGTCACAGGCTTACCTTAGAAACCGGTATTCTGAGATTCACATTGAGGACTACACCGTGTATACTGATAAAGATCACCCTCTCCCTATATTTCTTAAGGTAGTTTAATTTATCAGGTTTTCTTCGATTTGTTTGAGGTTTATCGGTATTGACTTCTGATATAATCCCGGTTTCGTGTATGAAGTTTGAAGATGTGGAATACAAGGTTCGAAGTCACCATCGTGCCTCGATCATCCCGGTGAGAACGGTGATGTCGAAGTTAGCCTCGCAACTGAACTTGGAACAAGATAAGTACAAGGAGATCCTTAAAGGTGTAACGGGCAGCACCGGCCCCGGCGAAATCCTTGCTTTGATGGGTCCTTCTGGTAGTGGCAAAACAACCTTGTTAAAGATAATAGGTGGAAGATTGACAGATAATGTTAAAGGAAACATAACATACAATGACATTCCCTACAGTCCGGCTCTTAAGCGAAGGTTAGGCAGGTTTCTATAGAAGCTTATTTTCCGACAATCAATCGACTTCGAGTATTCTGTTTTTCTTGCAGGATTGGATTCGTGACACAGGACGATATACTGCTACCTCAACTAACAGTTGAAGAAACCTTAGTTTTTTCGGCATTTCTGAGACTTCCTAGTGACATGAGCCTGCAACAAAAGTATGCAAAAGTGGAGATGATTATGAAGGAGCTAGGCCTTGAAAGGTATGAACCACAATGAACCACATAGGGATTTTACCTTTCGTTCTAACCGTTGCATACCGCAGATGTCGTCACACAAGAATCGGGGGAGGATTGGTCAAAGGAATATCCGGAGGAGAAAGGAAAAGAACTAGCATTGGTTATGAAATTCTAGTTGATCCGTCATTGTTGTTGCTTGACGAACCGACTTCCGGTCTCGATTCCACCTCAGCCAATAAACTTATTCATATTCTTCAAGGAGTTGCAAAGGTATCCTAATTGACCAAAATCTGTACAAAGTGCACAAATCCTATATAGAACATGAGTAAAGATCTCGGTTGATGAAAAGCAGGCAGGGAGAACTGTGATCACAACAATTCACCAGCCGTCGAGTCGAATGTTTCACATGTTTGATAAGCTTCTGCTGATATCAGAAGGCTACCCTATTTACTCCGGGAAGGCAAGAGACTGCATGGAGTATTTCTCGTCGTTGCGGTTCATCCCGGAAATAGCAATGAATCCAGCCGAATTCTTGCTCGATTTAGCTACCGGTCAAGTCAATGACATAACTCTGCCTGAGGATCTAGTGGCATCTCAAGGAACGGCTGATTCCGAAAGGGCTGTGATCAAAGTATAATCTATTTTTGAACTCTCAACAATATGAAATCCCTTTCTTTATCCCTCTCAAAACATTTTTTCTTTACAATTTATCAGTATCTTCAACTCAAGTATAAAACTCATCTGGAGCCAAAGGAAAAGGAAGAGTATCACCGAAGTACCAAGGCGCCACAACATCTTCAGATGGCTATTCAAGTAAAGAAGGACTGGACAATAACTTGGTGGGAGCAGTTCATGATAATAATGAAGAGAACCTTTCGAGAGAGACGGCGGGATTACTTCGATAAGCTAAGATTACTACAGTCATTAGGAGTTTCAGTCTTGCTAGGCCTTCTTTGGTGGAAATCGAGTGCTGCAACCGAGGCTCAATTGAGGGATCAAGTAAAATTTCCCAAACTTCATGTTACAAAATCTTTTGACTCCTTGTTACATCTGCATTTCACTCCTGTTTTCAGATTGGTCTGCTATTCTACATCTGCATCTTTTGGACATCCTCGTCGATCTTCGGAGCGGTATATGTTTTCCCTTTCGAAAAGGTCTATTTAGTGAAAGAGCGGAAAGCCGACATGTACAGGTTAAGTGTATACTATGTTTGCAGCACTCTGTGTGACATGGTGGCACATGTTTTGTATCCTACATCATTCATGTTGATTGTCTACTTCATGGCTGGTTTCAAGAGAACAGTCGTTTGCTTCTTCCTCACGTTATTTACCATCTTACTGATAGCTATTATAAGCCAGGTAATTCGAGCAATTCCGGATATACGACGTTCTTTTCTTTCAAGACTCGAATACTCTTCTTCCACTAACGTGATCTTCAACTTCACAAATGAACAAAAAAACTAGGGAGCAGGCGAGCTATTCGGAGCTGCGGTTTTGAGTATTAAAAGGGCCGGAATGATGGCCTCTCTAGTGTTAATGTTGTTTCTTCTCACAGGAGGTTACTATGTCCAGGTACCCGAAACTACTTCGAAAATCGTTTTCGATTCTTCATCGGATGAGTTCACCAAAGAAACTTGTTCTGTTCTTGCAGCATATACCGAAATTTATGCGGTGGATGAAGTACTTATCGTTCATGTACTACGGCTTTAGGCTTCTAGTGAAGGTGCAATACTCTGGAGACCAATTGTATGAATGTCAAAGCCAAGGCGGCTGTCGGACTCTGCAAACCTCGCCTTCATTCGACACGGTTAACCTAGACGGAGGCTTGCAGGAAGTATGGATTTTACTCGCCATGGCACTCGGCTACCGGTTGTGTGCTTATGTTTGCCTGCGCAAGAGAATCAGTTCATGCCATATTTGAGCAGCATCTACATTGCTGATAAACATATGTAACTTAAGACAGAAGAAAGTTTTGAGGGGATTTGGTTACTCCTGCCCTGTTACCTTATGAATTCCATGCATGTGCAAAGGTTCTAATATAATTAGGGGTGATAATAAGCCTAACTGGCTCACGAGTGTTCGGTTCGGTCAAAGTTCAGTTCGAGTGAGCTCGACTCAGGCTCGGGTTCGGCTCGAGTTTTAAACGAGCCGAGTCGAGTTTACCCAAGTTCGGTTCGAAAAACTCGTGAATAGGCTCGGAATAATTATATATAAACATATATATACATTAAAAATAACTTATTTAACAATGAAAAATAATAAAATAATTGAGAATGAATTGATTAAAAATAAATAAAATAAATTAAATTAAATATTGACAACTAAAACAAATTTACAAAACTACAAATAAGAAATAAAAAATAAACTACAAATAAATAGATAAATAAATAATAAAATACAATAATATAAAAAATTATCCATTTCGAGCCAAACCGAGCCTAGCGAGCTTTGAGACCGAGCCAAGTCTATTAATATTATTTTCGAGCCGAGCTCGAGCCTAAAATTCCGAGCTCGGGGAGCCTTTGAGCCAAGCCTAGCCGAGCTGGGCCTGATTCGGCTCATTATCACCCCTAAATATAATGTTGCCATTTAATTTTGACTTAATTGTAAAAAAAATAATTAGGATGAGCGAAACTCAAATCGTATAAAAAAAGAACAGTAACATTTTTAATATCGAAACAAATAGCATTTATCATTTAAAACATGTTTGGTCGTGTTTATATGGTTTTTTTTTTTTCGATTTGTGGCTTAATTGTTTGTGTTTGGTGGCGGTGTTTTTACGATAGTTTTAGGGTTTAGGATATTGTTGTTGGACTTTTATTTTTAAGTTTGGTGTATTTTTGTTTTTTATATAATTTAAAATAATTTTTAGTAAGAGTAAACATTTGATCTAAGTCGAGTCGAATTGAGTAAAAACATTTTGAGTTATATGAGTTGAAGCGTTGTATTTTACGACTCAAACTTTATTTGAATTTTTTTTAATTCGATTCGAGTTTTTAAGTTTTTATATAAATTTAATTATAATTATTTATCAGGTTATAATATAATATTATTTTAATTTAAATGATTTTCTTTAATCATATAAGACATGTATATATATTTCATCGAAATTTTCATATAGGACATTTTTCTTCATATTTTATAATGATATACATATTAGAAAAAAATTAAGAAACTCAACTCAAACTTAAAAATTAATCCATTAATTATCAAAAAATGAGTTATTCGAATATCTATTTTCTAACTCAAACTTTATTTTAAAAATTTTCTAATTGAGTTTCTGTATTTTCAAATCGAGTTAAAACGACTTGAGCTTTTCATCTTGAATTGAATCAAAATTTTATTTTTTAATCGAATCAAATTTTATTCGTCTCTAATTTTAATCCTATCAATGGGACAACCAATGATTTTTGCTAAAGTGACTCAAAAATTAACTTACAGTTTGACTGGCAATCCCTTTATTTGCCTCAATCGATATATAGTTTGATCGATTTTACTTTTTTATCGTAAAAATACAATAAATTCAATAAAAAAATAAAAAACTATAATAAATCTATTAAAAATTAACAACGATATTCCAAAAATAAAGGGTTAATTATTATGTTGCTTGATTTTTAAAATCGGTGACTAAATTTGTATCGGTGACTAAATTTGTATTAGGAACAAACAAACGTGATTTTCGTAATAGTTAACCTAAAAATAAATTAATATAAACGGTTGAGTTTTGTGCTCAGTGGAAGTTTAAAAATAAATAAATTTTATTAGAGTTTTCTTTTGTTTATGATGTATTTTTTTGTTATTTAAAAAAAATATTTCTATCACTCACGTTTTTATCTATTTTATTTTAGTAACTATATCGTTAATAATTATTAATTTGATAACATAACGTACTAATCAAAAGAAGAGATTATTAGGTAAATTTTGTTCATCATGTCATTCATAATTTAAATAATTAAGATCGTTCATCTTTAAATAATTATTAAATAATTAACCACTTATCAATTACATGTAAAAAAGAAATGATGATTCACCCTAAAAGAATTAGATGAATAAATCTGATTGGTTAGACCAAAAATATTGCGATGAATATAGTTCACCTAATAATTTTTCAATCAAAATAGTTAAATTTTAATTTGATTTTTAAATTTAAAATAAAATATTATTTTAACTCCTACACTCTCTTTTATCTCATGTTAAAAGCTTGAGGTCTTATCAAAGTTATAGAAAAATTCAATAACAGACATCAAACATTGTTAAATACCATTAATGTTGAATACCGTTGAACGCTATTAAATTAATTAATAAAAATTAAAAATCTTAAGATTAAGTATATAATTAATAAAAGAGCGATAAACTCAACATATAATTACTAATTGTATAACAAATCTTTGAGATTTTTAATTAATATTTAAAACTAGGGAGAGTTTATGAGTTCAATTAATATTTTATTTAAAGTTCAGAGGTCAAATTAGAAATGAATCCTTTTAACTAGAGTGATATGTCACACAATAACAAAAATAAAACAAATTAAAAATATAATTTTGATTTCTACATGTCCTTGAACACCTTTTGAATCAAAACCCTTCTAACTCAAACCATTTGATTTGGCAAATTCTAAAAGACAGACGATATTAGAAAACGGCTAAAAACAGTTGTATCGTATTTATAAAAGTTTAGAATTTTGGTATATGCTTTTTGGTATATACCCTTATTTATACAGTTAAAATTTAACGATCAAACATGAACACATCCCTTGTTCCTCGTTTTCGATTGACTTATTTACAAGTCTATATATTCAGGTTTAGGCAAAGCAGTATATAGATAATATATTATCTCAGCATCAGTTTCTTATGAAAATTGATTCTTTCAGCTACAATCCACTGACCCTAAAGAAGTGAACAATGTAAGCAAACTCAAAAGATAAGGCACTGGAAAAATATATGAAATTGTCCAAGAAACAGAATCCACAGAATCCAGTGAACAGGTGGAACTGAAAGGTACCTTTCAATATAAGATCTGCATTCTGCAGTTCCATGAATAAGGTAAAGCTTAGTCGACCTCTTCCATCTTGCTGCCTTCAGCATCAGCATCCTCCAATGGGGGCATGTCAGCATCAGCTTCAGCTTCACTTGCATCCTCATCGATGCTCAGACCGAGTTTCAGCATCCTGTGGATTCTGTTTCCAAAGGTGTTGGGGTCGTCAAGGCTGAATCCAGAGGTAAGGAGAGAGGTCTCAAAGAGGAGGAGGACAAGGTCCTTTACGGATTTGTCATTCTTGTCTGCATCAGCTCTCTTTCTCAGTTCCTCCATGATTGGGTTCTCAGGGTTGATCTCCATTGTCTTCTTGCTGGACATGTACCCAGCCATGCTGTTATCCCTCAAAGCTTGGGCTTTCATGATCCTCTCCATGTTCGCAGTCCAACCATATTCTCCTGTCACTAAACAGCATGGAGAATCAACCACACGGTCAGAAACCACAACCTTCTCGACCTTGTCACCCAACACATCCTTGATAACCTTGCACAGACCCTCAAACTTTTCTTTCAAGGCTTCCTTCTTCTGCTTCTCATCCTCACTCTCATCGAGTTTCAAACCTTCCTTGGTAGCGGACACGAGCTTCTTTCCCTCGAATTCCTTCAGCTGTCCAACAGCATACTCATCAATTGCATCAACCATGTAAAGGACCTCATAGCCCTTCTTCTTCAGCTTCTCAAGGAAGGGAGAGTTCTCAACAGCCTTTTTACTCTCTCCAGTGATGTAATAAATATCATTCTGACCCTCCTTCATTCTGGTCACATAGTCCTTTAGGCTGGTCATCTCATCACCGCTCTTGGTGGAGCGGTACCGCAGCAATTCAGCAATCTTAGTCCTGTTCTGAGAGTCCTCGTGGATACCAAGCTTGAGGTTCTTGGAGAAGGCCTCATAGAACTTGTTGTAATCTTCCTTGTTCTCGGCAATTTCAAAGAAGAGTTCAATGCACTTCTTCACCAAGTTCTTGCGGATAACCTTCAAGATCTTGTTCTGCTGCAACATTTCTCTTGAAATGTTGAGAGGAAGGTCCTCCGAGTCAACAATACCCTTCACAAAGCTGAGAAACTCAGGAATCAACTCCTCACAGTTGTCCATGATGAAGACACGCCTGACATACAGTTTGATGTTGTTGGGCTTCTTCCTTGTATCAAAGAGATCAAAAGGAGCTCGCTTGGGAATAAAGAGGACAGCCTTGAACTCGAGTTGCCCCTCAACAGAAAAGTGCTTGACGGCCAAATGCTCTTCCCAATCATTTGTAAGGCTCTTGTAGAAGGCAGCATATTCTTCCTTGGTAATCTCTTCTGGTTTTCTCATCCAAATTGGCTTCTGCTTGTTCACCAAAGACCATTCATGCGAGACCTCCTTAATCTTCTTCTTTTTCTTCTCTTCCTTCTCCTCATCAACATCCTCCACTTTCCCTTCCTCATCCTTCTTTTCCTCCTCATCCTCATCATCAGAAATCTCCTTCTCAGTAGTCTTCTCAATCCAGAGGGAAATGGGATAGCTAATGAATTCAGAGTGCTTCTTAATCAAATCCTTGAGGCGGCGCTCCTCGAGGTACTCAAGCTGGTCCTCTTTCAAGAAAAGAGTGATCTTAGTACCCCTGCCGAGATTCTCCCCAGAGGTATCCCTGGTAACAGTGAATGACCCACCAGCTTGGGACTCCCACACATACTGTTCATCATCATTGTGCTTCGTGGTAACAATTACCTTCTCGGCAACCAAGTATGCAGAGTAGAAACCAACACCAAACTGTCCAATCATACTAACATCAGCACCAGCAGCCAATGCCTCCATGAATTCCTTGGTCCCCGACCTTGCAATAGTACCAAGATTGTTCACCAAATCTAAAACAACAGAGAAATAGTCACATTATAAGCACATTCAACTCAAAATCTCACCACCAAATGCACAACTAAGCACACTTACCAGCCTTGGTCATGCCAATACCACTGTCAATAATAGACAGGGTGTTGTTAGTCTTGTCTGGAATAATATGGATGAAGAGCTCAGGCTGACCATCGAGTTTGCTCTTGTCTGTCAAGCTCTCAAATCTAATCTTGTCCAAAGCCTACAGAAAACAGATTCAACATTAGAACAATTACCAATAATACATAAAGAACCATTAATTTGCAATATATTAAACACATTAGATTCAAGAAATGATATTTATTCACTCACCGAAGTTCATAAATCCAAGAGAACACAAATTCAAACTGAAACGGAACAGCTTTCACTAAGCTTTCACATGATTTTTTTGTACCTTTTATTTATATAATTCTTTAAGAAATGGATAAATTATGAATTTGCCCCTCTCTGCATTCAAACACTTATGTATTGCCCCCAATCCCTAATTCTAGATCCATCCTTGTTCATGATGGAATCACCTGCCTACCTAAAAGATAGAAATTTGAGTCTCACATACACAAGTTTTATGTCTATAAAATCAGTAGATTCCATAAGTAATAATTAAATAAAACCAATGAACATAAGCATCAAAACACCTTCATATGAACCCTAAAATCTCTACACGAAAACGATCGAACAAAACCCCTAAACATCAAATCACGACAGTTGAGATCCATTAACTAACGTATTAAAATGAAATCACATAACGAAACTCAAAATTCTCAGTCATTAAGAGTGAACTCACGTCGGAAGCGTTGCTAATGAGTTCCCGAAGAAATATCTCTTTGTTACTGTAGAAAGTGTTGATAATCAAGCTGAGAAGCTGGTTAATCTCAGCTTGGAAAGCAAACGTCTCTGCATCCGCCATTGATGTGTGAACTCTAAGCTCCTGATCCAAACAAAAACGTCGATTTCGAAAGCTAAGAGAGTAAGTGTTTTGAGTTCCAAACAAATGAAAACAGAGTGAGTCACTGCTTTGAACCAGCGAGTTAAGGATCCTTTATATACGAGATTTATTAGGGTTTCTAGATTCTTCTATAAACATTTATTGAAATCATTTTTTTCAAATATTTAATTTTTTTCAATTATTTTTCAAATATTTATATGTTAAAAGAATGTTTGACGTGAAATAGGGGTGAGCATTCGAGCGAGTCGAGTCGAATAAAAAAATTTTGAGTTATTCGAGTTGAGTCGTCATATTTTTCAATTTGAACTCTTTTTGAAATTTTTTCGATTCGAGGCGATTTTAGCGAATTTGAGTCGAGTTCGAGTCGATTCGATTTTTTGATTTAATGTACAAATTTTAATTATGCTATTTATAATACTATAATATAGTTTGATTGTAATTTAAACAATTTTCTCTTTATATTTACATACATATTTCTTTATATTATTTTTTACATGTGTAAAAAAATATTTTAAATTATTATTATCATCAATCAAATATTATGAATACGTCATTTTATTAAATTACAAGTTTTATTAATAACTTCCTTCTTATTTAGGTAAGACTAAAACTAGAATAATGATAAATTAATTACAAAAATTAAAAAAACAAATAGCATAATATAAAAGATACAAATAAAATTTTATTAAATAAATTAAAAAAATAAATCTAAATCGTGACTAGATTATAAAAAATTAAAATGTAAAAGAAGAAAAAGAAGGGTCTGAAAATAAAACTACACGGATTAAATGTGCAATTAGCCTCTATAATTACTAAAAATTTCGAGTTATTGAAGTTATTTGATTTTCATTTTACAACTTGAACTTAATTTGAAAATTTTTCGAATCGATTCGAATTTATAAAATTTCGAGTCGAGTTTTTTCACCATGATTCGAGTCAAGAAATTTAATTTTTTTGAGTCGAGTCGAGTTTTGCTCACCCCTAACGTGAAAGATAAGTAAAAGGACATATTATATAACGGTAAACTGTAACCGATGGATTCTGAACAGGCACAGTAGGAGTGATCGTACAGAGTCTCTTAAAAAAGAGGTCAAAAATTTTGATAAACTATATTCATTAATCGATATTAATCTCGAAATTCGTTATAAAAAATTTATAAGTACTCTTAGAAAAGATGAGTTATAATTGTTAAAACGTTATAATTATTTTTTAAATGTGACAATTGATTATAAAATCATATTGATTATTTCTATTACTAATGAGGTTCTAGACAGACGTAATACAAACAATTGTAAAGGTGCCCTAAAATGGACAATTACTTTTAAAAGTCACTTTTTTAGAACCAGTGAGGGTTATGGACAATTATTTCTAAGGGCCACGTTTTAATAAAACTATATAGGGCCCTCAAAATTTTTGAACCGCCCCTGACTGCAATAAATGTCACTTAATTATGAATATAGTTACATTTAGGTCATTTAATTCTTAAAAGTTACATTTGAGTCATTTATTTACAGGTAAGGTTAGGGGTGTGTATTCGGTTTAATTCGGTCGGTGGCCTAACCTAATTAACCAAAATCTAATTAACTAAAATTTTTAAAATCTTAATCGTTAATTGAATAGAATTACCTTTAACTGAAACAAAATTATTTCGGTTAATTAGTCGAATTAACTGAAATTTATTATAAATTTTGGTTAAATTACATAATAGGTCACTTAATTATGCTAAAATAATTTTTTAGTCACTAAACTTTTATTTTATACTAATTTATAAAAAATTTAGTGATTATTTTATAATATAAAAATTTAATGAATATTTTATAATTTTTTAAATATTAAATGACTAAAAATAAAAATATTTAATATATAATAATTTCGATTAATTCAGTTATTTCGGCTAATTAACCGATTTTAAACTGAATTAACCAATAACCAAATTTAAAAAAATAATCGTTAACTGAATTTACCCAAAAGAATAACCGACTGAATTAACCGAAATAATTCCGGTTCGGTCGGTTAATTCGGTTAAAACCGAATAATACACACCCTTAGGTAAGGTTACATTTGGTTCACCCAATTAGTAAAGGTTGCATTTAGGTCACTTTATTATAAGTAAGGTTATATTTGGGTCACCCTTCATATTTGAAAAAGTACATCACTTTGGTCTTTTCTTTTAAATCACTTGTATAACCTTGTTAACGTTATAGTATTTCGTTTGAAATCATTATTTAATCTAATATACGAATTGATAAAAAAAAATTCAAATATAAAGATTGACCCAAATGTAACTTTACCTATAATTGAGTGATCTAAATGTAACCTTTAATAATTAGGTGACCCAAATGTAATATTACCTATAAATGAGTGATCCAAATGTAATTTTTAATAATTAGGTAACCCAAATATAACCCTACCCATAATTAAATGATTTTCATTACAGTTTATCCATCATTTAATTTGACTATTTAACACCGAGGAAAATAACAATTTATTTATGGGTAAACTATCTCAGTGACCACCCACTATTTGGGGATACCTATTTTGACCACCCAACTAAAGAACTCGTCAAGCAGACCACACATTTAAGTCACTGCCGTTAAAATTTTAACAGAAAAGTTAACGGTGATGACGCGATAGTTAATGGTGGTAATATGGACGTTAATTATAATCTGTAAAATTACACATTTAATTTCTCTAATTTATTTATTATTTTAATTTAATCCTAAATTTAAATTAATAAATAAAAATAACCACCCAATCCGATAATAACACATGATATTTGCAACTATTGTCATGACATATTCACATGTATTATTAAATGATTAATTTGTCAGTAAAACAATGTTAAAGGAATTATAAATTTTTAAATTGATTAATATTTAAATTAAAATATTAAAATATTCAATATTTAAATTAAAATAATAAAATATTTAATAAATAAATCAAAATAATTAAATATTGAATATTTGAATATTAAATATTTGAATATTCGAATTAATATTTTAAAATATTTAATATTTAAATTAAAGTATTCGTTTATTTAATATTCAAATTAAACTTATTAAATATTTTAATTAGAATATTAAAATTTTAAATATTTTTATTCGAATCAATATATTCTAACATATTTTAATTATATTATTTAATATTTGAATATTCATGTATTTTAATTATAATATTTAAGATTTGAATATTAATCGAATAGGATGGGTGCTTCATAAGCTTGAGGGCATAGGTTCACCTTTAATAACATATTTTTAGAGCTTATTTCATAAAAATTGTCTTGGATCAGTGGTTCACCTGTTAGATTAGTGCTTCATAAGCTTGAGGGTGTAGGTTCAAATCCCTTTACCTTTACACATATCTTAAGCATTTTATTTCTTTCATTCCTTCTACCAACCAGGTGGTGACTCGATTGAGTGATTATTTTTAGTTATTAATTTAAATTTAAGATTAAATTAAAATAATAAATAAATTAAAAGGATTAAATGTGTAATTTTACAGATTGTAATTAACGTCCACATCACCACCATTAACTACTGCATCATCATCGTTAACTTTTCCGTTAACTTTTCTGTTAAAATTTTAACGACAGTGACTCAAATAAATAGGGTTTCAAAGTTGGGTAGTCTGATTGACGAGTTCTTTAATTGGATGACTAAAATAAATATCCCCAAATAGTTGGTGGTCACTGAAGTAGTTTACCCTTTATTTAATTTTAAAAAAATGATTTTAGTTCATACTATCAGTATTGTCTATTGACACCGTTATATAAAATGATCATTACACGTTATAAAATTACCTTAATCATTAGAAAGATGTTTTATTATAGTTTTATTTGATTGTATAATAATGTTTGGTAAAATTAACTTGTAGTTGATTGATTATTTAAATGAATAAAATGATATATAAAGACATGAGTATATTTAATACTTGTTTGAATAGTATATTATTTTAATATTTTGTATTATTAATACTGTTAGATTATAAAAAATATTTTTTAATATAAAATTACTAAACATAATTTGAAAGATATATATTAATTTATTTTTTATATAAATAATTTTTTTATTCAACTAACAGTGATTACAGTAGTATCTGTTTTAGAATATATTCTCAAACATTGGACATTGATCACTCAATCACTTTGTTGGTATTACTTGTGCTCGAACCCGTGACTTTTAGATACAACAACTGTTTCTTTAACCACTGAGGCTAGATGGCTCGTGCATTTATATAATTAATTTTTAATATGATTTTATTAATTATTAATTATAATACAAATATACACGGTGAGAATAAAAAAAAATTAGTTTACAAGTATTACAATGTAAATACATGAAGGTGAAGAATTAAAATTAAAAAAAATTAAAATTTAGCTTTTTTATAGTTGTTAAGGGTAAAAAGAACAAATCTAATACCAAAATCTTTAGTTTTAAAAAGTTTTTATTAACAATTTTTTTTCAAAATTAAAGGTTTTACCAAATTCACTATTTATCAAACATTTAAATTAGCTGATTTAAATCAAACCTTAAATTTTGGTTCAAACTATTATTTACCAAACATGACCTAAACCTTTTAGTTTGTTATTTAACGTTTATTCCAATTAGTACCTAATATTTTATTCTATAATTTAAATCAGGTTTTTTCATCAACGACCATTAAAAAATATTGTCATCCAATTATAACATGACACATGGCTTATTTTTTATTTATTAAATTTGGAATTTCTTTAAAAATATATATTTCTTAAAAAACCCAAAATTATTATTTATTTCAATCAAAATTTTAAATCACATATTTCTTATCATCTGGCATCCCCGTACATCGATGGTTTATTGTTCACCATCCAAACATCGTATAGCTCATTGTTCGATATCTTACCCTTTAGTCTTTGGTCAGAAGCTCAGTCAATCTATTTTTTTTTATTGTTGGATGTTCATTAACGGAGTAATGATGATTCATTCGTCGATTTTTTATGATGAAATTATGGTTTTTTTTCAGTCATAGGGTATAAAAAACACAAATAATCGATGGTGGTTGAATTAGTGATTAAAGATGATGGATCTAAAATTTGGGTTCGAGGGTTATAAAGAAATTAAAATTTTTAATTTTTATTATAAAATCAAAAAATTTCTTTTAAAAGAACTAAAAATTAAAGAAAATATTATAATTATGTGGTATGTATTTTTTATTGAATAATAAAAATTATTTAATGATCATTTTTAGGTTCGATGTTTCAACCGTTATGACTGTCAAGTGATAGAAAAATTATCAATTGGATGATTTGTAGTGAGAAGGAATAAAAAAAGATCGATACAATAATTTTAAAATGATTTAAATTTCTAATCAAATTTTATATTTATTATATTAACTTTTACTCTAAGGATTTTTCAAATTTACTAAGATTTTTTTCTTTCTTTTTAACAAACTTAGGAATAAACCTTTACAGTCCTAGACTTATATACCAAACCTAACATTCAAAACTTGTACCCATATTTTGAGAACCATCTCTTACAAAAAGAAATATAAGCAAACAAAAACCTTTCTCACAAGATAAGTGTTTGCACTCTTAAATTCACACCCAAATTTTAAACACTTTAACATATATTGACAATTAAACTCACAAGTGTGATCTATACAAAGAAAGATAAATTATACATAAAAAACACTAATTACAAACATAAATATGTTGGCATTTTGACTATTAGTTGTTGTTGATGCTTGAAGGTTTATTTTATAGTTCCAAATGAGTCTTTAATCGTTCGAGACTATTGAGATTAGAGCTATTAGGGACAAGTTTTCGTTCTAAATTTTTACTTTTGAGAGCTTTAGTATCAATACGTTAGGTATGTGTATCGGTACGTTTTCTCTAATCGTAAGAGTTGTTGTGCTCGCTCTAGGCAAGGTATATCGATACGAAAGTTACTTGTATTGGTACAGTAGGTCGTATGCACTTCCAAGAATCGATACGGTGGTTCGATTTGACAATTAGTACGTTGCATGAAATTAGTCGTTAGGGGTTAAAAGCATAGGGTATAGGTACGCGTATAAGGCATATCGATACATCTATCTATATTGGTATGGTTAAGGCTTGTATCAATACGAGTTTTCAACACTGAAAAATTATTATAGTTCAAACCCTAACCAATATCGATACTGAAATTATCGAATCGGTACACCTATGAAGAAAACATAAATTTTATTATTTCAAAACATTTTGAACACTTAAAAAAACATTTGAAAATATCTCAAAATTAATTTTAAGTTGTTTGGACTTAAAATCATTTTTGAATTATTTTTAAATTAGTATAAAATTATTTTTTAATTATTATATCAAAATCAATATATGAATAACCATCGATGAAAAATCATATTTGATTTATAAAATAGAATATTAGGCATTAAATTGGCTTAAAAACATTAGACATCAAATTGAAAATAATATAATTTAGGTACTTTTATAATGTTTAAACCTATAAAATAATGATAAAGTTCAATAGATTCGAAGACCAGTTGTAACAGTTCAATAAAATTTAATAATATTTTTGTAATAACTCGATAAAGTTTAATATTCATTCTTTAATAGTCTAAAGGTGATTAAATTATAATATATTTATAAATATTTTTAATTTTCTGATATCCACACACACTTTATAAATATTATAATATAAAAATAATTTAATTTTTTATAATATTAAAATTTAAAAGACTTAAAATTTCATCCCGGTAAATCAATGGATTGTTGGTAATTTAGAGTTTATCTTTAAACTTCTTTTATTTCTTTAAAGAATTTTTTATTATTATTTGCCTCTCTTTTTTAATTCAAGTTGTCCATATTTTTTGTTGCAGTCTTATATAGTGTACTTGGGAGCACAGACTCATGTTCTACATCCCACATCGTTTGGTCCGTGGGAAGGTATAGAATTTCATGCTACCATTGTAGTTGTATGGTCATCCATCTGAAATTTTCGAATACGGGATCTCGATTCGAGCTTCCCATGCTGTCACGAATGGCATTTCTGTTGTTTTGTCTGCCGGAAATCTCGGACTGAGCCCAGGCAGTGTACAGAATGTCTCGCCATGGATGTTCGCCGTTGGTGCTAGCATACTCAATAGGGAGAGTTCGAAAGATATGTCTAGCTAGGCAACAGGAAGCAAATCAAGGTATTGTCTGCTAGGGAGCAAGTTTGGCTTCGGCAGCCTTGTTGTCTAGGACTTCGTATCCATAGATCAATGGCGAAAAGGCGAAAGTGTCCGGTGCATTAGCGGAATATGCGTATGATTCACTCGCACACGACTCCGTATTTGTAGTTATACATCATGGAATTGTTACGAAATAAGTTGCATTCGGTTCGGTTAGTATTCTGTCAGCCTGGATCGATTGATCCCCAAAAGGCCAAGGGGAAGATTTTAGTTTCTTGTCGAGGAAGCAACGTAAGAACGGACAAAGGCAAGCAGGCTCTTCTTGCAGATGAAATCGGAATGGTTTTCGCAAACGATGAGACGAGCGGTCTCGAACTTCTAGCAGATCTGCACTTTCTGCCAGCAGAACACATAAATTTCACTGATGGTAGAACTTTGTTTGCCTATATCAACTCATCCAAGTACCCCCACAGCATGTATTACTCCGGTGGAGACCGAAGTAGGTTTAAATCCGGCTCCGTCTATGGCTTCTTTCTCTTCTAGGCGACCCGAAATATTCGAGCCATCGATCCTAAAGGTTAGTTTTCAAGCCTTTGTCTTGTCCTCATGTTTCCGGCAGCAACCTCTCCTTACCATCTTTCTTTCGAACCGGATCATTTGTTTTAATCCCTGAATAAATGTTCTTAACATGTTTCAACTCCACTGCCAATGTGCATCAAGAATACGAGACGAATCCGAAAAGTCGGTGGTTGATTCCAGCTACAAGAAGGCAATCCTGTCTGATTATGGTTCCGGGCACATGAGACCGAACAACGCAATCGACCCTGATCTTGTTTTATGACTTAACAGTTGGAGATTACTTGAACTTCTTGTGTACCTGAGGCTACAATCAAACCACCATAAGACTATTTCCGGGCAAGTCATTTCTTTGTCCGAAGTCATTTAGAGTAACAGACTTAAAACTACCCTTCCAATGCGGCTGCTGAGCTCCAACGGCTCATTGACGGTTAGCAGGACGGTTAAGAATGTCGGTCCACCAACGTCGACATATAAAAGCACGAGTCAGATCATCGACCAGAGTTACAGTTCCGGTTAATCCTTAGAAGTTAACATTTGAAGAAGAGTGATGAAGAGAAGAGAAGTGATATCAAGTCAAATAGTAATGTAGAACAACCATTATAGAATTCTCTTTAGTTTGGGGGTGAAATTGATCATTCTTATTACTATCATTCCATTCTTTAGAAACTGTGTATTTTACGAAAACTCGATCTTAAATAGGATGTTTATTATCGAGTACCTAAAATTTTAGGTACTAATTTTTTTGGCCTATGTCTCAGTTTATTTTAATCGAGATCTATTATTCGATTATTCATAAGATCAAGTATCCAAATTTTTAAGTAATTTAATTCTTAAAATTATTTTATTTTATTATTAAAAAATTCATAACTAATAAAAGTTTAAATTATATAATCCAAGATCAAAATAGTATAGATACCAAAAAAATAAAATTTCATTATAAAAAATCATATTATAGAATCTATTAAACTCATGAACAACTATTGTTTCTTCATTTATAAACAATATGAAATTAATCAATTTAGGTGTAAAAACAAGATCTATCATTGATAAATAATATAAGTTCGAATTCAGATCAAAATGACGTAGATGTTGAGAATGATTAAATTCTATTATAAAAACAATTATGTTACGAAATATAAATATTCTATTTATGCTTTAATCATAGAGTTTAAGATCAAAATATCAAACTCAAATAACTTTAGAATATAAATTCAATAATTCTTAAAATTTATATGTATAATTAGATTGTTTGATTTGAGAATATAGTGCATATAAGAGTATTTTGTTTAAATAATAATTATATTTAAAATATATAAAAAAATTAAAATAAAATAGAGAACCAGATCATCAGGTATCTGATAATGGATATTTTTACAATCTAGATTCAAAATCTCGAAATTAGATATCTAGATTCTTAACCAATTTTCTTTCTTTTTACCTATACTTGGATGATAACAGGGCATGATAGATTTTTGTTTTCTTAGATCCTGACCTGAAAATTAAAATATTTGTCTTATTCTCAACCCGATTTTAATATATTTTCTCTGACTCAACCAAAATAATAAAACATTAAATATTTATCTTAATCTGACCTTTATATATTAATAAAAAAAAACCGATTAAGCTTGACCAGATAAAAAATAATAAAAATATTAAATATTATATATAAAAATATAATAAATATATATAAATATATCGAATCGAGTCAAATTAAGAATTTTTTTATTATAAACCTAATTCTGCTCCGACTTACCTAAGCTTAAAATTTTAAAATAAAAAACTTGCTTTTATTCGAATCGAATCGAATTTGACAATTTCGAATTAAATCCCTAGTTATACCCAAAATAAAATGAGGATTTGAATTTTGTCTTCTTTTGATTTTAGAAAGCCCCGAATAGGGGTGATAACGAGCCGAGCCGAGTCAGGCCAGGCTCGGCTCAACTCGGAAACAAGCATATCTGGGCTCGGCTCGAGGCTCGCCGAGCTCGAAATTTCAGGCTCGAGGCTCGTCGAGCTCAGAATTTCAGGCTCGAGCTCGTCTCGAAAATAATATTACTGGGCTCGGCTCAGGCTCAAAGCTCGTCAGGCTCGACTCGAAACGAATAATTTTCTATATTATTTTTATTATTTATTTATTTATAGTTTATTTTTTATTTATTATTTGTAGTTTTGTAAATTTGTTTTAGTTGATAATATTCAATTTATTTTATTTTATTTATTTTTAGTGGATTTTGTAACACCCGACCCGGATGTCACAATGGGCCTCCGGCTCAAAACCCATATTTCAAAATTTCCTTTTTAAAGCCCAATAATAAAAATCACGTAAGTCCAAAACCAATTACATAGTCCACTTAAATTTAAAACAAGCCCAAAATAATTCAAGTAAAATGGAGCTCCAAAATATATTACAGACTATTTTAAAACATTCAACCCAAATAAAATAACAGAGTTACAATACATACAGGGTTCGACATAGTACTAGGCCCACTACATCTAATAACTGTACTCTGACAACACGGTCGATGCTGAAAGTCCAAACCTTGATGGTGCTCCACGAATCCTGCTCCACCTAACCTACGCACGAAAACATATTTCGAACGCTGAGCCACACAAGCTCAGTGGATACGCCAAACTTGGCCAACATCATGCATATCAAAGCAGTAAGGCATGGCATATAAATCACATGCATGGTATGAAGGTCTAGCATGCTTGCCTATCACATGGTATAAATGAGATGTATATTAATGCACACAGCATATACAAATCAACCAAAACACACGAGGTAGTGAGGCCCGCGTCTACACAACATCGGGATCCTACACTACGAGTAGGGCCCGCGTCCACACAACATCGGGATCCTACATCCGGGATTGAGGCCCGCGTCCACACAACATCGGGATCCTCCAAATCCCATACTCGGAATGTCATATCGAGTATCTTCGAATGAGGCCTGCGTCCATACAGCATCGGGATCCTACACTCGGGATAGTCGTCAAGTCATCACCCGGAATGTTACATCGGATGGCCTTCGACGTGTTGCAACACTTATGGATATCCAGATTTCCAACTCAAAGGACTCAAACTACACAAATGATCCACCTAGGATCTATCACAACAAGACATATAAATCCTTATCATAATTAGGTCTTTCGGGGTTATGATTATCAATCTCAAGTCGATGATTCATTCTATAGCTTTTAGATTAGAGTATTTATTTATCAAGATCACTAAAGCCTTAAATTCTACCCAACTTAGCCATAACACACAGGGGTATCGATACCCTTAAGTAGGGTATCGGAACACCCTGTATCGATACCCACCCAAAGAGGGTATCGAAACACAGAGGTATCGATACCCCTTGACCAAAGTCAAAGTCAACAAAAGAAGGAAGACTGTTTCGAAACATGTATCGATACCAAAAGTTTCTGGAAACCCTTAGTATCGAAACATGGTTCGATACCGTTGACCAACCTCAAAAGTCAACAAAAGAGGAGAACCCGTTTCGAAACACGTATCGAAACCAAAAGTTTCTGGAGACCCCCGGTATCGAAGCATGGTTCGATACCCCTGGGTAACAAGCCAAATTATACTCACTGGTATCGATACCGGTAGCTCGAGTATCGATACCCCCGCACTAAGGATGGTTTTACACTTAGAAATTCTAGATTTTCAACCCCAAACTCAACCTAATCGATCTCAAAGTGTTCCTACTCAATATTAATGATGTTTAGAGTGTTTTAACACCAATTTATAACCCTTAATCACATTAACACGAATTTCACCATTAAAGACCCATTTTCAAGCAACCAAGCAAAACAACATACATGCATGATTATCTCTACATGTCATGCACTCTACCATGAATGGATGATGAAGAAGAAGTTGGGAGTACCAACCTCAAGCAAAACAACAACAAAATGAGCTTCCCACTCTAGTCAAACTCTTCCTCTACCCAAGCTTGTTGATGGCTCACCACCTTCTTTCTCTACAAGAGAAAGATGAAGAACGAATTAGGAAAAACTTAGGATGATTCCTCAAGGTCTAAGAACACAAAAGGGACTGAGATTAAAGCTCTAAAACTCAATCCCGAGCTCAACCCAAAACCCCACAAGAACCTCCATCTAACACCAAAACCATACATCCTTACCTTGTTTTATAGATCCTTTACTGCTCTATAACATCTCCTCTACGATAAAAACGAGATTCCAAACATAGCTCTTAAAGATCTTACCTTTAACTAAGTCTTCTTTCAACCAAGGGATTTGAAGATGGGAAGAAAAAGGAAGAAGGAGATGATATCATCTCTCTAGGAGAAATAAAACCTCCCTCCACTCTTTTCATCCCATTTAGGCATTACAAAAATGCCCCCATCTTAAAACTCTTAAGGCCTAAACCACTCAAGCCCAACAAGCCTATGCCCCAACAAGGCCCAAACCACACAAACCCGAGCCTAAACCCGAGGTCCAACATAACGGGTTAACCCGACACACTAAACCGAGAATTCGGGTCGTTACAAATCTTCCCTCCTTAAAGAAAATTTTGTCCTCGAAATTTACCTGTCAGGAAGAGATGAGGATACTAAGCCTTCATGTCCTTCTCTGGCTCCCACGTGGCCTCTTCGATCCCATGGTTCCTCCACAACACTTTTACCAAAAGTATACTCTTATTAATGAGCTCCTTGACTCCTCTATCCACGATTCCGATGGGTCTTTCCTCGTAAGTCAAATCCATATTGACTTCGATTTCCTCAAGCCGAACAACATGTGAGGGATCGGAACGGTAACGTCTCAACATAGACACGTGGAACACATCATGTATACGTGCCAACTCAGGAGGTAGGATTAACCTATAAGCTACCGGTCCAACCCTCTAAAGTACCTCATACGGCCCGATATACCTTGGGCTCAACTTTCCCTTCCGGCCAAACCGGATGATACCCTTTCATGGAGATACCTTGAGAAACACTTTCTCACCAAGCTCATACTCGATGTGCTTACGCTTCTTATCTGCATAAGCCTTCTGTCTATCAAAAGCTACTTGTAACCTCTCCTTGATGATCTGGACTTTCTCTTCTGTTTCCTTAACAAGTTCTGAACCCACTATCTTCCTCTCATTGAGCTCTGTCCAACACAAGGGTGTCTTACACCTGCGCCCGTACAAGGCCTCAAAAAGAGCCATCCTAATGCTCGACTGATAACTTAAGCAAACTCTACCAAAGGTAACTGCTCCTCCCAACTACGAGCAAAGTCTATCGCACAACATCGAAGCATATCCTCTAAGATCTAGATAACTCTCTCAGACTGTCCATCGGTCTGAGGATGAAAAGCTGTACTGAAGTGCAACTTGGTGTCTAGAGCCTCGTGGATAGACTTCCACAACCTCGCTGTGAACCTCAAATCCCTATCCGATATGATCGATGTAGGTACACCATGCAACCTCACAATCTCCTTGATGTACAACTGAGCCAACTTTTCCAAGCTGAAGTCTATCCTTACGGGTAAGAAGTGAGCTGACTTGGTTAACCGATCAACTATGACCCATATAGCATCATGTTTCCTCAACGTCATCGGTAACCCGGTGACAAAGTCCATAGTCACACGATCCCACTTCCACTGTAGAATCTGGATAGGCTGAAGCAAACCTTAAGGAACCTGATGTTCTGTTTTCACTTACTGACATGCCAAACATCTTGTCACAAACTCTGACATATCTCTCTTCATGCACGGCCACCAAAAGAAAGGACGAACATCCTGATACATCTTGTTACTACCCGGATGAACAAAAAACGGACTGCGGTGAGCTTCCCTCAAGATACGATCCCTCAAATCCTCCAAGGCGGGAACGCACAACCGACCCTAGAAGTACAAGAAACCACCATCTCGTACTTCAAAGTCTGACGACTCACCCCTCTGAACAGCCTCTAACTGAGCTACCAACTCCTCGTCTAACACTTGTGCCCTCTTTATCTCCTGAACAAGCGTGGGCTCCACACGCAACTCAGCTAAAAGACCTTCATCATCAGTCATCCTCAACCGAGCAAACAAAGCTCTCAAGTCCGACATGGACTTCCTACTCAAAGCATCAGCGACCACATTCGTCTTGCCCGGATGATACTTTATGACACACTCATAGTCCTTTAACAACTCTATCCATCGACGCCGTCTCAGATTCAACTCTCTCTGGGTAAGCAGATATTTCAAACTCTTGTGGTCGGTGTAGATGTAGCATTTCTCCTCATAGAGATAATGCCTCCATATCTTCAAGGCGAAGATAACTGCTGTGAGCTCAAGATCATGTGTAGGATAGTTCCTCTCATGGGGTTTCAACTGTCTCGAGGCGTAAGCAACCACCTTACCCTCTTGCATGAGCATACAACCTAACCCATTCAAGGAAGCATCACTAAACACCACATAATCTTTTCCCGGTTCTGGTTGCGTCAAGACCGGTGCCTCGGTCAGATAAGCTTTCAACTGCTCAAAACTGTGTTGTCTTTTCTCCTTCCATACAAATGGAACTCCTTTCTGAAGCAACTTGGTCAAAGGCGCCACTATGATCGAAAAACCCTTAACGAACCTCTTGTAATATCCGGCAAGTCCAAGAAAGCTACGGACTTCCGATACATTCCTCGGTGGTTTCCATTCCACCACGGCTTGTATCTTCTGGGGGTCTACTCGGATACCATCCGCTGCAACTATGTGGCCAAGGAATGCCACCTCAGACAACCAAAACTCGCACTTACTGAACTTGGCGTACAGACTCCTATCCCTCAACACCTGAAGAACAACTCTAAGGTGATAATCATGCTCCTCCTCTGAGCGTGAATACACCAAGATATCATCGATGAAAACAACCACAAACTGATCTAGATACGGTTGAAAGATCCAGTTCATCAAGTCCATAAAAGCTGCGGGTGCATTCGTAAGCCCAAACAGCATCACGAGAAACTCATAGTGTCCGTACCGTGTCCTAAAAGCGGTCTTCTGAACATCCTCGTCCACCACCTTTAACTGATAGTACCCTGACCTCAAGTCTATCTTAGAAAACACACGAGCACCCCTCAACTGATCAAAGAGATCATCGATCCTAGGCAAGGGATAATGATTCTTGATCGTGACCTTATTGAGCTGACGGTAGTCGATGCACATCCTCATCGATCCGTCCTTTTTCTTAACAAACAAAATCGATGCTCCCCACGGTGATACACTCGGTCTGATAAAACCTCTTTCAAGCAACTCTTGTATCTGTTGTTTTAACTCTCTCATCTCTGTCGGTGCCATACGGTAAGGTGCTATGGACACCGGTGTAGTACTAGGCAACACCTCTATCTGGAACACCAACTCATGATCGGGAGGTAGACCACGTAACTCCTCTGGGAAAACGTCGGGATACTCGTAGACTGTCCTCAAGGTCTCTAAAGCTGGGCTGCCAACACTCACATCCACCACGTGAGCTAAGAAAGCCTCACAACCTTGCTGGATCAACCTTTGAGCTGTCAACGCTGACACCACATTCGGTAAACACGGGTTTCTTTCACCCCTTACAACCAGCTTAGAACCATCTGCCACTCTAAACTTCAAAATCTTGGATCTGCACCCTAAACTTGCATCGTGTTCAAACAACCAATCCATCCCTAGGATTGCGTCGAACTCCTAAAACGGCAAGACCATAAGATCGACCGAGAAGATAGATCCTTGTACCTCGATCGGACACCTCTGACACACCTTATCCACTAACACATCAACCCTAAAGGGCTTGTCACACGGACCCCTATCTCAAGATCCTCCGCTGGTAACCCCACTGCCGAGATATCCCACTACGGATATACGAGTGGAAAGACCCCGAGTCCACTAGAGCAACTATAGGTACAGAAAACAAACTGAACGTACCTGCGATAGCATCGGTAGCAGCACAATCCTCTTGTGCCCTCACAGCATACTGTCTCGCCGGTGCTCTGGCGGTGGATTAAAAGGTGCCTCCTGATGCATGGCTAGATCCACCACGCGAAAACCCCCGGCCCCTCTGAGCATGAAACACAGTCCTCTGAGCCTGACCCAGTGGTGACGTCACAACCTCGGGGAAATCCCTCACAAAGTGCTCCGAAGATCCACACTGAAAGCAAACTCTAGCATTGCCCCAACATGGACCTCGATGGTTCCGGCTACACTGATTACAAACCTGAACACTGACACTCCTCTGTAAACTCTCGGGACCTCCAACAGAAGAAGACACAGACTGTCTCCTACGTCCCACTGACTCTGACCTCTGGTCTGACCTCGAACTCTGGTTAGATGTTCCTCTGTTCTGGTTCCAACGGTTCCTACTCCTACCAGAGTGGGACTGAGAGTTACCCGTACGACTCTGACTGGCTCCACCGGAGACTCCTTGGCCCACAGATGACCCATAGGTCAAACCCTGAACCTGCTCCAACGATTTAGCACTGGCAACTAACTCGAAAAACACCGTAGACGGTCTAGCAGTAAGATAAGTCTGGATCTCCTTTCTCAGACCTCTCAAGAACCTCTTGCATCTCATCTTCTCAGTAGCAACAAGCTCCGGGGAATAACGGCTCAACTGAAGGAACTCTTGCTCATAAGCGAAGACCGAACAGTTTCCCTAAACTAGATGGGTAAACCGCTCCCTCAAGGTATTTATGTGAGTCTCACCCACATACTTGCTCTCGAACTCCTCAAGAAAGTCCTTCCACTTAGGACGATGGGGATACCAACTTTGCTCAACAGTCTCCCACCACTCTCTTGCGTTGCCCTTGAGAAGAGACAACACACATGATAGCTTATCCTCTGATCTCAGTCGTATCTGTCTCATGATCCACCTTGTATCGTGCAACCACTGATTCGCCTGTACGGGATTATCTTGTCCCGTGCCAAAGAAGTCAACAGCACCCTGTCTCCACACTCTCTCAACCGGTGCCTCACGAGGCATAGAGGACGGCCTCGGTATAGCTCTCACTATCCTGCGCAGTGTACGGTTCAACTGAGCAAAGTAGTTAGCCCCTTGACCAACTGCGTCATCCGATGGCACCTCCTCATCGGGCTCATACTCATAGTCGGAGTCTCCTCCTCGAGAACCCCGGCTCTCCTCCTGGTCTCTCACGCGTCTAGGCATGCTGCACAACAACCACAAACGGGATTACACCATCAAAATTTCAGCTTTAAGAGAAGTACTATATCGACTCGTGGGCAAGTACTAGTTTAACACCTATATAACACACTAGACTCCCCCGGGGACTCCTAGAACCGACTCAACTTGGGCTCTGATACCACTAAATGTAACACCCGACCCGGATGTCACAATGGGCCTCCGGCCCACAACCCATATTTCAAAATTTCCTTTTTAAAGCCCAATAATAAAAATCACGTAAGTCCAAAACCAATTACATAGTCCACTTAAATTTAAAACAAGCCCAAAATAATTCAAGTAAAACGGAGCTCCAAAATATATTACAGACTATTTTAAAACATTCAAACCAAATAAAATAACAGAGTTACAATACATATAGGGTTCGACATAGTACTAGGCCCACTACATCTAATAACTGTACTCTGACAACACGGTCGAGACCCTACATCCGAGATTGAGGCCCGCATCCACACAGCATCGGGATCCTCCAAATCCCATACTCGGAATATCACATCGAGTATCTTCGAATGAGACCCGTGTCCACACAGCATCGGGATCCTACACTCGGGATAGTCGTCAAGTCATCACCCGGAATGTTACATCGGATGGCCTTCGACGTGTTACAACACTTAGGATATCCGGATTTCCAACTCAATAGACTCAAACTACACAAACGATCCACCTAGGATCTATCACAATCAGACATATAAATCCTTATCATACTTAGGTCTTTCGGGGTTATGATTATTAATCTCAAGTCGATGATTCATTCTATAGCTTTTAGATTAGAGTATTTATTTATCAAGATCACCGAAGCCTTAAATTCTACCCAATTTAGCCATAACATACAGGGGTATCGATACCCTTAAGTAGGGTATCGGAACACCCTGTATCGATACCCACCCAAAGAGGGTATCGAAACACAGAGGTAGCGATACTAGTATCGATACCCCTTGACCAAAGTCAAAGTTAACAAAAGAAGGAAGACTGTTTCGAAACATGTATCGATACCAAAAGTTTCTAGAAACCCTTGGTATCGAAGCATGGTTCGATGCCGTTGACCAACCTCAAAAGTCAACAAAAGAGGATAACCCGTTTCAAAACACGTATCGAAACCAAAAGTTTCTGGAGACCCCCGGTATCGAAGCATGGTTCGATACCCCTGGGCAACAAGCCAAATTATACTCACTGGTATCGATACCGGTAGCCCGAGTATCGATACCCCTTGCACTAAGGACGGTTTTACACTAAGAAATTCTAGATTTTCAACCCCAAACTCAACCTAATCGATCCCAAAGTGTTCCTACTCAATATTAATGATGTTTAGAGTGTTTTAACACCAATTTATAACCCTTAATTACATTAACACGGATTTCTCCATTAAAGACCCATTTTCAAGCAACCAAGCAAAACAACATACATGCATGATTATCTCTACATGTCATGCACTCTACCATGAATGGATGATGAAGAAGAAGTTGGGAGTACCAACCTCAAGCAAAACAACAGCAAAATGAGCTTCCCACTCTAGTCAAACTCTTCCTCTACCCAAGCTTGTTGATGGCTCATCACCTTCTTTCTCTACAAGAGAAAGATGAAGAACGGATTAGGAAGAACTTAGGATGATTCCTCAAGGTCTAAGAACACAAAAGGGACTGAGATTAAAGCTCTAAAACTCAATCCCGAGCTCAACCTAAAACCCCACAAGAACCTCCATCTAACACCAAAATCATACATCCTTACCTTGTTTTATAGATCCTTTACTGCTCTATAACATCTCCTCTACCATAAAAACGAGATTCCAAACATAGCTCTTAAAGATCTTACCTTTAACTAAGTCTTCTTGCAACCAAGGGATTTGAAGATGGGAAGAAAAAGGAAGGAGATGATATCATCTCTCTAGGAGAAATAAAACCTCCCTCCACTCCTTTCATCCCATTTAGGCATTTACAAAAATACGCCCATCTTAAAACTCTTAAGGCCCAAACCACTCAAGCCCAACAAGCCTATGCCCCAACAAGGCCCAAACCACACAAACTCGAGCCTAAACCTGAGGCCCAACATAACGGGTTAACCCAACACACTAAACCGAGAATTCGGGTCGTTACAGATTTACTCTCAATTATTTTTTTTTGCTAAATAAATTATTTTTAATGTATATATAAATATATATATATGTATGCTTATTGTAGCGACCTTTTTTAAAATCGAGTTTAAAAATAAAATGTTGCTAGTGGAAAAATTAAGTTAAAATTAAAAAATTAGGGATTAAACTGAAATATTGGTTGGAAAAGGAAATTTTGATTTGAAAAGGAGAAATTTGAAAATTATGTTAAAATTAGGGTTTTAAAAGATTAGGTATTTGAAATTAAAAAGGGCTTTTAAAATTAGGGATTTTAGTTAAAAAGGAAAATTGAAAAATTGGGAAACCGGGATTTAGAATTGAAAATTAAGAAATTAGGGATTTGAAATTTAGAGAAGAAAATTTTAAAAAGTAATTATGTTTTAAAAAGGATTGAATTGAAAATTGAGAATTTTGGGGACTTAGGGATAATTAGGAAAATAATTGGAAAGATTTAAAAATGAATTTAACATGGTTAAAAACAAATTAGAAATGATGGAAAATAATTTGAAAATTTATTGAAAAACTATTTAAAACAAAGGGAGTTGCCAGCGGTCACTTTAGTAGACCGGACACCGTAAAACCATAGATTTTAAAAAACAAGGGTTCGGGAGTCGATTACGGTTAAACACGGGGTTAGCATTTTCAAACCGCCCAAAATTAGTACCTTAAAAATATTTACCGCTTATTTAATATTAAAATTTCTAAATTAAAGTGACAATTAAGTTTACATTTAATTATAAATTCGGGTTTATTTTAACGCCTCTTTACTCGAAGATAGACACATACACCGCCACCACTACGTTTGGTAACGGACCCGCTACTACCGAGTAAAGTATTAATTAATTCATTAATTAGAAGGTTGATTGTAAATTCGATTCGATAACAAAATAAAGACAAAATTAAATATTACATGGAAAATATGATAAAAAAATTTACATGACTAAAATACACATGGCATTAAAAACAAAATAACAAAATATAGTAATAAAATGCATGTCATAATTCTAGCTATAAATGAAATATAATATAAACAAAATATAGAACAAATTAAATGACAAATATGCATACCAAATATAACTTATGAGGCAAATGAAAAATGTATTCATGACAACATAACAAAATAAGAAAAAAACATGCAATGGAATTAAAGGGATACAATAAACCGATCAAAAAGAAAAAAAAAGGCGACTAAAAATAAGCAATAAAGATGACAACTTTATGCCTAAAACAAGTTATCGTATATGTCATCTATTTACAACATACTTGATGTAATAAAATAAATCATCTCCTTCAATTAAAAATTTAAACATACGAATTAACAAAAATAACAAAATATTCATGGGGCAAGCAAAAATATACAGTAAACATGGTAACAAAAACATAGATGGAACAAAATATATGCAAAACAAACATGTTAAATGTCATATAAAGAAAAGAATCAAAATATATATGTAAATAAACAACTAAATAATATGAATTGAATGCGAATAAAAATAAATAAGAAAAACTTGAAGATAAATATATGATGCTTATAAAATAAATTAAGTAAAACAGTGTACCATAAAAAAATAAATAAGAAGATAAAAAAAAACTAAACTCACAAAAAAAGGGACTAAGCTACTGGAATTTAGACCAAAATAAAATAAATTCAAAATTTTGGGGGTTATGGGAGTTATTTTGAAGATGCGGAATGACTTAAAATATTAAGGGTAAACTACCCCAATGACCACCCAACTATTTGGAGATACTTATTTTGGCCACCCAACTAAAGAACTCGTCAATTAGAACATCCAACTTTGAAACCTTACCTATTTGAGTCATTTTCGTTAAAATCTGTAAAATTACACATTTAATCTCTCTAATTTATTTATTATTTTAATTTAATCGTAGATTTAAATTAATAAATAAAATTAATCACCCAATAGATTGATGACACGTGTCACCACCAGATTAAATGATTAATTTTATTTATTAATTTATTTTTATTTATTGTTTAATATATTTTTCTCTCACCATCCGGTTGGTGAGAGATAAGAGGAAGAAATAGAATATGTTGATTTGAGAAGACTAGGATTTGAACCAACAACCTTTAGGGTAACCGGTGAGAGATAAGAGGAAGAAATAAAATATGTTGATTTGAGAAGACTAGGATTTGAACCAACAACCTTTAGGGTAAGCTTCAAACGTCTAAACCACCAGGCCAAAACCAATCTTATAACATATTTCACAACACATTTTATTTAAGGATTACTTTACTGGGAATCACATTAAAAGAGTATAAAATGAAATTAATAATAGTTAAAGTTGGTTTATATTCAAATTAAAATATACAAATATTAAATATCTAATAATTAATATACAAATGTTACATGATAATTAAAATATTAAAATTTAATTCAAATATTTAAAATATTATGTAATATTAAATTTGATTCGTATTTGATTTGAGTATTTAAAATATCCAATTATTCAATATTTTGATTCAAATATTGAAATAATTGAATATTTTAATTCGAATATTAAATATTTATATATTATGATTTAATATTTTAATGTTTTAAATATTCGTTAATTTAATATTCAAATCAAATTTATTAGATATTTAATATTTGTATATTTTAATTCGAATATCAATCGACTTTAAATCTCGTTAATTCCATTTTATACTTTTTAATGTGATTCATAGTAAAGTAATCGTTAAATAAAATATGTCGTGGAACATGTCACAAGTTTGGCTTTAGCTTGGAGGTTTGGGTGTTGGATGCTTACTTTGAAGGTTATGGGTTTAAATCCTAGCCTTCTTAAATTTATATATTAAACAATAAATAAAAATGAATTAATAAATAAAATTAATCATCCAATTCGGTGAAGACATGTGTCATCAATCGATTGAGTAATAATTAATTTTATTTATTAATTTATTCTTAGGATTAAATTAAAATAATAAATAAAATACATGGATTAAATGTGTAATTATACAAACTTTATTTAACTGTCACGTCACTACCGTTATTTTTTCCGTTAGAATTTTGACGGCGGTGACTCAAATAGGTAGGGTTTTAAAGTTAAGTGGCCTGATTGACGAGTTTTTTAGTTGGATGGCCAAAATAGGTATCCCCAATTAGTTCGGTGGTCACTGGGGTAGTTTACCCAAATATTAAACCAAAACACAGAGGGACTTATATTTAATAAAACATTTTTTGGAAATGACCGATTAAGACCGAAATGGACCAAATTGAAATATTTGAAAAACTTTCAGGGGCTGCGAAAAGGGTTAGCATAACACGAAGGGAGTTACGGAAACAATAACTCATTTTAAAAATATTTAGTGAGTATAAAACTCATTTTAGATAACAAAGGACCCTTTTTGCCATTCTTTCAAAACCGAGAAAAAATAAACTTTCTTTTCTCTCTGAAACAAAATGAACACCACCATGGTGTTCATCTCTTGCCCAGAAAGTCGCCCGATTTGAAAACCCTATTCAAAAACCCTTTCGAGTATAACATCAAACAAGAAAGCTCTCCCGTTTATAAATCTAGGACCAAAATCGGTATCCTTATCTGAAAATCGAAAACAAAAAGAAGCATCTTTGATTTGGGAGAAACGAAAGAAGCAAAGAGAAAAGAGCCTCTTTTCCCCTTTGCTTGGCTCACCACTGTCGATCCAAAGACCTGGTATTTGTCACCGGCGAAAGAGAAGAAAGAAAGGAGACCATCGGTTTTGAGAAAGGTAAAAAAAACAAACCCTATTCTATTTTATTTTTGTGTATGAGAAGAAAAGTAGAAAGAATACCACTGGAAATTCCTTTTCGATTGATTCAAGGGTTCCGAATGAATCATTACAAATGTTTGCTTCAGTTCTTATAACCGATTTACAAGGGGGAAATGAGAAAAAAGAAATATAAAATCTCTTATTGGTTGTTCTTGTACGATTTGAGAGTATTCACGTCTGAAATTTCTGAATAATTATAGCGTTTTTGCTCTGTGAATCTCTGAAATGTGAGGCCGAATTCGTACTGTTGCTTTGTCTTTGATTTTGTTGTAGTTGCCCCTCTAAATTTTGTTGTAATGGTTATAATGTCCCGTACGAATCTGATTTTTTTTCTTGTCTTTTTGCATGTAAGTGACTACCAGAATGAGAGAGGGGACCACCGGTGAACGGACGACGAGGAAGACGAAGTGGCGGTGGGTCATCCGAGCAGGCGTGCGTGGGGAGCCGAATCATCGCTCTACGTGGGAATCTGGATGGTCATTCTTGCTTCGACGTAGACCGTCATATCTGATCCAGATCTGACGACTATGGTGTGAATACGCACATAACAAAAGATGGGTATTAGGGTTTTTGCTTATAATCGGACCAGAGCCTGAATTGGGCTAGTTGTAAGGAAGTAGGCTTTAGTTAATTTCTGGGTTTGTAATTAATTAGAATTGGACTGTTGTATTTTATTTATTTAATTTGGGTTTATTATTCTGATTTATTTATAATAATACTTATAATAAAATAATAATAATAATAAAATAATAATAGTAATAATAATAAAAGATAATAAAAATAATAACAATAATAAAATTAAAAACGAAAACAAATAAATAACATCCTATATAATATTTTAGATTTTTTAATTTAAGTATGTTATTAATAATTAATAATAATATAACACTAATAATAGTAAAGACAAGAAACGGAAAGAAAGGAAATAATTATTTATATAAAGAGAAGATTAAGAGTAAAATGGGTATATAGTATTTTTTTTTTATTTTTCGTTTTAAACAACACAAGTATAACAGAATCGTGGGAGTGGCCGATTTTTGGGGATCAGATTTGAGATGAAGTGGTTGAGTTGTTTGGATAGGGGTTTGGTAGAGTTAGTGTTTGATTAGTGTTAGGATTCCGATTTGAATCCCTTTAAAAGGGGATTCAATCGGCGGTGAAGGGGGATTGGAGTTCAATCGGCAGTAAGAAATTGAAATCGGAAGCAATTTCGGAGTTAAAATCAAAGGTTGGATATGAGGGAAATTAGAAGCATTAGAGGTAATTCTCACCTTTGTCTTTGTTTTTTTTTTCAAATTTTGTTTCTGCCGATTGGGTTTGGGTTGAATTTCGGTTAAGGTTCTGAGTATTTAGAGGGTTTTTTAGGCATTTGATTAGTGAAAACCTTAGTTTTTAGGTTGTTTTTCGGGTTTTAGAGGCTTTTGAGGGCTTCCGGTGACCTCACCGGCATCAGAAACGGCCGCCGACGACTTCTGGACGATGGTCGGCGTGATTCGCAGTGGTCGGCGAACATGCCGAAGCGGCACCGGACGGTGACAGGATGGATCAAAGGGCGGCGACCATGGCGGTTCAGGTTGGTGTTCTTCGTGTTCTTCGTGTTCATCGAAGAACACCAAGAACACCATGAAGAACATAGTGCTTTTGATCCATTTTGTTCAAGGGATCTGGGTTTATGTTGTTAGCCACGGAGAAGAATCTCAGGGCTGAGTCGGGCCGAGTTGGTCTCGGTCCAAATGGCCGAGCCAACTCGGCAGCTAGGGGTTTTGATACACAACGAAACGACACCGTTTTGGCAGCCGGGTACGTGGGTTGGATCCGGGTTCAACCCGGATCCGCGTGTTTTTAAATGGATAAGGGTAAATCACCCTTTAGGTTCCCAGTTTTAGGTTGTAATTCCTATTAGCTCCTAAACCCTTAGATTTAACTCAATTAGGTCCCTAGGATCTCAATTAGGTCCTTAGAACTTTAGAATTCATCCAATTAAGTCCTTAAGCCCCTAGATTAAACCCCTAGGACTTAAATTAATTTAATTTTAGGCTTAATTTGGGCTTAAAATTATTTTTAAAGACTTAAAAAATTTTAATTAGGTTCTAAATTAGAATTTGATTTAATTTTTAAGAAACTTTAAAATGAGTTTAATCTAATTAAATCTAATATAAAATTAATTTGATCCTAAAACTAAAATTAGACTTAAATTAGGTGTAATTTAATTCTTAAAATTTTGGAAATTATTTTAATTAATTATTTTAAATTAATTTTAATTAATTTTTAGAAAATAAACTTTAAAATTAACTCACCTAAATTAAGTCTAGTTTAGCCTTAAACCTTAAAACATTCACCCAAATTAGACTTTAATTAGGCTTACTTTAATTCTTAAAATTTAAGAAATAATTTTAATTAATTATTTTAATTAATTTTAATTAATTTCTAAAAGATAAGATTTAAAACTAATTAGGTCTAATTAGCCCAAATTTCACCATTCAAACTTTAATTAGGTTAATTAAAAATTTAGAAATTATTTTAATTAAGACCCTTAATTAATTTTAATTTTCTAAGATAAGACTTTAACTAAGTTTAATCCAACCCTAATTAAACCTTTGAACTTAAAATTCACCAAGTTAGATTCTAATTAGGTTTGCAATTTAAATTTGAAGTTAGGAGAATTTAATTAATTAATTTAATTAAAAGTTTCTAAACTTTAAGAATTAATTACACCCTTAATTAAATCTAATCCTTCGTTCGAGGTTTGCTTTCGAGTCCCTTTTGATCTTTTTCAATGCAAGTCCCTTTTTGTACTCCTTTATGATGAAATTTTCGATGTAATTTTGTACTCTCATGATTCTAATAAAATGTCGAGTTCCTTTACTTTGTTCTTTGTTTCATTTTAAGTATTGCATGGCATATTTAAGGAGGTCACCTAATAAACATTTAAGTTAATTAATTTAGAGCCCTCTAGGACTAGTCGCTTTAATTAATTAATTTAATTAGGGAGATAATTTAGTAACATAGCATTTGAATCTTATGTCTCGGATACACTAAAGAGGTTGGTGTTTTGACGTACCATGATGCTGACCTAGAGAGTGCACCTTGGCATTGAATTCATGTGTTATTAAAACCTAGAATTTTGATAAAATAACTTAGGCTTAGAATTAAATAAAATTGATAGGTATGTAACTAGTAACATAGGTAACTTAGGTTTTAAACACTTAATCAATGGAGCCTTTTTTAGGATTAGAACTTAAAATGAACAAGATAAAAATGATCATGCATTTTGCTTTAGCCTTTTGAGGCGGAAGTTGCATTCCTTTAAATTTGGGTGAGGTTTCCTATCTAGAGGATGTCTCGTTCAACTCAAGTTTAAAGGTGGTGTAACTTCTAAATTAAAAGGATATCCAAAATTCAAATAATGTTCAATTAACAATGGAGAATTAAATTAATATCTATCTTCAAAGTGTCAATGCCACGTAAATTTTTCCAAGGTACCAATTTTTTGGGCGTTTGTAAGGGTCGTCCTTACACGTAACCGACAACCGAACCCAACATTTTTAAAATGAATCTCTGGTTTGTTTTATGGTGTCTGGCTTACCAAAGTGGCCGGTGGCGACTCCAAATTAATTTTTAAAAATTAAATTATATATTTTTCTAAAATTTGGGTTTTTCAAGACTAAAATTGATAAATTCTTATTTTTTTCAAAATCAATCGTCAAGCCATTTTCCACATAAACTCGCGTTTTTAAAAAGGTCGCGACAGCTTGGCGACTCCGCTGGGGACTGAAAAAAATTCTTTTTTTGTGAGTTAGACCTAACTTTTTTAAAAAAATTTTACGTGGCATTTTGGCATTTTTGAAGATAGATATTCATTTAATTTTTTATTGTTAAGTGAACATTATTTGAATGAGGATAGTTTTTTACTTTCATGATATATCTTGTCATTCATGCATAAGCTCTCGACCTGAGCTTTCACCCTTAAGTGGGAATTAGATATTATCCGACGTGATGCTCTCCAGCTCCGAGTTTCGGATTTTTATCTGCTTCCGGTATACTAACCTTACGCGTCGTGGGATCTTCATCTCCTTTGTAAGGGACCTATACCACCGAATCGATGTCTTATCGTCGTAGTAGACGGTAACGACAATTCGGGAACCCAGTGTCTAGACCAAAAACCTGCATATAGCGTAGAAACCTACCCCTTCTAGAGCCAGACAGGGACCATAAGATAAGGCGGTATGCTGCCGAAATACCGCCAAACTTAGGATTTCTCTGTTAACATACTCTCTGGTTATTTTACGCAATTTAGCATGCTCTCTGGTTATTTTTACGCAATTTAGCATGCTCTCTGGTTATTTGACGTAATTTATCCTGTTCTTTGGTCACTTTTTCAGTGCTTCTTTATTATTTTATTTTATCTTTGTATTTATCCTACTAACATATTTCCTTTCTGTTTTTGTTTTTGGTCCTTTTATGGATTTTTTTTACTTGGCATATTATTTGCATGGGTATTAATTTGGAAAACAATAAAGTTAGAAGTATCCAAAAATGTCAGAAGGGGTCATTATAGGCGAAGATAATACGGAAGTCTGGACATGGTCCGAGTCAGTTCAACACGAGAAAGGTGAGAGTTTGCCATCATGGAGTGTCTCCACACTAAAAGGGTATGTCAGAATGAGCACAAATCAGAGTCCTTGTCTCTCCGAAGTCCAAGAGATATGGGAACAGTGGAGTGATGACATGAAAGATCAGTTCAAGAAGAAGTTTGGGGATATTGCGTTGTTAGTGAAGGTCCCCATTGATAGACACCTAATGAGGGCGATGGTGCAGTTCTAGAATCTCGCCTACAACTGTTTTACTTTTGGGAAGATAGACATGACACCTACGTTGGAGGAATACAAAGTTCTGATCAATTGTCCGACAATTAAGAATGATGGGATATATGTCAAGCCCAACAGCACTTTGGGCTTCAAGAAGAAGTTGATGCAGATCACCAGCAAAGATAAAGAGTTTTGGGACAAGAAGGTAACGGGTTATGACCACCAAGACGTGAGCGAGGAAAGACAGAGAGTGAGTTGGAAGGTCTTCAAGGATTTGATAGCCGCAAGCAGTGAAGAGCCCACCAAAGCAAGAAGGATGTATGCCCTTTGCATCTATGGGTTGGTGCTATTTCCCAGAACTCCCGAGCACATAGACCCATCCACGGTTGGTTTATTCGAGAGGTTATCCAAAGGCGTAAATTCGGTTCCTGCTATACTAGCCGAGACCTATAGATCACTCATCGCATGCAAGAGGGCCGACGAAGGAAGATTTTGGGGATGTGCATAGCTTTTGGAGGTATGGTTTAGAGGCCACCGTTGGAGCTCTCCGTATAGCGCCCTAAGGTTCAAGACTACTTACCCACCCATCGAAGAGCACTTAAAGAGTTGTATTTTGGAGAAGAAGACCGAAGCCCAATGGAGCAATCTTTTCCGGGATTTGACAGATTTGGATATCATTTGGAAGGCCAATTGGTTGAATAGGGGACGACTTTTCGGTATCGGTGTGAAGACAGCGATTGGATCCCATTAGCGGGTATATGGGGTGGAACGGCTTACTGCCCATTATTGGTTTCAAGGCAGTTCGGATCGAGACAGTTCATACTAGCCACAGCGGAGATGACTAGTTTCAGTTTTTCACACCAAAGTGAAGGGTACAGATCCAAATTAGCCCAAATTGTGAAGGCTTGGGATCACCTAGGAGGGTTCAGCCTTATCGAGAATTCGAGATCATGTCCCGATATGACAAATGGAGGAAGCAAAGGGTGAATGATGGAGTTTTCCGAGGTGTACCGATGGATGAGGGACCGTCTTCAAGTAAGGTAACCTTAGAAGCACCGTTAGCGTTAGAAAAGCTCAAGGAGGATCGGGACTTAGATTTTCAGAGATAAGATAAGAAGATCTATGAACTCACACAGAAGTTGAAACTTGCGAAGTACCAGGTACAGACTCATGAGAGGAGAGAAAAAGATATGGCACTTCAGATCGAGAGGCTACGTCGAGATTTGAGAGAAGCGCAAGAAGTATCTGAGGAGCGTAAAAGGAAAAGAGAAGGTGAAAACAGGAGCGTCGGGGATAGTTCTGACCGCTTGAACAAGGCGTTAAGGGAGAAGAAGGAATACAAGAAGTTTTACGAAAGGAAATGTCGTGAAGCAAGAGAAGCAAGTTCCAAGGCTAGGAAGACATCGGACAAAGAGCGAGCAACGATCCATGAGTTGACAACTCAAGTAACACAGCTTGAAGGATTGGTGACCAAGTATCACAACGAAGACAAGGCCAAGATGGAATAAGAAAATGAGGGGCTTCAACAAAAGATTGTCTCGCTCGAGGGCCAAGTACAAGAGTTGCAAGAGAAGTTAGTCGACTTCGAAGGAGCTTTGTGTCAGAATGTCGGAGGAGCATGGAAGACTAAGTATGAAGCAGCACAACGCACGATCCAGAGTCAGAACAGTGAGTTGGTCAACTTCAAGGGACAAGTCAGAAGTATTGCGTCTTAGGTACAGATATTGTCGAGAGAAGCTACAACCCTTCTACCCCAGCCGAACGTCGAGCAAGTGCATAGAGCAACCATCGTCCGCCTATTACATGAGTTGACCAACTTAGGGATTAGGGCCAACAGTTTTCTGTAGATTATCTTTAAAGTTGTAGTGAATCCTTTTTGAACAGACGAATATTTTTAAGAGATTGTTTTTCGAATCTAATACCCGTTTGTATTCATGCATTCATGCATTCATTCATCATGTGCATTATTAATTAAAAATAAAGTTTAATAACAAAGGTTTTATGGCAGTGACTTTTAAAAATAGCAAACATACAATACACATATTCGACGCGTTCGCGCACCAAGAGACTAACAATGGAGGAAAGGCTACAGAGGCTAGAAGATCATCATACCGTATTTGCAAATCGCTTAGATGCGATAGAAAATGGCATGAAAGATGGCTTCACCAAAATTCAGACGGATATTATCAGTTAGATAACCGCTTTGTTGGGCCCGAAGCAGGATGAGAAGGGCAAGACATCGATGGGTGAGGCAGATGAAGCTGAAGGACAGGCAGACACGGTAACTAGGGGGCAACCGGAAGTGCATTTAGTCCTAGGGAGAGTGCAGTTTAATGCAGTAGGGACCTTCATGAGTCACCCCGTGGAAGTTGATGATTTTTCTCCGAATATCAATGAAGTCCCAGATCTCAACTTTATGAGTGAAGTAGAAAAGATGCGACAGGACATGGAGAAGAAGTATGTTGATCACTTTAAGGCACTTGAAGCAAAGATCCAAGAAATACAAGCCCAAGGGTCGGCGGATAAAAGCACCGATGCGTTCGAACTCATTTTAGTTTCTGATTTGGTCCTGCCACCAAAATTTAAAATGCCCGACTTTGAAAAGTATGACGGGACGTCGTGTCCAAGCGCCCATATGACGATGTACTATCGGAAGATGGCCGCTTTTAGCAAGGATGAGAAACTGTTGATCCATTGCTTTCAAGATAGTCTAACGGGTTCTGCTATCCGGTGGTACACACAACTCAGTCGGGAGAGTATAAAATCATGGAAGGACCTATATCACGCCTTCATGGAAAATTACAAGCATGTAACGGAGATGGGACCCACCAGAGTCATATTATAACAGATGGGGCAAAAGTCTAACGAAACATTCCGACAATATGCCCATAGGTGGAGAGATCTAGCCTCTCAGGTACAGCCTCCGTCGATTGAGCGAGAGATGACTCACATGTTTGTAGAGATATTAAAGGGGCTGATGTATGACCGTCTGTTCACAAGCACGTCTATGTAGAGCTTCTCTCAAATAGTTGCTACCAGAGAGTTAGTAGAGGCAGCCATCAAAAGTGGGAGAATTGAAGGATCTGACAGCTCGAAAAAGAACTCAAAAAGAAAGACAACGAGGTAAACAACATTGTCGTGTATGAACCCCTGAGGAATGTGATAATTTCCAAACTCGGGTCAGGAGTAGGTGGCTCGCAGAGCTCGAACAAAAAGGACTCAAAGTGGGAAAAGCCGAATTTCTCACCAATCCCAGTTACGTATGCTGCGTTGTACACTCAACTACACAATGCTGATATGATTCACCCGTATTTCATCATACCGATCAAACCCCTTTATCCACACTGGTATGACCCGAAGGCCCAGTGTGTATATCATGCAAACGTTCATGGACATAGCATCGAGAACTGCACAGTCTTTAAGAGGATCGTCCAGAACATGATGAATGCCGGGGTTTTGAAATTTGATGAACCCAGTGTCTCAACAAACCCACTCCCGAATCATGGCGGTCGGGGCATGAATGCAATTGAAGAGGACCAAGCGAGACAAGTTAAAGTGAATGTGTCGGAAATTCGATCACCATTAAAGTGGGTTTTTTAACAATTGTTTGACAATGGGCTCGTTTATCAAGGGATGCAAATGAAAGAATCTACCGAGGTAGGCTTGTATTGCGAATTCCATCAAGAACTCGGGCATGCAATTCAACAGTGTAGCGAGTTCAGGGGCCTGTTACAAGGAATGATGGACAATAAGGAGGTGGAATTCTTTACCAAAGAAGCGGGCCAGAAAATGATGGACGTATGCGCGTCAGAAAATACTGGGCCGAAATACAATGCAAGCAGGCCGCTAGTCATCTCAGGTCGACCAAGGGGCAACAATCCAGTGGGATCAGCAAATTCTCCTCGTATAGTAATTACCCCTCCGGTACCCTTCCCGTTTAAGGATACACAAAGGGTGCCATAGAATTACGCCGCGAGTGTGGCTGGGCCGAGTAGTTCGAAGCCCATCGAGGAGGTACAGCTAGGAAAGCCGGAAGTCGTTGAGAAAGTGGAAACAAAGCCAGTGAATGAGGTAGGATATTTCACGAGGAGCGGGAGATGTTACTCACCGGCTCAAGAGAAAGAGGAGGACCGAACTAAACTTGTTGAGAAGAAGAAAATTTTCACAGATCCGACTCCGAAGGTGAACGAGCCAGTCACCGAGGAGCAGGCGCATGAGTTTCTGCGGTTTTTAAAACACAGTGAGTACAATATAGTGGAGCAGTTGAAAAAGCAACCCGCTAGAATCTCTATCCTTGATTTGTTACTAAGTTCTGAGGGGCACCGTGACGCCCTTTTGAAAGTATTAAACCAGACTTTTGTCCCGAAGGACATATCGGTGAATAAGTTGGACCGAATCGTTAATCACATCACCGCAGACAATTACATAACATTCACCGATGATGAGATCCCTGATGACGGAATAGGGTCTATCAAAGCGTTAAACATCACGACCCACTGCAAGGGTCATGTGGTGCCGGGAGTTCTAATCGATAACGGTTTAGCTCTGAACGTGTTACCCATGGCAACTTTGCAAAGGTTGCCTATAGATATTACGCATATGAAGAGCTACCAGAATGTGGTCAGAGCGTTTGATGGGACCACCAGGGATGTGTTGGGAAGAATTGAAGTCCCGTTGCTAATTGGGTCATCCGTGTACAACATAGATTTTGTTGTAATAGATATTAAGCCCACCTAAAATTGTTTACTCGGCAGACCTTGGATCCACTCCGTCGGGGTAGTGTCGTCATCACTATATCAGAAACTGAAGTTCGTAGTAGATAGGAAGCTCGTATGTGTCGAGGCAGAGGAATACATCATTGCATCCGTCTCCACGGATACACCCTATGTTCAAGCTAATGAGGGTGCGCTAGAATATTCTTTCAGGGCTTTAGAATTTATCAACGCTGCATTCGTCGCTGAAGGTGCGACATTCTCATGTCCAAAGCTGTCAAACTGCACTGAAATGACCGTCAAGCAGACCCTTGGCAAAGGAGTCATAGCCGGAAGGGAGCTAGGAAGAAAGTTACAAGGGAGCTTACGCCCAAAGCCCGTGGTCATGAAGAAAGTGTGAGTCGGGTTAGGCTTCTCAATCGAGGCATATTGGAACAAGTATGGAAGAACCGCAGTCAAGAATCCGACTTCATTGAGTGCAAAAATCGACTTTATCTCCCACGGGTTTGTGAATGTCACCGAACAAGCGGAGAAGAATCGCTTGGAAGCTATCAAGTTGCAAGAAAAAGAGATTTTTGGGGAAGCATTTGAAGAACTAATGGTAGGAGGAATTTCTGAAGGCCCAAGGATGAATCTACTAGAGAGAATTTGTCCGTGCCTCCCTGGCGAGACTCTGAATAACTGGACTATAGAGGATTTACCTGTAGTTTACAAAATAGAGTAATGCCATAAACTACCCTATACTTTTGCCCGCGAGTATAGGTGATTTTCTGTAAAGGGCTTTTTCATGATTTTTCATTGGCAAATAAAAGATGTTTTTTTCCTTTCTTCAAATGGCAAACATTTTCCTTTTCTTTCATTTCACTTCATTCATTTCATTCTTTATTCATTTATTATTCTCATCCAACTATACAAATTTTCTTTGCAAGTTCCCGAACAATAATCACATGAATGATTTCGGGCCTAAACCCGAAATTGATTTGAAAAGGATCTCTTGTCTAACAGAAATCAATGAGTGTGAAGACAATACAGACTACGAGATTCCTGAAGAATTGTTAAGGTTAGTGGAGCAAGAAGATAAGCAAATCATGCCCCACAAGGAAGAGATAGAAACTCTGAATCTGAGTATCGAAGAAGAGAAAAAGGAAGTCATGATCGGAGCAGCATTCTCCCCAGGGGCAAAACAGAATTTGATAGACTTATTGCGAGAATTCAAGAATGTCTTCGCATGGTCCTATCAGGATATGCCGGGCTTGAATACCGATATTGTGGTCCACAAGTTGCCTATCAGACCAGATTGCAAGCCTATACAACAGAAGCTCAGGAGGCTAAGGCTGGAAATGTTGTTGAAAATCAAGGAAGAAGTGCAGAAGCAGATCGATGCAGGCTTCCTACAGGTTGCAGCATACCCGGAATGGGTAGCAAACATAGTCCCTGTGCCAAAGAAGGATGGGAAAGTTCGGATATGTGTGGATTATAGGGATCTGAACAGGACAAGTCCGAAGGACAATTTCCCCCTACCCCACATAGATGTTCTAGTGGATAATACTTCGGGGCATTCATGGTTCTCTTTCATGGATAGATTCTCGGGTTATAATCAGATCAAAATGAATCCGGAAGACATGGAGAAGACAACTTTTACCACACTCTGGGGAACGTTCTGCTATAAAGTTATGCCTTTTGGGTCGAAGAATGCCGAAGCCACATACCAAAGAGATATGGTGACACTATTTCATGACGTGATGCACAAAGAAATCGAAGTTTATGTGGACGATATGATAGCCAAGTCCCAAACAGAAGATGGACATGTGCAAGATTTGAAGAAGTTGTTCCAAAGGCTACGAAAGTATCAGCTGAAGCTTAACCCTAATAAATGTACGTTTAGGGTTACGTCCGGCAAGCTACTTGGTTTCGTTGTCAGTCAAAGGGGCATCGAAATCGATCTTGATAAGGTTAAGGAAATTCAAAATTTGCCACCCCCCAAAACATAGAAAGAGGTTCGGGGTTTCCTTGGGAGATTGAACTACGTATCTCGATTTATTTCTCAGTTAACCAACAGATGTGATCTCGTTTTTAAACTACTTCGGAAGAACAACCCAAGTGAGTGGAATGATGAATGCCAGGAAACATTGGACAAGATTAAACAATATTTTCCAACGCGTCAATTTTTGTGGCACCAGTTCCTAGGAGACCATTAATCCTCTACTTGACGGTGTTCGAGAATTCTATGGGATACGTACTGAGGCAACATGACGATATTGGAAAGAAGGAAAGAGCAATCTATTACCTGAGTAAAAAATTTACCGAATGCGAGGCACGGTACCCATTTATCCAAAAGATGTGATGTGTACTTGTTTGGGTTACTCGTCGACTCAGGCAATATTTGCTGTACCATACCACGTGGTTGATTTCAAAACTCGATCCATTGAAGTTTTTGATGGAAGCACCCGCATTGACTGGAAGGTTAGCCCGATGGCAAATGTTGTTGTCTGAATTTGACATAGTATATGTCAGCCAAAAAGCAATTAAAGGGAGTGTCATAGCTGACTTTCTTACGAGTAGAGCCTCGGATGATTATGAGCCTCTAAGCTTTGATTTTCCTGATGAAGATGTGATGACTATTTTCGTCGAAGAAAATGAAAAAATAAAAAAATGGAAATTGTATTTCGACGGGGCAGTCAATGCCCCCGGACGGAGAATCGGAGCTGTATTAATATCTCTGGACGGTATACATTACCCTATTACGAGCAAGTTAGAATTCTTATGCACTAATAATATGGCTGAATACGAAGCATGTATCATGGGATTGAAGGCTGCAATAGAACGAAAAATAAAAGCCTTGAAGGTATACGGATATTCAGCCTTAGTTATTTATCAGCTACATGGAGAATGGGAAACCAAAGACACGAAGTTGATAGAATATCGAAAGTTGATATTAGAGCTAATTGAAGAATTTGAAGAGATAACATTCGTTTACCTTCCCAGAGAGGACAATCAAATGACAGATGTTTTAGCTACACTAGCCTCAGTTTTCCAAGCAAATAGACCAGAGGATATGATGTTAATCCGGATGCAGAGCTATGAAACATATGCTCATTGCTGCAACTTGGAAGAAGAGGATGGTAATCCTTGGTATTTTGATATTCTACAATACATCAAGTTCCAAGCTTACCCATTGGAGCTAATGACGTTGAAAAGAGAACAATCAGAAGAATGGTTGCTGCATATGTACTGGATGGCGTCGTCTTATACAGAAAGAGCAGAGATCAAGTGTTGCTAAGATGTGTCAATGCCAGTGAGGCTAGAAGTATTCTGGAAGAGGTGCATGATGGAATTTGTGGTACGCATGCCAATGGTTTCTCGATGGCACGGAAAATAATGAGATATGGATACTACTGGTCTACTATGGAAGGGGATTGCATAGAATATGCCAAAAAATGTCACAAATGTCAGATCTATGCAGATAAAATTAACTCTCCGCTAGTACCGTTACATACAATGAATTCGCCCTGGCCTTTTGCTGTTTGGGGATTAGATGTAATCGGGCAGATTCACCCCAAGGCTTCAAATGGGAATTGTTTTATCCTAGTGGCCATCGATTACTTCACTAAGTGGATAGAAGCTGTCTCCTATGCCAACATCACAAGAACAACAGTTTGCAAGTTCTTGAAGAAAGAGATTATTTGTCGGTTTGGTCTACCAGAGCGAATCATCACGGATAACGCTACCAATTTCAACAACAGATTGATAGCAGAAACTTGTGAGCAGTTTAAAATAATTCATCACAACTCGGTGGCATACCAGCCGAAGATGAATGGAGTCGTTGAGGCAGCAAACAAGAACATTAAGAAGATCATATCAAAGATGACTGAAACCTACAGAGATTGGCATGAAAGGCTTCTTTTTGCCTTATTTGCGTATCGGACTTCAATAAGAACTTCTACCGAGGCAACACCATATTCCCTAGTATACGGTACTGAAGCCGTGTTACCTCTGGAAGTTGAAATCTCATCTCTTCGGGTATTATCAGAGGTGAAGCTGAATGATGCAGAGTGGATACAGATTCGTTTAGATTAGTTGAATCTAATCGAAGAAAAATGGTTGAAAGCTATTTGTCACAGCTAAATGTATCAGAAACAGATGATCCAGGCTTACAATAAGAAAGTTGGACCGCGAGAATTCCGAGAGGGGGATCTAGTGCTTAAAAAGATCTTGCCCATACACCGAGATTTCTGAGGGAAATGGATGCCAAATTGGGAAGGGCCTTACATTGTCAAAAAGACTTTCTCCGGAGGCGTATTGATCTTGACTGAAATGGACGGACAAGAATTAAGTAAACCAGTGAATTATGATTCAGTTAAGAGATACTACGCCTGAAGGAAGAAGAAAAAGAAATAAAAAGAGAAAGAAAGAAAGGAAAAGAAAAAAAAAGAAAAAAGAAGATAGAGAAAGAAAATGAAGTGAAAACCCGAAAGGGTGCTTCATGAAAAATAATGATAAAAAGAAAGGAGGGGTCGAGGTGAAAACCCGTAAAGGACATCTCGATACCAACAAAGGATTTGGGTCGAAAACCAGAAATGGCGGCATAAATAAATGAAATAGGCATCCGGTGATTCGTGCCTCTTGATTATCAAGCAATACGGAGGGATCTTCACGTCTGCAAAGTTGGATCCTCATTTGATGAATGGCTAGACAAGTAGCTCATTTTTGAATCTATATCTCGGGAAAAGGCCTGGATGATTGCTTATGATAAGCATTTGGGAACTTACATTTTGTTCCTTTCCTTTCCCTTCAAGTTGTTTTTGCCTTGTTTGTTTTATATGTTTGTCATAAATTTACGAAAAGCTCTAATAAAGATACTCATTCACTTCTTTTGAGCCTTCAATTCTATTCAAAGCATCATGCTAGTGAATTAATATGAATTAATGAATACGGAAAATCTTTCGGCATTACTATATTCTAAGTTACAGGTAAGACTTGTTTTTCCGAATCAAGATAACAGAATATAAACGGACATGTTCTGACATTCAGACGAGGTCTGTCTCGAAAGAACGCCTCAAATAGCTTTATAAAGAGAACAATCATTAAGAGTTGCCCTCGCTATGTGAGATAAAAACCTCGAATGTGGAAAAGAGGGAGAAGAGTCAATCAGTCCCTTCAGAGTGGCAAACTGACTGATAATACATGTCTTTCAAGGCAGTACTCATACATCATAATAGGAATATTTGTATTTAGAAGCATGCTAACAATACATGTTTTTTTTGTTAGACAGGATTTAAAGAAATCAACAATAGTGAACATTATCGGCAGCCTTTTGGCGTGAGTCCAGAAAGAAGTGGTGTAACGCAAGGAATTTCGTAATAAGAAGAACAGCCTCAAGTTTCACCGCTTACGTCCGAAGAATTTCGAAATGAGAAGAACAGCTTCAGACTCTTCAGTGGAGATGTAGAATTTCATAATAAGAAGAACAGCTCCATATTCTATTGTTAAATCCTCCGGGTCATCAGTAAGTCCTCCGGGCATGATTTTAAATCCTCTGGGTCATCAGTAAGTCCTTCGGGCATGATGTTAAATCCTCCGGGTCATCAGTAAGTCCTCCGGGCATGATGTTAAATCCTTCGGGTCATCAGTAAGTCCTCCGCGCATGGTGCTACGTCTGAAGAATTTCGTAATAAGAAGAACAGCTTCAGACTCTTCAGTGGAGATAAAGAATTTCGTAATAAGAAGAACAGCTTCATATACCATTAATAAATCCTCTAGGTCATCAGTAAGTCCTCCGAGCATGATGTTAAATCCTCCGGGTCATCAGTAAGTCCTTCGGGAATGATGTTAAATCCTCTGGGTCATCAGTAAGTCCTCCGGGTATGATGCTAAGTTTGGAGAATTTCATAATAAGAATAGCTCTAAATTCGGTGAGATGCGAGGAATTTCGAAATGAGAAGAACAGACTCGGATTTTGCTACCCTTATTTGGAGAATTTTATAATAAGAAGAACAACTCCAGATCTCCTAGAGATGAGGAATTTCAAAATGAGAAGAACAGCCTCAAGCTCCACCATTTGACGAGTCTAAAGAATTTCGTCTGAAGAATTTCGAAATGAGAAGAACAACTTCAGACCCTGGAGAATTTCATAATAAGAAGAACAGCTCTAGTTATTCCAAAGACGAAGGATTTCAGAGAGAAGAGCAAACTCAAGTTGCGTCACAAGGTTTCGCTTGAAGAATTTCGAAATGAGAAGAACAACTTCAAGCTTCAGGTCTTTTATAGAATTAGTGTTTTTCAGTCTTTGCCCATCTCCTGCTTCGCAGCATTGAGCAAAGAGGGGCAGTTGTCAACACGAATCTAACTATATATAATATATAATAAATAATATATAAATAATAATTAATATAAATAATAATATAATATTAAATATTAAAAAAAACTAAAAAATCGTGAAATATGAAAACAGAATCATGGGAGTGGCCGATTTTTGGGGGATCAGATTTGAGATGAGGTGGTTGAGTTGTTTGGATAGGGGTTTGGTAGAGTTAGTGTTTGATTAGTGTTAGGATTCCGATTTGAATCCCTTTAAAAGGGGATTCAATCGGCGGTGAAGGGGGATTGGAGCTCAATCGGCAGTAAGAAATTGAAATCGGAAGCAATTTCGGAGTTGAAATCAAAGGTTGGATCTGAGAGCAATTAGAAGCATTAGAGGTAATTCTCACCTTTGTCTTTGTTTTTTTTTTTTTTCAGATTTTGTTTCTGCCGATTGGGTTTGGGTTGAATTTCGGTTAGGGTTCTAAGTATTTAGAGGGTTTTTTGGGCGTTTGATTAGTGAAAACCTTAGTTTTTAGGTTGTTTTTCGGGTTTTAGAGGCTTTTGAGGGTTTCCGGTGACCTCACCGGCGTCAGAAACAGCCACCGGCGACTTCTGGGCGACGGCCAGCGTGATTCGCGGTGCTTGGCGAACACGTCGAAGCGGCGCCGGACGGTGGCATGATGGATCAAAGGGCGGCGACCACTGCGGTTTAGGTTGGTGTTCTTCGTGTTCTTCGTGTTCATCGAAGAACACCAAGAACATCATGAAGAACATAGTGTTTTTGATCCATTTTGTTCAATGGATCTAGGTTTATGTTGTTAGCCACAGAGAAAAATCCTAGGGCTGAGTTGGCCGAGTTGGTCTCGGTCCAAATGGCCGAGCCAACTCGGCAGCTAGGGGTTTTGATACACAAAAAAACGGTGCCGTTTTGGTAGCCGGGCACGCGGGTTGGATCCGGGTTCAACCCAGATCCGCGTGTTTTTAAATGGATAAGGGTAAATCACCCTTTAGGTCCCCAGTTTTAGGTTGTAATTTCTATTAGCCCCTAAACCCTTTGATTTAACTTAATTAGGTCCCTAGAATCCCAATTAGGTCCTTAGAACTTTAGAATTCATCCAATTAAGTCCTTAAGCCCCTAGATTAAACCCCTAGGATTTAAATTAATTTAATTTTAGGCTTAATTATGGCTTAAAATTATTTTTAAAGATTTAAAAAATTTTAATTAGGTTCTAAATTAGAATTTGATTTAATTTTTAAGAAGCTTTAAAATTAGTTTAATCTAATTAAATCTAATATAAAATTAATTTGACCCTAAGACTAAAATTAGACTTAAATTAGGTGTAATTTAATTCTTAAAATTTTAGAAATTATTTTAATTAATTATTTTAAATTAATTTTAATTAATTTTTAGAAAATAAGCTTTAAAATTAACTCACCTAAATTAAGTCTAGTTTAGCCTTAAACCTTAAAACATTCATCCAAATTAGACTTTAATTAGGCTTACTTTAATTCTTAAAATTTAAGAAATAATTTTAATTAATTATTTTAATTAATTTTAATTAATTTCTAAAAGATAAGATTTAAAACTAATTAGGTCTAATTAGCCCAAATTTCACCATTCAAACTTTAATTAGGTTAATTAAAAATTTAGAAATTATTTTAATTAAGACCCTTAATTAATTTTAATTTTCTAAGATAAGACTTTAACTAAGTTTAATCCAACCCTAATTAAACCTTTGAACTTAAAATTCACCAAGTTAGATTCTAATTAGGTTTGCAATTTAAATTTGAAGTTAGGAGAATTTAATTAATTAATTTAATTAAAAGTTTCTAAACTTTAAGAATTAATTACACCCTTAATTAAATCTAATCCTTCGTTCGAGGTTTGCTTTCGAGTCCCTTTTGATCTTTTTCAATGCAAGTCCCTTTTTGTACTCCTTCATGATGAAATTTTTGATGTAATTTTGTACTCTCGTGATTCTAATAAAATGTCGAGTTCCTTTACTTTGTTCTTTGTTTCATTTTAAGTATTGCATGGCATATTTAAGGAGGTCACCTAATAAACATTTAAGTTAATTAATTTAGAGCCCTCTAGGACTAGTCGCTTTAATTAATTAATTTAATTAGGGAGATAATTTAGTAACATAGCATTTGAATCTTATGTCTCGGATACACTAAAGAGGTTGGTGTTTTGACGTACCATGATGCTGACCTAGAGAGTGCACCTTGGCATTGAATTCATGTGTTATTAAAACCTAGAATTTTAATAAAATAACTTAGGCTTAGAATTAAATAAATTTGATAGGTAAGTAACTAGTAACATAGGTAACTTAGGTTTTAAACACTTAATCAATGGAGCCTTTTTTAGGATTAGAACTTAAAATGAACAAGATAAAAATGATCATGCATTTTGCTTTAGCCTTTTGAAGCGGAAGTTACATTCCTTTGAATTTGGGTGAGGTTTCCTATCTAGAGGACGTCTCGTTCAACTCAAGTTTAAAGGTGGTGTAACTTCTAAATCAAAAGGATATCCAAAATTCAAATAATGTTCAATTAACAATGGAGAATTAAATTAATATCTATCTTCAAAGTGTCAATGGCACGTAAATTTTTCCAAGGTACCAATTTTTGGGGCGTTTGTAAGAGTCGTCCTTACACGTAATCGACTCCCGAACCCAATATTTTTAAAATGAATCTCTGGTTTGTTTTATGGTGTCTGGCCTACCAAAGTGGCCGGTGGCGACTCCAAGTCAATTTTTAAAAATTAAATTATATATTTTTCTAAAATTTGGGTTTTTCAAGACTAAAATTGATAAATTTGTATTTTTTTCAAAATCAATCGTCAAACCATTTTCCATATAAACTCGCGTTTTTAAAGAGATCGCGACAAATTAAAGCCTATTATTTAATAAAATTAAAAATAAAACGGGTTTACCCAGATAAAATTAATAATTACACTTATATATAATTATTCTAAACTTATTCATAAATTTTTTGAGCGATGATTCATTTAAATCCCAAACCGAACCTGAATCGAATTCACTTAAATCAAGTTTTAATCGAATTTTGATCGATTTAAACCCGAATAACTCGCGAGCTGACCAGCTGATTATCTCCCGTAACCTTGAAGGCCCAAATTTTCCTCTTCACTTTCCAATTTTCCAAGTCAACCCCATCAATCATTTCTTCTTCCAGTGTTGTTCCTCTAAGAAAGAAAATTCGTTCTTTTTTCACTCAGATCCTTCATTTCTGCCACAAGAAAGAAATACCCAAATCTTATTTTCTTGTATAAAATTTCATACAACCCCTAAAGATCCTTTGATTTATCTCTCTCTTTGTCTTTCATGTGAGATGGCTTCAACAGGGAACCCAAATCAAGCCATACCATTTGATGTGCAGAGTTTCTTCAAACCCACAGTTTCCAATCCGTTGAATTCAAACCCTCAGTCGCAAAATCCTTCGCCGTTGCCGTTGCCTTCACCGTCTCCTCCATTCTTTCATCCACAGTATCACCAATTCTACATGCCACCGTCGTCCCCAACCCATTCTAATTACCAAGATGCCAAATCCCTTTCCTTCCCTTCCCCTCCTCTCAGCCCTTACAATTCTGGCAACCAAATTCTTGCCCTTATCAACTCGTCCCCTCAAAACCCTGATTTCCCACCTCAGAATCAGCCACCCAAGCTGCAGCCACCGCCTCACGCTCAGTTTTTGGGGTCTGGGGGCCCTAATCTGGGGCCTTCGAGAGTATTGAGCTGTAAATTGCCTAGAGGAAGGCGGATATCGGGGGCTCAGGTGGCTTATGATATCGATACGAGGCTTTCGGGCGAGGTTCAACCTCAGCTCGAGGTTACTCCGATAACGAAGTATGGGTCTGATCCTCAGCTGGTGCTGGGAAGGCAGATTGCTGTTAATAAGTCTTATATTTGTTATGGTTTGAAAGGTGGCAGTATTAGGATTCTTAATTTAAACACTGCATTGAGGTCTTTGTTTCGTGGGCACACACAGGTTTATCTCTTTAACTTTATTAAATCTTCATTTTTCCAGTTGTATATTGGATTGAAATGAATGTCTTTATAGAATATAGTTTAGAGCTTCATGGTAGTAATGTGCTTGAGTGCAAACTTATGATAAATGGTGAAATAAATGTGCATTTTGAGTTCTGGAATGTCAAGCTTTGGGTGCATAAGTACTGTTTTTGGATGATTATGATTGTCTATCTGTCAAACTGATAGTTTTATGTTCTCTCAGAGGATCACAGACATGGCTTTTTTTGCTGAGGATGTTCATCTTTTGGCTAGGTATTTGTCTTTCTCTAATCTGTAATTTCACTTCTTTTGTATTCGCCTTTTGATTCTTCATAATACATTTTTCTGCAGTGTGAGTCTAGAGGGAAGGTTATTTGTTTGGAAGATATCAGAAGGTCCAGATGAGGAAGATAAGCCACAGATTACAGGGAAGATAGTTATTGCTGTTCATATATTAGGCAATGAGGAATATGTACATCCACGTGTTTGTTGGCACCGGCACAAACAAGTAAGGCAACTCTTTTAATGTTCATCCATGTTTAGAGGGTTATTATTACTTCTTTTTTTTCTCTTTGTTGCTAATGGTATGGCAATCTCATTTTTCAGGAAGTTTTGGTGGCTGCGATCGGAAAACACATTCTTAGAATCGATACTATGAAAGTTGGCAAGAATGAAGTCTACTCAACTGATGCACCTTCACCTCTCCAATGCCCTATTGACAAGTTGATCGATGGGATTCAGTTGGTTGGTAAACATGATGGAGAAGTTACTGATGTTTCAATGTGTCAATGGATGATTACCCGTTTAGTTTCTGCTTCTACAGATGGCACGGTATGTATTTTCTTTTCATTTTGTTATATCGATTTATTGATATCTATGTGGTCTCTTTGTGTTCCATTGTGGTGCAGTTACATGGGTGATGGAACTATCTTGGTTTCTTGTGTTTAGTGCTGACATTTTATGTTGAATACCTGGATAACTGTGGTTATGTCAAGGATTCTGTATTTACAAGCTTTTGTTATGCAACAGATTAAGATATGGGATGACCGCAAGGCAGTGCCACTAACAGTGTTTAGACCACATGATGGTCGACCTGTTTATTCAGCTACATTCTTAACTGCACCTCATCGACCTGATCATATTATACTCATAACAGGGGTAAGATTTCCATGTTCTTTTGTGTGTATGTGTGTCTGCAACTCTGCATCATGTTTCTGCCTACTTGTTATTCGCTTCCTTGTTCATATAAAGCTCATAGTTGTCCAGGTTTTTATGTTCTTGTTGATATTGCATAGAAGTCTGTGCATTTACCTTTTGACACCAGTCTATTTTAAATGGAGTTTTATTTATTTTGTTATTCTTTTAATTAAGGACCGTGTTTATGGTTTACTTTTCCATGTATATGATTTGTCATATACATACTTTTCCATGTATATGATTTGTCATATACATACTTTTCCATGTATGTTTTATTTATTTTGTTATTTTTTTAATTAAGGACGTGTTATTCTGACAAATATCCATATATATGATTTGTCATATTTTACATTTTTGATAAAAATTTTCCCCAGGGCCCCCAAAATCAAGAAATCAAAGTTTGGACTTCAGCAAGTGAAGAGGGTTGGCTACTTCCAAGCAATACCGAAAAATGGTCTTGCAACCAGACATTAGACTTGAAGAGCTCTGCTGAACCTCGAATGGAGGATGCTTTCTTCAACCAAATTGTTGCGTTATCTCAATCTGGCCTTTTCTTACTTGCAAATGCTAAAAGAAATGCTATATATGCTGTACACTTGGAATATGGTTCTTGTCCAGCTGCATCACACATGGATTACATAGCCGAGTTCACCGTCACTATGCCCATATTAAGTTTTACTGGGACAAGTGATCCTCCTGATGAACATATTGTTAAAATATATTGTGTTCAGACACAGGCTATCCAACAGTATGCTTTGGAATTATGCCAGTGCATCCCACCACCACTGGAAAATATTGGCTTTGAGAAGTCAGATTCAAGTGTTTCACGTGATGCTGCCAACACTGAAGGCTATGATTCTTTTGATCCATCTGGAAACAAACCTTCTGAGTTACCGCTGTATACTTCAGTTCCCAAACCAAGTAATCGAGTTAATAGCTCTGAAAATTTAAGTGCAGCGAGGTATCCTTCAAGCCCACATTCTAGCACTGAGGCAAATGCTGCACAAGAGTTGAATACTTCTAATATTGATCCTAAATTGGCTTCTGCTTTGGCATCAACAGCAAGTGATGCTGATATCGGTTGCGTTGCATCCCCTCCTGCGCTTCCTCCTAGCCCTAGGTTGTCTAGGAAGCACTCTGGTTTTCATAACCATGAGCCAACTTCCCAGCTTGGTGACCATGTTGGAAACCAACTGGTTATGAATTTTGCAGTTGACAGACAAATGGACTCTGTTCGATCTAATTTGTCTGGTATGCATTCATCAGAAGATGGTTCAAGGAATGATGACAAGAAAATAATATCAGATGAGAAATCTAGTGCATATAACCCTCCTATCATTTTCAAGCATCCAACTCATCTTGTGACCCCTTCTGAGATATTGATGGCTGCAACATCTTCTGAAACTACTAATGTAAATGAAGGAAAGAGTGAGGGCGAAATGCATATTCAAGATGTGGTTGTCAATAATGATGCAGACAATGCTGAATTGGAGGTAAAAGTGGTGGGTGAAACAAGATCATCTCAGAACAATGAGTTTGGTTCCCATGGAGGCTCCCAAAATCGGAATTCCGAAAATAGGGAGAAATTCTTTTGCTCTCAGGCTTCAGATCTTGGTCTTCAGATGTCGAGGGACAGCTCTGCAATGTCAAAGGATGCTTACGTTGTTAATGAATCTCAGCAAGCAGATGGTGTTGGTGCATCAGCGTCACACTTGAAGCCTAATGTTGCTGAGGAAGAAAACGATGATTCCAGAAAAGATCTCTCTGGAAAAGTTTCGGAATCAGTCCAGCCTTCTACATGTCAACAATCACCAGCACCAGGTGGAAAAGGGAAAAAAAATAAAGGAAAAAGTTCTCAGGCATCTGCTCACTCTTCTTCAAGTGCTTTCAATTCTGTAGATTCTTCCACTGAACCGGGAGCTGATTCTAATCTCCCCTCCACGGCTGCTGCATATCCTCAAATTGCAGCTATGCAAGAGATGCTTAATCAGGTGATTTCTATAGACAGAAACAAAAAAAATGGTTACACCTGTATGCATCTGTGTTGTATGCGCATTTCTTCTGTGTGTGTTGATAGTTAAATTTTCTGGGAGAATGATATAAGTACGACAAAGTACTATCCTTGATTATCCTCAAATAATCTTTGAAGTTTTCAGCTGGGTTTATAATCATTGATCGTACCATAATTTTGGATAAAATTCAAGCCGTGTTCCCTTATTCATTTATATAAAAGTTCACCTAGTCAACTCCATATCATTATCACATTTTCACAAATTGTTCCATATATGTATTTTGCCTAGCATTGTGTTATCTTGATTTTCTAAATAAATGGGGTTTAAAGCTTTTTGCTGCACCATATATGGTGTCTTGACCTTGATTTCAATCATTTTGCAGCTAATCACTACACAAAAGGAAATGCAGAAACAAATGCCAAATATTGTGAACACCCAGGTTACAAAAGAAGGCAAAAGGGTTGAGGCTGCTCTTGGGCGGAGCATTGAGAAAACCCTTAAGGCCAACACTGATGCCCTATGGGCTCGTTTCCAAGAAGAGAACACAAAAAATGAGAAGCTGTTACGAGAACATACACAGCAGATAACGAGCCTGATCACCAATTTTCTGAACAAGGATTTGGCAGTAATGTTGGACAAAGTAATCAAGAAGGAGTTAGCTGGAGTTGGACCAGCTGTAGTTCGTGCCATTACTCCATCAATAGAGAAAACTGTAACTTCAGCAATCAATGAGTCTTTCCAGGTTAGAATTCTGAAAATCTGATTCGTTTCGTTGAAAGCTGTATTATTGGGATCTAACAAGTGCTTTCCATGACAGAGAGGGGTCGGGGATAAAGCAGTGAATCAACTAGAAAAATCTGTTAATTCAAAACTAGAAGCTATAGTTGCCAGACAAATTCAAGCACAGTTTCAAACTTCTGGCAAGCAAGCTCTCCAGGTGTTCAAACGTTCACTACATTTGATGATAGCTCAAGAAGCATATTTCCTTTCTCTTGTTATAAGATCAAACTATTGTCATTCTGCACGTTCCATGTAATTTCTGGTTATAAATTTATCATCGGTTGTTTTTCTCGTTGTAGGAGTCTTTGAGGACTAGTGTGGAAGCTTTAGTGGTCCCTGCCTTTGAGATTTCATGCAAAGCCTTGTTTGAGCAAGTAGATGCTGCATTTCAGAAAGGGATGGTCGAGCATACGAATGCTGCTCAGCAGCAATTTGACTCTGCAAATTCTTCTTTGGCAATTACATTAAGGGTATACTTCCGGTGTCTTATTTACTTACTATTTCACTCAAAGATTGGTAATTCATGTTCTTTTTTCCAAGATTTATGACATTTGAGCATTTGATGTTGAAACTAAGAATTATTGTTGGTGTGTGATGGTATTTTTTGGCGATTTGAGGTATAATAATATTCATTAGAGCATTGCAATACTATTTGTTGCCATAGAGCTCTTGTTTGATATGTGTGATTTTTTGAAGTATTGTTGTGTCATATTTTCTTTTGTAATCTCTCCTAATTTCAGGACACCATAAATTCCGTGTCATCGATTGCTAAAACCTTGAGTGGGGAATTTGCTGAAGGACAAAGGAAGATATTAGCCCTAGCAGCTGCTGGAGCTAACTCAAATGCTGCAACTTCATTGGCTTCCCAACTCAGCAATGGACCTTTAGGAGCTCTCCATGACAAGGTATGTTTGTTTCGCCCATTTTCTTTGGTTTCATTGCGAGAAAGGAATGCTCCATTAAATGCGAATTATCAAAGTCAATTCTGTCTGTTTAAATGATTTTCTATCCATGCCTCAGGTTGTTGTGCCCATGGATCCGACCAAAGAGTTATCAAAATTATTTTCCGAAGGCAAATACGAAGAAGCTTTCACAATTGCCCTGCAAAGAAGTGACCTGTCTATTGTTGCTTGGGTATGTTCACAGGTAAGATGATATGGAGTCTAAAGTGTCAAAATTTCACTTGAAATTCTGGTTAAAGTCTCTGCATTGTAAGAATTCATTTGTTTTCCTTCATACTAGGTTGATCTGCGTACGATTCTGTCGACCAATCCTTTTCCTTTGAGCCAAGGAGTGCTGCTCTCCCTCTTGCAGCAGTTGGCATGCGACATCAACAAGGACACACCCCGGAAACTCGCATGGATGGTAGACGTTGCCACAGCTATCAACCCCGGCGATCAAATGATTGCAATGCACGTGCGGCCAATCTTTCAGGAAGTCTACAAGAGAGTGCACGAATTAAGTAGCTCGCCATTGCTTACGGGTGCCGAACACGCGAGTATTCGCGCACTCATTTATGTCATCAACTATGTTCTAATGACATGTAAATGATGATGAAAAACAGGATGAACATGTTTCTGATTGTTTTCTTGTAAGATGTAAAGGACCCTCTTGATTTGCTGTTGGCATTACAGGACAAATGGGGTCCTGTTTTTGTTTGCTATCCATAGATATTTTGAACTGTTAGAATTAAAGTATTTCTCGATGGTTCATGCAAGGCGGCGGTGTTTTTCATCACCATCATCGATGAGACGTTGTCGCCTCCAACCCAACAATTGAAGTTAGGGCCGTAAACAAATTCAATCTAACGTTTAGTGAGGCGGAAAGTTCGTTTATATTCTTTTATTTATTAAACTAACGAATGAACAAATTTTTTGAACAAATATTTTTTTGTTCATTTAGTTATGAACGTTTGATAATCTGTTCGTTTATGTTTATTTATGTCCGTTTATTTATATTCGTTCGTCTATGTTCATTTAAATTTATTCACTTATATATAGGGTTATTTATTATTTGATTAAATTCTACTAACTAACTGTAACACCCTAAAATTTTGTCCCAATTCAGGAATTAAAATTTTGAAATTCTTAATTCTAAAACAAGTTTTGTTTTGGAAACCCTATTTTGAGATAAGAATTAATTTGTAATAATTCAAAGTTATAGAATTAATTCAAAAACATTGATGACCATTTTGAATTAATGATAAAATTTCGAGTTTGTTTCGTGAACTTAAAAAGCAAAAACTTGCCTTGCAATTTGCCTATTTTTTAGGGTTTATAACCATGCTTTTGGGTAGAATAAAAGTTGGATGTTTCTTTTGTTATGGTGCAGCCATTTTTTATCTCGGTTTATCTTTTTCTTTTTTTCGTCAGTTTCTTTCTTCCTCAACCTTCGTTCACAGGTCAAGCTTTGGTCTAACTTTCCACACCGTCCAACTAGTGTTTTGATATTGGTGTTGAACTCTTCGTTGTCGCGCGAGTTAAATTCGTCCTTTGTTCTATCTGTGGGATATGTTGTAATGCTTGAATCCCACATTGGGAGCAAATACCTTGGGGAAGGGTATTTATTAAGCCTTTACCCCACTTCCTTGTTGAGTGATAGAGAACAAGGGACTCCTTCGCGCACCGCTGCCGCTATCGTCCGTCTGGCTCAGGTCGTGGTAACACGTGTCTTTGACACGTTCGCGCAATTTTAAGTTCAACCCTTCTCCGATAGATGATCCAGAAGGTGCTCTTGAGTCACATGTCAAACAAAATATACTCTCGAAATGAAGTATGGAGCTGATGACGCTGGAATTAAGAAATATGTAGTAGGTGAATGGCTACAATTTCAGATGTCCGATGACAAACCGATAATGGAACAAGTCCATGATTATGGCTAGTTTCGGACATTTTAGCTGAAGGTATGAAGATGTGCGAGGTCCTTCAAGCAAATGTTTTGATCGAAAAATTGCCGAAGTCCTGGTCCGATTACCGCAACTCCCTTAAGCACAAAAAAAGGGATATTCCGTTGGTGGAGCTTGTAAGCCATATGAAGATCGAGGAAGCCAACCGTTTGAAAGATAAGGTTTCCAACTCTAATGGTCAATTTAATTTTAAGGCTAACTTGGTTGAATCTGGTGGTGCCTCAGGATCCAAGCCCAAAAGGGTTATCAAAAGGGGTTATCAAAAGAATCCTACCAGACCTCAAAAGTCCACGAACTTCAAGAAGTCAACCAATATGAAGGCCCAAGGAAAGTCCACCAAATGCTATGTGTGCGGACAAGTCGGACACAAAGCCTACCAGTGCCCACGCCGTTCAGACCGCTTGAATGACAACAGACCACAAGCGAATGTTGCAGAAGATAACGATGATATCATTGCAGCAGTCGTCTCAGAAGTCAATCTAGTGGAAAATTTTGCTGAATGGGTGGTTGACACTGGTGCTTCCAGACATTTCTACGCTAAAAAGGAGCTGTTCGCCGAGTTCGAGGATGGGAACAAAGGAGAACAAGTGTACATGGGAAACTCTAGCAGTTCAGAGGTGCTAGGTAAAGGCAAAGTTTTACTCAAGATGACGTCTGGTAAAACTTTATCCTTAAATAATGTTCTGTATGTACCTACCCTGCGTAGAAATCTGATTAGTGGTGGTTTGTTAAATAAGGAAGGCGTTAAACTTGTTTTCGAGGCAGATAAACTTATACTTTCCCGTAATGGTGATTATGTTGGGAAAGGATTTTTAAGTGGGGGTTTATTTGTAATCGAAACTGAGTTTAATGAGAATAAAGCCACCACTTCTGCTTATACCGTTGAATCTTTTGATATGTGGCATGCTAGATTAGGTCATGTGAATACTCTCTCTTTAAAGAAGCTCATTAAGATGAAGTTATTACCTAATCTAGATGAAAGTGGCTTAATAAATGTGAGGTTTGCGTAGAAGCCAAGCATACTAAACCTTCCTTTAAGACTGTTTCTAAGAGAAAAACTGAATTGTTAGAACTTATTCACACAGATCTAGCAGACTTTAGAAACTTTGAGAGTAAGGGAGGAAAACACTACTACATCACCTTTGTAGATGATTACTCTAGATATACAAAGGTTTATCTTCTTAGAACTAAAGATGAAGCTGAAAACTTCTTCCTAATCTATAAAGCAGAAGTTGAAAATCAACTTAACAAGAAGATAAAACGTGTTAGATCCGATAGAGGTGGTGAATATGGATCTAATTTTCTTAAAGAGATATATGAGACGAATGGCATAATTCATGAAACCTCTGCCCCTTATTTTCCTCAACAAAACGGTGTAGCCAAGAGGAAAAACAGAACTTTAAAAGAGATGATGAATTCATTGTTGATAAGTTCTGGGTTATCTGATAACATGTGGGGGGAAGCCATTCTATCGGCGAATCATATTTTAAACCGAATACCTCATAAGAAATTAGATTCAACCCCATACAACTTATGGAGAGGTTATACACCTAACTTGCAATACCTAAAAGTGTGGGGGTGTCTGGCTAAAATTGGTTTGCCTGACTTTAAGCAGACCACCATCGGTCCCAAAATCGTTGATGCAGTATTCATAGGGTATGCTACCAACAGTGTCGCATATAGGTTCATGTTACTACATGACTTTTCTATATGTGAATCTAAGGATGTTGTTTTCTTTGAAAATATCTTTCCGTTAAAGAAACCTAAATTAATAGAAAGAACACATATAGAAAATGTACCATCCACTTCTTCTAACATACCTGCCAAAAATGCTCTAGAGTTTGAGTTAGAGCCTAGAAGAAGTAAGAGAAAAAGAACGGAAACTTCTTTTGAACCAGATTTTGTTACTTTCTTTATTTGTGAGATAAATGATTTAGACACACTATCCGACCCCATAGCTCAAGTTTTCCTGTTAGATGATGATCCTAAAACTTATGAAGAAGCTATGAGGTCCATTGACGCTAGTTTTTAGAGAAGCGCTATTAATGATGAACTAGAGTCAATAATGTCTAATCATACCTGGGAATTGGTAGATTTGCCCAGGGGATTCAAACCTATCAGGAACAAATGAGTTTTTAGGAAAAAACTCAGGCCAGATGGGTCAATCCAAAGATATAAAGCTAGACTAGTAGTCAAAGGGTTCACTCAAAAATTTGGAACAAACTTCTTTGATACATACTCTCCCGTAACAAAAATCTCAACAATCCGTGCACTATTTGCACTAGCCTCCATTCATAAATTGCAAGTACATCAAATGGATGTAAAAACTGCATTTTTAAATGGAGATCTAGATGAGGAGATCTATATGGAGCAACCACCAGGTTTTGAGACACCTGGCATGGAAGGCAAAGTATGTAGACTTAAAAAGTCTTTATATGGTCTTAAACAAGCTCTTAAACAATGGTATGAGAAATTTCATAAAACTATTCTCAGTTTTGGCTTTATTGTAAATGGCGCGGATGCATGCGTGTATTCAAGGATGTTTGGTACTGATTGTGTTATCATTAGCTTATATGTTGATGATATGTTGATATTCAGTACTAACTTAGATGTCATTAACAAAACCAAAAATTTCTTATCCACTCGTTTTGAGATGACAGATTTGGGAGAAGTAGATATAATCTTAGGTGTCAAAGTTACCAAATCTAGCAAGGGATTCTCTTTGGATCAAACACATTATATTGAGAAAGTGTTAAAGAGATTTGACAGTTGGGATGTCATCCCTGCACGAACTCCTTTTGACTCTAGTACTCATCTCGCTAAAAATAAAGGAAGCGCTGTTTCTCAGGGTGAATATGATAAAATCATTGGAAGCCTAATGTTCTTAATGAACTATACTCGACCTGATATTGTCTATGCTGTGAGTAGATTAAGTAGATATACCCATAATCCTAGTGGTGAACACTGGACAGCTCTTAGACGCTTACTAAAGTACCTTAAGGGTACTATGGACTGGAAACTTGATTTTGTTGGCTATCCTGCTGCACTAGAAGGATATTGTGACGCCAACTGGGTTTCTGACAGTGATGAAGTAAGCTCTACGAGTGGATATATCTTCACTTTTGGAGGAGCCGCAATCTCGTGGAAGTCTGCCAAGCAGACTTGTATTGCACGCTCCACCATGGAGTCAGAGTTCATAGCTCTAGACTTAGCAGGGCAAGAAGCCGAGTGGCTTAGAAATCTTTTAGCAGAGATACCTTTATATGGAAAATCGACTCCTCCAATATCTTTATTGTGCGATTCGCAATCTGCTATACATGTGGCCTTGAATCAAGCTTATAATGGTAAGAAAAGGCACATCCGCATAAGACACGAATCTGTAAGGCACCTAATAAAGAATGGAGTACTTGCTTTAGAGTATGTGAAGTCGGAAATGAACTTGGCTGATCCTCTTACCAAAGGATTGAGCAGGAAACAAATTCTGGATTCGTCGAGGGGGATAGGTCTTAAGCCCATTTTTTGAGAGATTCATGGTGGATACCCAACTTAGTTCTCTAAGTTCAATGTGGTTAAACGAAACCATGAAAGAGACTCATAGTGTACATGTCCATTTACCCAATCTCTATGACGTTTCATGTACATGCCTAGGTTGAGCTTAAATGCTCTTAATAAATTCATAGCCCAAGTTTGGGTGGTCTTAGTGAGAAAGACTTGATGAATTTACCGATTTTGGTTGAATAACTACTCTTAATAAGTTCTTAGACCTATTGCGAAGGACTAATTGAACTTACCGCTCGGAAGGATGAGTTTATTTTTAAACTCTTAATAAATTCTATCCAAAGAGGTTGGATTGTTCTATTGAGAAGAACATTATTGAATTTACCGAACAATGAGGTTGAGTTTTTATTCTTAATGATTTCTTAGCCCAGAGTTTGGGTGGTTCATTTAATATGAACTTGAAGAAAATCACCTTATTTTCTTGTGAGGTTGAGCTTTATACAAAGCTCTTAATTATTTCATAGCCCAAAATTGGGTGGTTTATGTTGAGATTAACTTGATGAAATAACCTATGTAAGTGAGAAGAGTTAGCCGCCTTCTATGAAAAACGATGAGCCGTTTTTCTAGTACACTTACTAAAATCCCGAAGTAAGATGGCTACAAATTATATATACTCTTAAGTATATACACATCTTCACATCGCGGACTGTGAAGGATGAAGAGATTGGTTATGTGTTATGAGTTCACCCCGATCTTAGAAAGTTAAAGACTAGTTTCACTTATCTAAGAGGAAGATTACTCATCATCACTACGTACTAGTTCAAGACTCGTTCACTATGTACTTAAGTAATTAATCTCGCAAATGCTCGTCTAGTGTTAGTCAAACTTGGTGACATCGTGAGGATTCTTTCGTATTAGTGGGGGATTGTGGGATATGTTGTAATGCTTGAATCCCACATTAGGAGCAAATACCCTTGGGGAAGGGTATTTATTAAGCCTTTACCCCACTTCCTTGTTGAGTGATAGAGAACAAGGGACTCCCTCGCGAACCGCCGCCACCGTCGTCTGGCTCGGGTCGAGTCGGGTCGGGTCAGGTCGTGGTCGTGGTCGTGGTAACACGTGTCTTCGACACGTTCGCGCGCGTACTATCTTTTTAGAGAAAATTTGTAAGAACTTTTCTCTTTATTTTTGTGAAAAATGCGAAAGGTTTATTTCTGTCTGTCACACTGCTTTTATAGGCTGTGCGGGGTGTTGTTCTGTTTGATTTAAAATTCTTAGAATTTTAAATAAATAACCGAAGAGTTTAATCTAAGATTTTATTGGATAAACTAAGATTTCGTCGGTTAACAGAACGGATTTAATAACAGATAATTCAGAGTTTAAATTGAATTATATCTGTTATTTATAATAAATTTCAAATTTAAATCATTTAAATTTGAAAACCGATTGAGATAAAATCAGCGTGTTGGGACGATTTTACCCTCACGTCCAGCCTATAAATATGCTTCATATTTCTCAGTTTCAATCATCCCATTTAGTTTTTCGACTGTCTAAACATTGAGAGATTTGAGAGCTTCTCCTGACGAGTCTGACGAGCGTTTCCTTCTCTGTCCACTTCAGAGCTTTGGGTGTACATTGTTTTGGAGGACCGTGCTAACCTTCGGGGGACATCCGTCTAACGTAGCGATTACACATATCGGGGCGATTTGTTTCTAAGGCAGTGGCCTCCATACCACGACACGGTCATACATATTTCGGTTTATTATTTTTTCCAATCAGTGCTGACGCCCTGTTTTGCAGAATTTATTTTCCAACACTATCTTCATCGTCCGCCATTCTCGAGGATCTAAAGAGTGAGCATTTGAACTCTTACATCATCATCGTTGCTTTGTTATCGTATTTGTCTTTTTAATTTCAGTTTGGTGTGAGGCTTTGAGTAAGCAAAGCTTACTCTTTTGATTTTGTTTTGTAATATTAAGTTTGTGATCTTGTCTTGTGATGTTTTAATCTTGGAATCAGAACAGGGGAAAAGTATTGGATCAAAAGAAAGCCTTGAGTGAGGTCCAAATGGGCTAGTTCGTTGAGTGGTTTAAATTAATAGATTGTGAACCAAACGAGTTTGTTAATCAAAATTATAAATCGGTTAAATTTTGAACAGGATTTAAGTTTATAAAATCGATCCGACCTTACTCTATTGTAATTCGATCCGTTTTGACCTTTGACATTAGATCAGTTTGACTCTGACTTTACAAGAGTTTAACCTTTATCGGTTTGACCTATGACCAAGTTTGTCTAAGTTTGACTTTTGACCAATCAAGTCAAAGTTGATTTAATTATAGTTGACTTTGACCAAGTTGACATTTTTGGATGACCTTTATCTTGGCTTTTCATTTGACGTTCTGAGTCTGAATTCGTTGCATGTTTAGTCAAATTCGAACCCGAAAACCATGTTTTAGTGTTTTTTTTAAGTTAATCAAGAATATATTGAGTTGTTTAATTGGACTCTAATTTAGAATATCCATATGTTTAGGTAATTATGTTTCTGAGACTGTTGAGTTACCTCATGTTGTTCAGACTAATCGAGTATGTTTTTCGAGTTTATGATGTGAGTAAGCTTTCGGATCTACGATATATTTTAGTCAGCGACTTAGTATTAGTATTACATAGTAAGGTAGTTATTTTACTTCATGAGTTCTTTTTTCAGCTAGTCCAGAATGCGAGGTACGTCATTCTCAGCATTAGAGCTACGTCTTGTTAAGGTGTGTTTGAAGATTAGGTATTGTGTCATCATGTGTATCAAACATCATATCATTATGATTCAGATTTTTATTAGATTTATTGATTTTTCAAAAATGAATTTGTCAGATTGAATATGTTTTTGAAAAAGAGAGTTTTCGAAAAATAAAATGTTAATTTACTTTTGTGTTTGTTTACACTTTAAAGACACAATAAGCTCTTTAGTTTACGCTCTTTAATCTTCTTTTAGATTCTCAAACTTGTTTAGACGATTCGGTACTTGGAGCATCTCAATTTATTATTCAGTATGTACTCCTTTTAATTACTCAGTTTAATAATTTTATATATTTTAGAATATTTTATATTTCAGACATTAAGAACTTTTAATTCAAAACTTATTGGATGCATATTTACAGAATTATTTCGGAAATTTTAATTGATTATTCAAAACAATATATTAAGGTTTTAGCTTATAATATCAAGATATTTAATGTATTTTGTCTGATTATCAAAATGACCTAAATTTTGATTTACCTAAACCTAAATTTTGTTACTTGAGGGGAAATTTTGATGACTTGACTCTAAGTTTCAATCTAAGAAATTAGGTTGAATTTGGGGTTACACTGACTGAGCTAAAACAAAATTGGTTAATCTATTATATAATTTTAAGTTTTGTCTAATGATTAAGAGTATTTTTAAATTTTAATTATTAATTAATTCGATTTAAGAATTAATTGAATTAATCAAACTAATCCAAAATATTAAATATTTAACATATTATATATGTTCGGTTATGTTCGCTTGTGTTTGTTTTTGTTTGTTTTATGTTCGTTTGTGTTCATTTATCATGTTAACGAACGTACACGAACAAGCTACATTCATTAATGAACGAACACATATAAGAAATTTTGTATTCGTTAATGTTTATGTCCATTCATTTGTTTGACTAAAGTTAAACGAACGAACATAAATACACTCTCATTCATGTTCGTTCAGTTCGTTTACAAACTTAAATAAAATTATAAAATTTAAAAATTAAAAATATGAATTTAAAATGATTCAACAGTTAAAAAAGTTATATTTCAAAAATTGTAAAAATAGGATAACTATTTCATGCATAATTGTACATGGAAACTTTGTCTAACTCTCTCCAACCCTTATTTTTAACTTTAAACCTTTAATTTTAGATTGCATAAAGATAATTTTAACCCTTAACGTTTATAATTTTTATCATTTTAGCTCTCATTTTTTAGGATAAATTTAACTCTTAACTTATTTTTTTTTTTGACAAATAACTTATTTTTTTAACTAACATAGTAACTAGACTGTTAAAAATTTAACGATATCGATACGTCATATATATGTGATAATATATTTTAAATAACATGACATCTAGACTCATTCTACATATATATAACATGTCATTATCGTTAATTTTTTACGACAATGACAAATATATACATGTAAAATATAAAATAATTAAAATTTAAATAAAATATTAAAAATTAATTAAATTTAAAATAAAAGGTTACTAAGCATTCTCAAGTTTTAAATATCATTCTAGATATATATGACATATCATCTTTAATTTTTTAACTATTTAATCATTATGCTAATTAAAAAATAAGATATTTGTCAAAAATATATAGGTTAATGGCTAAATTTATCCTAAAAAGGAATGAGGTCTAAAATGATAAAAATTATAAACGTCAGAGGTTAAAATTATATTTATGTCTTTAGATTCATACCTTAAAAGTCATAAACTTTAAGTTTTAAAATTAAGACGTTTATAAAAACATATTTTTATCATACATATATTACATACACACAAGATACCTTTAAAATATGTGTACTCATTTTTTTTATTACAAGACTATTAAAAATTAATATTTTTTATTTGGTTTAAGGGTTCAATTAATCCCTTAAAATTTTTTTGCACCCATTAAAGCCCTCAAATTTAAGAAAAAAAATTAATTTAGCCCTTAAAATCTTGAAAAAAATCAATTAAGCCCTTAAATTCTTTTGTATCCAATTAAGCCTCAAACTCAAGAAAAAAAAATCAATTTAGCCCTTTGACCAACTTTGATAATTAATTTTAATGTTTTTTTAACATGTTCGTAACACGATAATACTATTTATCGTTTTTAGGAAATTTTAAATTTAAAAAATATTAAAAAAATCTTAAAAAATTATAAAAAATCTTGAAAAATCTAAAATCTTTTTAAAATATAATTTTTTTATAATTGTATACTAATATTAAATATTATTTATCATTTTAAATTAAATTTCATAATTAAAAATATTTTCAGGAATTTTATATAATTTTAAAAAATAAATTTTAAAATTCCTAGAGATGACAAGTAGTATTATATTGTTGCAACATGTGTTAAAAATTCAAAAAAAGTTAAAGTTAACAGTAAAAGTTGATTGAAGGATTAAATTGATTTTTTTTTGAGTTTGAGAATTTAATTGAATGTTAAAAAAGTTTAAAGGCTAAAATTTAAGGACTTAACTGATTTTTTTGAAAAAATTTAAAGGCATATTAAACCCTTAAGCTTTTTATTTTAATATCATAACAACAAATTTAAAAGGAGAATATAATGTCATTATTTCTTAAATTACAAATATATAAGGAGTACAAGTAGTTGGAGCATATTTTAATAAGGAAAATTTTACGACGGGCACCGTTGAACACCATTAATGATGAACATCGTTGAACACTATTAAACTAATTAATAAAGATTAAAAAATTTAAGGACTCAACATGTAATTATAAATTATTTAAAATAATTTTTTATTAAATTACTTTCTATATATATTATTTTATTTTTTAAATAATTAATAAAATACTAATTTAAATTAATTTTAAAAATAAAAAATCTTAAACTCTAAACCTTAAAACTAAAATATAAAATGTAAATCACTAAACATTAAACTCTAAACCCTAAAATATAAAACCTCAAAACCCTAATTCAAAAACTTAAAATCAAAAACCCCTAAAAAACTAAACCATAAACACTAAATCTAAACCCTGAAATAACCAAAACCCCTATATCTAACTCTTAAACTAATTTTGGGTTTCAAGTTTAGGGTTGATACTTTTTAGAGGTTTCACTTTTTTATTTTAGGGTTTAAGTTATGGTTATATTTTTAGATTTTATGGTTTATGATTTTATTGTTTTAAGGTTTAGAGTTTGTGATTTAGTGTTTTGGATTTTTGGATTTATTGTTTAGTATTTTTACCTTTAGTTTAGGGTTTTAGGTTTTGGATTTAATATTTTTTATTTTTAAATTAAAAATAATTTAAATAAATAATTTTAAAAACTAAAATATATTATATAATTCATTTAAAATTTTATTTTAAATAATTTAAAATTATATATTTAATCCTTGAAATTTTTAATTTTTATTAATTAATTTAATAGTGTTCAACGGTGTTCATCGTTAATGGTGTTCAACAATATTCGACTCACGTGGTAGACTCATCCTTTTAATATAGTGGATTTAAGCTGTAGTTGGTTTCTCAGTGAAGTTGCAATTAGGGTGTTTAAAATTTTGGTTGATCAAATTAATTTTTTTTGATTGATCGATCGATCGATTAATTTCAAGTTCGGTTGATTAATGATTAATATTTTTTAAAATTTTAATTATCAATTAATTTGATTCGAAATTGTTGAGTTGATCGATCTTAAAATATGGCCAAGAGGAGGGTGAATTGGCAATTAAAAGATTTGAGATGGAAATTCTCGGTAAAAATGCTAAAATTTGAAGGACACGAGATTTATAGTGGTTCAAGCTTCGAACAAGCTCTACATCCACTACCTTAGTTCCACTAAGGATTTTAAAACCAATTCACTAATGAATTTAACCTTTTTTCTCTATTCAAGGGATAACCGTTATAATTCGAATCAATTCTTTTACCCAAGAATTGACCCAATCCTCACAAGAAAATACAAAGGATAAATAGGCAAATAAAAGTTCTCTCACAAGAAATATTTTGCCCCAATTACAAGCAAACTCTCCCCAAACTCAGATTAAAAAAGATCAAAGTGAAATTACAAGAGTTGGGAGCAAGAATATGCAATGAAGTGCTTTGAGTTGGATTTTTGGTGCTTGGATGTTGCTTGAGGATCAATTCTTGTATATGCTTTTGAAAATACTTCTTTTTATACCTTCTCATTGTTTTCTAACCGTTGAAGTTGTTGGGAAAGTAAATATGGACGTTGGAGCTTCATCTTTCCATCATAAATGCACTCTGCAACAGGTGGTATCGAAACACGGGGTACATGTTTCGAAACATGCCAAGATAAAAAAGAGTCGTTGTGCATTTAATAAGGGGTGTATCGATACCTGTTCCGATACAAAAAGTTTTTGTGATGCTCGGTATCGAACCTTGTTTCGATACAGGTTAACCATCATTCAAAGTTTAACTGACACCAACGATCGACTCATTTAATGTTTGAAAATAGCCGTTGGGGATTAAGGGTGTATCGATACCTGTATCGATACCAGGAATTATATATCTAAAATTAAAAATAATTTGAAAATTTTTCCAAGCTGTTTCGATACCAGTATCGAAACATGGGTTGGCAGAAAGTTTTGGTATCGAGCCCTATTTCGATACTTGTTCTTGGTCTCAAGAACAAGCCTTGAAAATCCCAGGTGTATCGAAACCTGTCCTTATGGTATCGATACCCTCGTGTAAAAATTAACTTGTAAGAGTATTTCAAGGTTCTTGTTTTTGACTTAGAGATCAATTTTGACTTAAGGACCAAAAAGTTATTTCAAAACTAATCCTTACATTTGTTTGTTATATCAAAATCAACTTTAGTTTTACAGAAATTAATTAATCAAATTAACTAAAATTTTATATATTATATATATTTATTTATGATCATTAAGCTTTTAAAATATTTAAAATAATTATTAAATTATTAAAAAATAATTATTAAAATTTTTAATGTTTATCAATAATTTATAACGTATAATAAATTAATGATTATTTTATAATAATTTGATAAGTTTAATGGTTATTTTATAACTTCTTGAAGTTCAAGATTATAGATTTAAGCGCTAAATTTAATAGTTTAAATATAAAGGGTTATATAAAAAAAATTTTACACAGTTTATTTATTAAAATATAATATCTATTTAATTTAATATTTTTTCATTAAAATAATGCTTGCATGTATACAGGCGATGTTAGTGATGATATGTTCCACCGGCAAGCAACCATCATGGCCCAGCGGATTATGGCTGAGCATTCAAGCGAATCGAGTCGAGTCAAAAAATTTTAAGTTATTTAAGTTGAGTCAATATATTTTAAATTTAAATTTTTTTGAAATTTTTCGATTCGAATCGGTTTTAGCGAATTCGAGTCAAGTTCGAATCGATTCAATTTTTTGAGTTTATGTATAAATTTAATTAACTATTTATAATATTATAGTACATTTTTATTCTAATTTAAACGTCTCTTTTTATACCTACATACATATTTTTCATATTATTTTTTACATGTATAAATAAAATTTTGAATTATTATTATTATTATTATTATTATTATTATTATTATTATTATTATTATTATTATCAAATACCTTAGGTATGAATATGTCATTTCATTAAATTACGAGCCTCGTTAAGTTTTTTTCTTATCTAAAAAAGAGTCAAAACGAGATAAATATAATGATAAATTAAATATAATAATATAAATATATAAATCAAAAACTAAATAATTAACATAATTTAAATAATATAAAAAATATAAATAAAAATTATAGTAGAAAATAAAAAAAAAAATATGGAAACTGGAAAGTCATCATATTGTAAAGAAAAAAAATAAAATGTAAAAATAAAAAAGAGAAAATATAACTGAAATAAACTGAAAATAAAACTACAGGACTAAATATGTAATTAGACCTGGAAATTTTCGAGTTATTCAATTTTTCTACTAACTCGAAATTTAGAAATTTGAACTCGACTTGAAATCAAATTTTTTCGAATTATTCGATTTGACTCGAATAAATCGACTCGAATAACTCAAAATTAAAAAAATCGATTTTTCGAGTCGAGTCGAATCGAGTTTTACTCACCCCTAGAGCATACTGTCCTTTTACCGGTTACCGTTTACTTCCATCCCAAGGTATTAAAAATAGTTGCAGATCTGTTATATTCTATGTATGTATGTATGTATGCATGCATGCATGTGAAACATCATCATCAAGAGAGATTCTGAGTTGCAGTTCACATCCTACTGTCTAAACTGAATCGAGTCGGGTCGGATTGGGACAATTTTCGACTTCGAACGTAAGACATTTCCAATGCACAATGAACTTGCTTTCAGTTTCTCCACATTCTAGTGCCTGTGTATTGCAAATCTTATCACATACATTACATGGAGGGAGAAATTATTCTATGGACCGGTTCCACCACGTCATCCATGGTCCTTAAGAACAAAAAATAAATTCATGTTATCATTTTTTACACATCATCTGCACACTCATAATTTTAATTTTCAAATCATCTCTCTAAATAAAATATATTAAAAAATGATGACGTGGATTTATTTTTTATTTTAAACCCTAAACCCTAACCCTAACTTAAACTCTGACCCTAAACTTAAACCTAAACCCTAAACCATAACCTAAACCCTAAACCCTTACCATAACCCTAAACTCTAAACCCTAACCCTAACCATAACCCTAACCTTAACCCTAAACCCTAACACTAACCCAACCCCAACCCTAAACCATAAACCCTAAATCCTAAATCCTAAACCCTAATTAAAAAATAAATCCACGTCATCATTTTTTTTAATTTTAATATATTTTATTTAGAGAGATGATTTGGAAATTAAAATTATGAGTGTGCAGATGATGTGTAAAAAATGATGACATGGATTTATTTTTTGTTCTTAAGGACCATGGATGACGTGGTGGAACCGGTCCATAGAATAATTTCTCACATGGAGGACAATTCCAGATCTTCCGGACAAAGGTTAGGGAATGAGGATGAGTTTCGTGTCAGAATCTGCTACCGAGCTTCACAAACGGGAGATCTCCGACGATACAATCGATATGAACAGAATTGTCACATTGCTCACAATGGTAGAACCATGAGTCCGGTTCCCTTTCTTCCTCACATGTATCGCAACAGCGTTGATCCGGATCGGAACTATCGTGACATGTTAGAGTCAGACCGTGCTCGTCGTGCTTGTACCAAACTGAATGTGGCAGTCTGAATTAATATCCAGGGCGTAACCACAAGGTCGACATCGATATGCTCCGTTTTGAAGCCGACGAGATATACGACTACCGCAACCACTACAATCCCCGGCATGGTTTCGGTCAAGAGAGATCCGGTGCGGATGGCTTGGATGGTTCAAAGTGGTTGGCAGCAAACCACATTAAAGGTCAATCTTGAAGTTGCATCTTCTTCTATCACATTTGTAGCTAAATCCATGGTGGTAGTGCCCACAAGCGTCACAACGCGTAAATCCGTTCTTTGTGAGGGTTAGCAGATGCTTGTGAATTCGGAATCGGATTTGTCGAGGCAACTCGGCACAATCTTTATGCAGGGAAAAAGCCCTGCATTGCTCACAACTGTAAAATGGCACCGAAAGTAACAACTTTGTGAATTAACTTGTGCTTATGGTAAGCATGTTTGATTTCCGAATCTGTTTCGGCAGAGATCAAATTCTTAGACTCCATCGGCACATCTCCGCCGTCTTGAGTAGTCGTATCGATCGCACATTTCGCATGAACAGCATAATAGCATAGAAAAGAACTACGGCAGTAGTAATACCTATACTGTGGATCAATTCTTTTGTGACAAATAGGGCAATCTCCGCCCGCCCTTCCAAAATCGTAACCGATCAAAAGAATCCGTTCCGATTCTATATAGACAGAAGACGATGGTCGAAACAGAGAAATCGGGTGCCGATGTCCATATGTGGAGATTTCCTCTGGCAATGAAATGCGGCTTTCATGGATCACAATTTGGCATGTACCACATATACAGGGATTGCGGTCTCCAGGGATGCCACAAATGTCACAAATGAATGACATTTTCCTTTGAGTGTAACGATTTCGTGCTCATGTGGTCCGATCGAACCCGTGAACTATTTGAAAAAATCTTTCACCGGACGCAAAAATCCGCAGTCCGGAACCATGCAGCCATAAACGAATCCCTGGTAATGATTTTCGCAAACATCGCAGGTACATGCATCGACATGATCCGGTGGAAATTGCGAGAGTTTTATAGGGTGTCGATGGTGTAGAGCATGATTCGAAATAACATCATCCAACTCGGCACATTGTTTATGGAGATCGAAGTTGTTACATTGCAGACATCTATAGATCGAACAGGACAGCCGTTCGTCACATCCGAAGCAAAACGCGGGGACATCGTCGTTGTGCTTTTCGATGAGAACCAAAGGATGGTCATGCGAAAAATGTTGTAAGTTTTGTGTGATCATCAGCAAGATGACGTGAGGCACAACAGCTGATGTCCAAACTGAAATCACAGGCAGCACAGTGATAAACCAGTCCCCAATGAGTCCGACGGCAGAAATTGCAGACGTAGTAGCCTTGCGGCGACGGCGGCTCGGGGAGAAACACGAGAGGATGTGGAGGGTGACAGCTATGGTTGATCTCCTTGGCTCTCTTTTAATCTGTTTTTTTATGAACTTGTATAATAGAAAAATTGACAAGATGTTCAAGAGAGGCTGATTGTGATTAAGATTACCAAAAGGCAATACACCTACTATTACTTGATCGTCAAGAATATACACCTACTATTACTTGATCGTCAAGAAATTATATTCTAAATTTTTTTCAAAATACGATAAATTACGTAAATCATCATTAAACTTTAATTTCAAACCTATTTTAGTTACTAAAATTTTAAAATGTTCAAATTATTCATTAAAGTTAAGATATTAAATTTTTTTACCGCTCCACTGTTCACCATCGATGAACGCACATAGTAAATGATAGTCATTTGGTATCAAATTTAACTAATAATTTCGTTTTTCTCCTTTTGAGCTCTAATTTGAACTTCATATCGCTAAAAAGTAACTTAAAATTCACATATCGGATATATTTTTTTCTATCTTGTCGATCTTCGTCTTTTATCGCCGGATAAAGTCCATTTCTTAGTATATTACTTTCTTCATATCGGTAAAGGTTTCAACTTTCAAATCTTGGAGAAATTCCTTCTTCTTCGGTAAATGATCGTAATCAAAACATTAACGGAAGAGTAACACAAACATTCGATATCTAAATTTAATGAATAAATTAAATATTTTAAAATTAAATAGATTAAAAACAAAATTCAATAATAATTTACGTATTTTACTAATAAAAATTTATTTATTTAATAAATAAACTTAAATGTTAAGTAATCCTTAAGAAATAGAATTATACTTTAGATACAATCTCCAATAACACATTCCATCGATTCTAGCTTTTTTTTTTTATCAATATTCATGGAATAAATAATTAGGCAAGAGAATTCAATGCTTTCTTTTATTCTTGCTTCATTGTCTCTGCATGGTATATTCGAAATAAAAATATTTAAATAAATAATTTATTTGGTTAAATCGAGAATTAATGATTAATTTAATCTGATGTATGTAAAAAGTATTCTTTTTGTAATTAATGAAATTTATACTTTTGATTTATGTTAAATACATATTTTGTGTTAATTATTTTATAATTTATTTCATATTAAACAAATGTTCAAAATATTTATAAATGAAAACCGAGAGAATATGGTAGTGAATGTGGACTAGATTTAATAATTAAAATACGAGGGCGTGGATCGATTTGATTAAATTAAATATTTTAAAACATGTAAAATAAATAATTAGGGTAAGAGAAGGATCAAATTGAATAGAATGAAAAAAGCATTAGGGATCAAATTGAAAATAAATGAAATTACAAAAGGCATAAGGAGGATCAAAAGCAGAGCCTAGGGGCTGGGGGAGGCTTGGCACCTCAAGGTTTTGGAAAATTTAAATTACACCCTTTAAATATATTAAAAATTTAATTAAAGCCCCTCAATTTTGTTAAAAATTCTTATTAAGTCTTACATTTTTGAATGTTTTTACTTAAGTTCCCCACATTGTTAAAATTTTAATTAGAGTCTCCCAATTTTTTTTTTTGAAAATGTTCATTAGACCTTTCATTTGTTTATAAAAACTATCATTAAATCCTCAAAAGTTTCAAAATTTTTGATTAAGCCCTTGTAACTATAACACAGTCTTGATCGATCATACATTTGTTTCTCTCATACACAGAGGAGTTCGGAATCTGAGAATGTATCAAGTAGCCATTGTTCCAGTCTGAGTTTCTTTCCATTAGCAAAAGCTCCTAATTTGCTGGAACTGTGATGGTTCTGCGTTCGAATTCCAAACTTGATTCCCCTCGTCTTCGACTCGCAACTTGCAATAAAATGTTATAAATCGATAGGTAAGGATTAAAATATAACATTTTATAATATTTTTGACCAAAATTAAATATCCCAAAAATAAAGGACTAGCAATGTATTTTAAGCAAATAAAAACGCGCAAAGAATCTGAGTTTCAACCGCTGCTTCTGATTCATTCAATGCGTTTAACGGCTAGTTGGGTGTTTAGGGTTTGTAAATTGAGTTTCAGGTTCAACGGCAACCTGCTTTCTTTTGTAGAATTTCAATTGAAGAATTCTTTTGGTTTTCATTCTCGCTCTGTCGCATCTTTTCAATTGACGAATTCTTTTGGTTTTCATTCTGCATCTGTTCTTGGGTAGAAGAGAATTGCTTTTGGAGCTACAAGGAATCCACCATTGTTGCTGTCTTGCGAGGTTATCCGAGGAAGTAAGGTTTTCGAACGGGTAATGTTTCTTTGAATTTAGTATTTCGTTTCATGTTTATTTGAATTTAGGGTTCTCTTCTCTGTTCTTGATCCCCAATTATCTGTAGAAAAAAGGGTTTCAATTATAATTGTAGTTGTATTATTTTTTTTAATTTAGGGTTTCCTTTTTTCCTCTTCTTGATTTCCCTCCAATTATGTTTAGAAAACAGGGTTCCAGTTACAACGCCAAAGGACTGCAAGTTTACTCTGCATTTAGATGATATACATCTTGTTTCGAAGCTTGGTATTTACACTGAAGAAAGCATGAGAGACGATATGGAAATGGAACGTGACTCTGCATTTTCATGTTTCTGAATTTTTGAATGGTACTCTAGTGTCCATGAATGCATCACTCAGGGACGAAACTTTTCTTGATTCGATGCTGGTTATTTTCACAGAAGAAAGCATGTCATACAATTTGGAAATAGAACATGACTCTGCATTGATGTTTTATGTCGTTGAATTTATGGACTGTCCTCTGTTGTCCATTAATGCAACATCCACAAAGAGGCCTCAACTTTCAGACAATACTTCTCTTCTTTCTGTGCTTGCTATTTTCACTGAAGAAAGCATGGAAGATGGTATGGAAATGGAACATGACTCTACATTGATGTTTCATGTTTTTGAATTTATGGACACTCCTCTTTGTCCATGAATGCAACATTCACAAAGAGGCCTCAACTTTCAGATAATACTTCTCTTCTTTCTGCTCTTGTAGATGATATGGAAATGGGAGATGATGGGTTGGGTTTTCATGCTTCTGATTTTCTGCTTTCTCTCAATGCTGCATCCATGGAGGTTCCCCAATTTTCAGACGACTCGATGTTTGCACCGAAGATAGCAACATCAGTGCTTGATAGTTTTAATGCAAATCAAGTGTATGATGCCTTGTACATGCTTTTTGGTCTTGATTGGTATAGACTAGTTGATTCTTAGGATCATCACCATCTCAAATCTGTTGTTATTTTCCAGCATATTGGATCATTCTTTTGTTATATCTTTATCTTAATAACAAGTATCATCACCAAATTGTTGCATTATCTCAAGCTGGCCTTTTCTTACTTGCAAATGCTAAAAGAAATGCTATATATGCTGTACACTTGGAATATGGTTCTTGTCCAGCTGCATCACACACGGATTACATAGCTGAGTTCACTGTCACTATGCTCATATTAAGTTTTACTGGGACAAGTGATCCTCCTGATGAACATATTGTTAAAATATATTGTGTTCAGACACAGGCTATCCAACAGTATGCTTTGGAATTAAGGCAGTGCATCCCACCACCACCGGAAAATATTGGCTTTGAGAAGTCAGATTCAAGTGTTTCAGGTGATGCTGATATCGGTTGTGTTGCATCCCCTCCTGCACTTCCTCCTAGCCCTAGGTTGTCTAGGAAGCACTCTGGTTTTCATAACCATGAGCCAACTTCCCAGCTTGGTGACCATGTTGGAAACCAACTGGTTATGAATTTTGCAGTTGACAGACAAATGGACACTGTTCAATCTAATTTGTCTGGTATGCATTCATCAGAAGATGGTTCAAGGAATGATGACAAGACTGTCAAAGTTAATATTTTTTTATTTTAATATCACAACAACAAATTTTAAAGAAGAATACTAATGGATCCGTTTATTTTAAGTTCGTTGATTAATTAAAATTTTTATATATTATTTGAATTAACTAAAATTTATATATATTTATGTCTGGTCATCAAACTTTTAAAAAATTTAAAATAGTTATTGAATTTATTAAACTATTAAAAAAATAATCATTAAAATTTTTAATATTTACCAATAATTTATAACGTATAATAAATCGATTATTATTTTGCAATAATTTGATAAGTTTAATGGCTGCTTTAGAACTTTTTGAAGTTCAGAGTTATAGATTTAAGCGTTAAATTTTATAGTTTAAATATAAAAGGTTATGTAATTTTTTTACACAATTTATTTATTTATTAGAATATAATATCTATTTAATTTAATTTTTTTTCATTAAAATAATGCTTGCATGTATACGGGCGAAGTGGGTGATGATATGTTCCACTGGCAAGCAAACATCATGGCCCAGCAGATTGTCCTTTTGCCGGAGGACTCTTTCTTATTGCCGTTTACTTCCATCCCAAGGTATTAAAAATAGTTGCAGATCTGCTCTATTCTATGTATGTATGCATGCATGTCACCCAGAATCGACAGAATAATAGAAAGAACGAGAAGTGCTGAAATGCTCATTTATATATGAGAAACATAAATGTTTCTATTTCTTTTTTTCTCAGAAATGAAAATGAAAGTTTTACATCTGTGGTCCAAGAGGCAGCCTACTCATTAGTTGCTGGTATACTGATGTGTTGCTGGATAGATCCATACCAGGTTCAGACATAGGCTCCATCTTTGCTTCTCCTTTCGGAAACCTGAAACCCATTTCGTTACTCTGGCATTGGTGAGCCATATATGGATGATTAGGCAGAACCGGAAGCTTCGGTTGGCCGGGGCCCAACCCAGCCATTGCCAAGTTAGCCAGACCTGGTTGATTCATTCCGAAGAAGCAGGGAGAAGGACCCAGTTGATTCCTTCCAGGTAAGGTGAATGGACCAAATGATGTGGGTCTAACCATGCTGCTGTGAAGTTGTGATGGCTCCGGCCTGTGGGAATGGGTTTGGACAGAAGAAGCCATGGCAATTGCTTTGTTGGAAGAGGCGGAATTGACATGACTGCTATTACGAGCAGCCGGGACATCATGATTATGCTTTCCTTCGTAGGTAGTAATTACTGATTTAAGGTCATGTGATGCCCTCTCCACATGCTTCCTCACCGTGCAGCCGGCACTAGTGCACTTGTAGTAACTCCTGCATTGAATAGCAATGATGTTCTGCATTATATTGGCAGTCGATAATAGTAAACTGCTATATGATCAAACAATGATTGAAGGAGAAAAAAACCTTGGATTTGGATTTCCTTTCACTACTTTTTGGCCATACTTGCGCCACCGATATCCATCGTCCAGGATATCCACCTCGCTGGTCGTCTGGACCACAACTCTAGGCTCACGAATAGCTCGTGAGGCTCCACTCATTTCTGTTGCATAAGCTTCAATTTTCCTGGTACAAAACAAGAAAGCATTCACATAGTGATCTCAAAAGCAACATTATTCAAACAGTTCGTAAGATGTTAACCTTCTCTTTGACTCAGATTCATCTCCTTCACCGTCATACCCTAATGAGACACTACCATGTGTGCCCCGATCATCTTCATCTTCATCATTAGAGAAGGTAGATGAAACGTCTACTGCATCACCGGATTCAATGTGAGTAGTATTTGAGGCCTGTCCATTGCCATTCTCGGGAGATATAGTTACAGACGATGTCATCTCCATGTGGTCATGTGCCCAGACTTGAGGAGCGGCAACCATTCCTTTTTGTGCAGTTGCCCAAACATGATCACCGTCCGTACCATTCTGAAGGCCAGTTTGTTCAGGGAGTTCAAGTTGCTTGTCACTTAGTAGGTTGGACGATCCAATTGATGATCGGAGATTGGGAGGAGGCTTGGGATGGTTATGAGCTCCCTTGTATATGATCTCCGTTATGTGACCTTCATGCGAACGTTCCACTTTCTTCTTAACTGGACAAGTAGGATGTGTACACTTATAATAACTACGAGGATACTCACTTCCTTTTACTTGTTTTTGTCCGTATTTTCTCCAATTATACCCATCCTCAGATGGCACACCACCAACACCACCGGCCTCTCCACTAACTCTTTGATCGCCTTCATCCTGTGGCTCATCAAGAGGCAGTGAATGTTCAACACTCCCACCGGCAGGGTCAAAGACCCTTTGATCTGCTGAGGTATTACTCCCAGTATCTTTTTCCGTTGATGATCGAGAGAAATCTGCCTGAAGGCTGAACATGTTGCTGCTTTGTGGGTGGAGTCTCCCTGGGTGTACACTTTGACATGGATGAGAATGCTGAGACTGAACCGAAGCTTCGGTATTAGGAAAGGACTGCTGAGGAAGACTCGACGGATTAACCTGCATTCAGAAGGAAAATTCAATAATATTCACTCCGTTCCAATTTCAATAGAAGTGGGAACGAATGTGAATAACAATGTGTATTCCGAAGAAAGACCATTTTATTCCACAGCATACTTACTTTACTCATTGCACCAAGAAAAAAAGAGGAATTAGGTTCCGCAGCAGGCTTGAATGCAAACAATGCATTGATGTCTTCAAAATACTTATCTTCACTTTTATCATGAGACTCGGGGTTGCAGCTCTTATCATTAACATCGAACATGAAAGGGAATTTTCCAGTAGTTGGGGATGGCTGTGCCTGCAGCAATAAAATGAGATATTCATATGAAACACAACTCCAATAAACAAAAGAAAAGAACGTATAACATTCGAGATATATTTTCTAGTTGCAAATGTCTTCAATGTTAATTAAATCCAAACAGACCAGGACAATGATCGTTTTATAGTATTTGTTCGGGAAAGCAAGAATTATAATGGTACTAAAACTTTCAAGTTAAGCAAACTTACCAACAAGTTTGAAACAAAAACCGGAGATTCTAACAATGTAGTAGGGCTGAGACCAGGAGGTATTGTTAAGTAAGGAGAACGAATGTCAGGTTTAAGTGAAGGATCAGCAGGTCTGATGCTTTCGGTATTCAATCTTGGAGCATTAAATCCAGCTCTGGCTGCCATCCTTTCCACCAGACCTCCCCGTGAGCTCGATTTTTGCTCAAACATTGACTCCGATTCATTCGATGGTTCACCACCATGGTGACCACCCTTTTTGTCACTATTCTCAGCTGTCATAGTCAGTTGAGATCCCAGAGAGAATCCCTCGGTTTTATTTTCTGCAGGAGCTTTAGAAACTGGTTTAGACTCAACATCACCACCTAACATAGCTGTGAAATACGTCCTCGGACTCGGAGTACGAAGCATCCAGTCTCCGATAATAGAAACATTATCACCAATACCAGCCATGGTAACTCCTATCCTTGGCTCAAAGCCAAACCCTTTCAGAATACAAAGATCGAATTCCTGAAAAATCAACAACAAAGACAACTATATGATGAACGACAACACACGAAATATTGTTCGAGAGCAAAACCGCAGTAGTTCGCTCCAGAATCAATAGCAGAGATGTAACCCTTGAACAGAAGAGAAACTAACTAAAAATTAGAATCTTCCAAGTCAAGGGGGGTTGCCTGCAATAGTTAAAGGAAGATGAAAGTGAAAGCTTCACTTTCACTCCTTAGCTTCCCCAAAGTGAATTAAAGAATACATACATATGCATACATACATATATATATATATATATATATATATATACATATATAAGAACCCTAAATTGGCAAACAAAAAACTCCAAATTTGATGAACATATCTTAAAGTAAAAGTAATCAAAATCAAACTCATTTCTTTGAATGATGTTCCCCACTAAGATCTAATGATAGAGGAATTTGACTCATACCAAGGTTAAGATTAAAACAAAAAATTAGTATCAAAAGTTGGTAAGATTTGAAGCAAAAACATGGATCATAAACAATTCCAAACACAAAATTAGGGTTCAAATTTTGCAGAGAAAAGCTATGACATTATATAAACAAAAGGGGGATTAAAGTTGATTACCTGATTGATTAAAGAGTCAAAGCTAATGAAGACAGAGCCATGGTGAGCAGCAAGAAGAACAAAATCCCAAATCTTCAATCAGATTTTTCATGGGATTTTGAAAAGAAACAAAGGGTGTAGGGAAAAAAACGTTTCTTTACTTTCTGCTGGTTTTTCTGGGGAAAAAGAAAGAAAATTTGGGTTTAAAATCTGTAATGAAAAATATAGTTTCTTGTAATGAAAAATAAAGAGGAAAAAAGGGATGGTGGACCAGTAAAAAATTGAATCTTTGAAGAAAAGGGAAACTAATTAATCAAATTTAATTAATTAATTCAAATAATAGACAACAATGAAGGGGAAAATTGGGATTTTTTTTAATTATTTTTAAAAAAAATATTAATTACAATTAGTGTGTAATTAGTTTGTAATAATTCTTGTTTTTGGATTGGTGGGGGGATAAAGGTTGTTTTTTCAGCTTTGGAATAGAAATAGAAATTGACTAAATGGGGCCCACCACCATTTCTGTCTCTTTCTCGGTTCCGTTGATTGGGGAGACAGCTAAGCCAAGCCGGTTGGACGTTGGTTTTTATGGCTTATTCAGCTGAGCTGTTGTGCCTTAATATGGAAAAAATATTAGGTGAATCCTATTTACCACGTTATTTATGGTTCAATTAATCAATACTGTTGATTTTAATTTTTTAAGTGAATCATCATCTTTTTTTTACATGTATTTAATGAATGATAATTATTAAATAATTATTTAAAAATTAACAATTCTGATTACTTGGATCATGAATGATATGGTGAATAGTTTGACCTAATAATCTCTCCTTAATTAGACAATATCTTTGTTTTAGTTTTTTGTTTTATTTAATTTATGGATTAATTCAGTGACTAACACCTGTTAATTGTGGGAAGTTTTAAATTGGTCCGTCTAAAACGAGGCTAAAATATATCAATTTTTTTATAAAATAATAAAAAAATTAATATCGATTTTTTATACATATCAAAATTCTTATAAAATAATAAAATATATATATATATATTTAAATATTTTAAAATTAATTTTAAATAACTAATTTTTATGTTTGATCATGTATTACAAAATTATAAAATTTATGGGTTTAATATATGATTTTTTTAATTTAAAAAAAAAATATGAATTGAGTATTCGTTATCCGATTAGCTAGGTACTTGAGTTTTGCGAGTACTCGCATAAATAGACTGAGACATGATCCTAAATTTTAATACTTAAAAAAATCGAATATCTAATAATAAACACCTCTACCTATGACATAGTAGTTTGATCAAACGTGTAAAAGAATAAAGAGCCAACTCTCCTAATTTTTAATGGCATGTTAATCTAAATTGCTCAAGTGGTAAGTACATGTTATGTTTACGATTCGATACACGATAAAGTTAAGATTTAGGGTTAATTTAAAAAAAACATAAAAATTTAAAAGAGATAAATATATAAACAAATTTAAAAAAATAAAAAAAAATCTTAAGAAAAATGATGAATGATTCTCTATTTCTATCCTTACATAATTTTGTCCTTAAATATATGTTTTTTAATATAGTCAGTGTCCAGTTCAAACTTGCATTTAAGATCAATATAAAATCTTGTTAATAATTTAGGGGTCTATGATGCAATTAACCCTAAATAAATTGAAATAAATAAATATATGAATAAGATAATGATTGATTGATAATGAATTCTTATCTCTATTATGGGATACAATTCTAAGAATATTATATTATATTATATTATATTATATATCGGTTGATATATATGATTGTGATAATTCAATATTTTTAATTTTAAAATGATTTCAGTAATAAAAAATAATGTATTTTATTTAAATAATTTAAACAAAATTTAAATAAAATTCAATCGAATTAATAAAAAGAACTAAAATTTTATTATTTAAAAATGAACCAAACCATATACACCCCTGGATCATTGCATTCTAATGGCAATAATCCTATTTTGAATTGATCCTAAAATTTTATATTTCATTTCTCAAATTATTAATATTAGATCAATTAAATTCTTCCGTTTTCCGAATCTAATGAACAATCATATTGATATTATCTATAGTAGGGTGAGCAAAACTCAACTCAATTCAAAAAAAATTGAATGACTCAATTCGATGCGAAAATACTCGACTCGGTGTTTTATACACTCGACTCGAAAAAAATTTAAATGAAGTTTGAGTTGTAAAATAGAAATTTGAATAACTTGAAATTTTTAGTAATTAAAAAATTTATTTTTAAGTTCGAGATGAGTCTCTCAATTTTTTATTATATATATAATTGATATATGAAAATATGAATAAATATTGTCACATATGAAGAAATATATACATGCATATCTTGTATGATTAGAGAAAGTCGTTTAAACTAGAAATAAATTGTACTATAACATGAAAATAATTAAAATTAAATTTTTATAAGAACTCAAAAACTCTATTCGACTCGACACGAATTTTTTTAACTCAACTTGAATCGAAAAAAATTCAAATAAAGTTTGAATGATAAAATAACACGTAAACTCGAATAACTCAAAATTTTATAACTCGACTCAACTCGATCGAATACTGACTCCTAATCTCTTGATGGTATGGGTTCAAATAATTTTGTGAGAGTACTCCAATATATCTCTATTGTCATACCCAAGGGACAGTTCTTAGCTTTAAAACTCTTAAATAAAAAGTCGTATTTTATAACTTAAATTTTAATATTGTATTAAACGTAATCCAAATCGGTTCGAATATGAATATTGTTAGAACTATTCATTCTGTAGATGACTTTACGATGAATTCATTCATTCAGTTCATGGATTTGAATTTGCATTGTAAAGATAATAAGTTTACTAAAAAAAGAGTAAGAAATATTGTTTACTAATAGAAGAAACCTGAAAATAAGAGTATGCGTAATTTTACCATTGGACTAATTTATAATTTGACAATTTCTTAAGGGGCTAATTGATAAAATCAGAAAATATGTCTCGCCTACAAAATACATGCCTAAGTTGTTGGGACTTTTGCGTCTTGGCGTGACTTTTAAAATTAAGGACATGTTTGTTTCATTTAAATGGTTTTACGGAAAATATTTTTCTAATTTTTTATTTTTTGATTTATAGAAAATGAAAAAGTTAAAAAAAAATCAATTACGGTCAATAATTTTTTTAATATTTTTATTTTAATTATATTTTAATTTGTTTTTTCTTCCTAACCGTAATTTATTATTTTAATTTATTTTATATTTTAATATTTCATTCTAATTATAATGTATTTTATTTTAAATTCCTTTTTTAATGTTTTCGAACTTTTAAAATAAGATCGATATCTAAGAATATTTATTTAAAAAATGAGTCATAAAATTGAATTTTTTTGTTGTTGTCAACAATTTGATACAACACTACTAATTCCTGTGAGGGTATTTAAACGAAGGAAAAAATTATAAAGACTTACGTAAATTTTTATAATTTATTATTGGTTATTAGACTGGATATATATTAGTGTAAGTCTTTATAAAACATAATTTTTAAAATAATAAAAATAATTTAATAAAATAAATAAATTTTTAATGTAAAATCTTGTTTATTTCATTAAAAATAAATTTTTAAAATTATTTTAGTAAAATTTACCAAACAACGAAAAATGATTTACACAGTTTCATTCAAACACTTCTATAATTAGTTTTCTAAAAAATATAGTTCATTTTCCAGAAACAATTTTCACTGAAACAAACGGACCCAAGTGAATATGGTTTGAAGATGTTTGACATAACTAAACTTTTCTCAAAAGTTTTTTAATTATCTCCCTCTTATTTTGAAAATCAAAGGTATGAATTATTTGATTTTAACATAATTAATCGATTGAATCAATTTTTTTAATTAATTTTAGATATGTTCGATTAATGATTAACTTTTAAAAAAATTGAATACCAATTAATTGTATTTAAAATCAGTTAATTACTAAAATTAACCGAAATTATTATATATTAAATATTATACACACTCCCTCTCAATTAAATGCTTATTGTTGATTTTTACGTAGTTTTAAGAAGAAAAATTTTGGATAAGAGATATGATATAAAATAATTAAAAGGATAATTTTATCCTTAATAAGTTAAATTTTGTTTTATTGAAAAACTAAAAGCTAAAAAATAAAACTTATAAAAATTATTGATTTTTTCAATTTGACATTCTAAGTGTGATACTTTTAAAATACAAAAGGGACGTATTAAATAAGACAGAGAGGATATATATTATATGTATTTATTTTTGATCAATAAGCTTTTAAAATTTAAAAAAATAACTACTAATTTTTTTGATTTTTTATAAAATGATTTTTAAACTTTTATCAAATTAACATAAAAAAAAATTTAACAACTAAAAAATTATTTTAGCACAATTTAGTTACCTATTGTGTAATTTACCAAAATTTTATAACAAATTCTGGTTAATCCAAAAACTAAGGGGTTGTTTGGATCAGGGAAAAAAAATCCTGGGGGTAAAAAACTTTTCCAGCATTTTAATCATTTGTTTGAATTTTGAGGATACTCACCATAAAGGAATTCACCATTCCCTACAGTCCCGTGCTTTTCATTCTTTCATGGGAATTCCAATCCCATACTTTCCTTTGGTATTAAACAATTCCCTTCCTTTAGGATAAAATTATCCCTATAAAATTAAAAAATTTCAGTCCAACATTTCCCTGAAGCATTAAATTAATAGATAAAAAATAATTTAAATTATGTTTTGTTATGTTAGTCTCTGATATTTTTGGGTGTTTTTGTAATTTATCCTTTCGATATTTTTTTTTAAGAATTTAATTTTTTATTTATTTGATTTAAAACTTTAAATGCAATTAAGAACATGGATAATATATTTTAACTAAATTTTTATAATACTAAATTTTATTAGATTTAAGTATTCAACAATATTATTAATTCTCAGAACTTAATCAATTTGCACACTTTCAAGACATTTTACCTATATAAATATATTGGTTTAAATAAGTTTACTCTAAAGCCTGAATACCTATATAGGTATAAAGGGTTACAAAAAAATTATAATTACAAGCCATATTACCTATACAGGTAAACCTTATTAAAATTATGTTAAAATCTAAAATACTTTTTATTTTTTAAACTCAACTTTACACTTTGATTTTCTTCATAAATATAATATTTATAAAAAACATTTAAAAATATAAATTTTTAATATTAATTATATTAAAATTATGTTAAATAAAAAAAATTCTATGAATTTTTATTTTAATATTTTTTATTTATCGATAAAAGTTTTTTAACTGGTTAGAAATACAATATATCATACCCCAACCAAACACTGTCAACTTACATTCCTGCCAAACAAATCAAACAAAGTAATATAAGATTCCTAGTAATATACCAGGTAATGATATATTCCAGTAATCTTATTCTCAAAAGGAATCATCTTTTCCGTGAACCAAACGCACCCTAACAAAATTAATCAAAATGATTTCAATCCAATTAATTCAATTACATATAATTAATTCGGTTCGATTAACGGTTAAAGTTCTAAAATTTCAGTTAATTCAATTATAGCTAATTCGATTCAACCACCGACCGAATTATAGCTAATTCGATTCAACCACCGACCGAGTTAACTGAATGCACACACTATTGAAAACCATTTCACAGATGACAATACCATATCAGTATTCAGTAACAAATCAATATGAAGCTCTACATCCAAATCACCACACTAAACGTAACACTTTCACTGCCTCCATCTCCTACACTCTAGTAGTTCCTTCCTACACTATTATAAACTCGTCACATCATGAATTCGACCGGCTCAAATATGTCATCAGTTTCTTCCGATGCTAATTCTCGGCATCAGTTTCCTACAGCCGCAGCAGCATCGCTTCGGACCTGTTCTACAAGGGGAGGCAGCAGGAGTGCAAGCCTTGTTTTGTACCTCACAATTCGTTTTAATCGTTCTTGTTGTAACCTATGACAAAAACAATAATCATCGGTCGCATACACGATCATATTCTGCATTCTATGTAGAGAAAAAAGAAAAGATACTATTTTAAGATAAATGAGAAACAAACTGAATGACAACTGAATTTTTTTTTCCAGGCATCCAGTTTCATACTTGTTGCATTTTAAAAAGATGGAAGGTCGATCTATGCGAAATAAATGTACATGGTGCTTTCATTACTTTCCACAGGTATAAAATGAGTTGTATCATAAAATGTGATGGTAAAAATCATGTGTCATATGCTCTTATATAGACCTATACAAGACAACAATAAACAATTGGGAAGTTCTAGTGAACGGTGGGCTTAAAAAACAGTTGTACCATTTTTCTTAGAAAAGTTGTAAGAATTTCAGTACACATTTTTCGATATATAACGAATTTCTTACAAAAAGTGTAAGGATTTCGGTATGTATCGAATTTCTTACAAAAAAATTGTAAAGAATTCGGTATATAGCTAATTTCTTACAAAGTGTAAGAATTTTGGTATATACGGAAAAGTGTGCACTGAAATTCATACAACTTTAGTAAGAAAAACGATTCAGTCGTTTTTAGGCTACCGTTTTTTAGAATTTCCACAATTTAAAATGATTACAGCAGCTAAATTTCACGAGAATCACACTGAATCGCAAACAATTTAAAGTAACTTACCTTGATCTAACTCTTTTAGCCCGATTTATATGCCATTTCAACAGATCTTGCGTTGACAAATTCTCAACTGATGGCTCATCCTAAAACCAGGAAACAGATATCAGATCATTCCAAGAAAGGAAAAAAATACAAATCAAATTGTTTATTCTGGTTCCAAAAACAACTGCAATAATGTTGATGCATCCGGGAGTTACTCTTTGAGTAACAGTAACGGCAACACTAAGTGCATATGATATGATATCCAACCAACCAAATTAATTTGGAAATAAACCAAAAAGATGGTGGTAAAAATAATAAAATTAGAAGAAAGCAGTACGGTCAAACATCTCAGATATAAAACCCAGCCTCATGTAAGAAATTAAATCAAAGGAGGTAAAGAGGAGGCCAATGAACTTCGCAAGCACCATGTACTAGTGAGAATGAGGCACTTATTTTTAAGAAGAAACAGACGCAGACAAAGCTGTGATGTAGACATGATAGATTGATTCAATCTAATGAAACATTCACATACATCATTACAAGATTGTCAGTTGTCACATTGAGAAAATTTAACCAGGACCCAAAAACTGGCTAACTTTATAGTCTTCTCAATTTATTTTGATTATATGGACCAGGGTTCACATACAGGATGTTGAGCATGATCATGAACTGAATTATCACACAGATATAGAAGTTTTGCATAAAGACATCAATTCTCAAGTACATTTAAGCTCCTATACTTGTATGAACACTCGTATGTTTCTCATCTCAATGCTCTTAGAATAGTTAACATTGCACCAGACACTGTTAGGTTCTCTCTGTCACATACATGCACACAAAACTTCAAAAATCTTTCCAAAATCATTTTACAACTTGCTTTTTGGTACAGAGGCAGCTGCTCTAAAATGATGCCAACTCCTATATTTGTAAGCCAACGCTGCTAATTACCATTACACAAGGCACTCTATGCGCTACACACACAACTCCACAAATCTTTCCCGTATCATTTTATGACTTGCAATAAATATTGTTTTGCGAGAATGGTTAACAAGACCATTATCAGAGTTGAGAAACATAATAAAAGTGAAAACAAAAGTTGCGATATGATTGAAAAGAGAAAACCAACAAAAGGAAACTAACCTCCCTTTTATCCTCCTCTACTTGTTTTTCTGTATTTTCAGTGTCCTTTGGTAAATCATCCGTGACTGGTATAGGTAAAGGCTGCGGAAGAGACTTGAAGATATCTCCATTTTGGGTCTGCTGACAAAACTAATATTACTAGGCAAAATAGAAGGAATGAAACCAAGAACCAATTAAGTCATTCATTTGTCTCCTTAACCAAATCTAAATCCAACAAGGAAACCCCCTACCATGTACAAGAAAGGAAAAAATTTGCATACAATTGAATTGTATTTCCTTTGGTGGGTACATGTTTTGTTCAAATACCTTAAAATTCAAACCACAACAACACAAAAACCAAAAAGGTAAATAATAAATAAACCATCACTAAATGCCTAAAACTTGCTGAGTTGACATTCTTATTCAAAATAAATATGTTCTTGTAGGAAACCACTGTCCAAGTTTTAAATGTATACACAAAAAAAAGAAATGAAAAAAATGCAAACCTGATTTTTGTCTGGAAACCCATTTCTTAACCATGAACGGCAAAGAGAATAAATGGAAGCCCCATCTGTTATTCTGACCTTCAAGCAAATGGAATTCAGAGGCAATTAGCATGGAGACATAACGAAAAGATAATGCAGTGACTGAACCAGCATACAAGGCAAAGAGAATGTGTTACCTTTCGGTCTCTAACAGTGACAAGAGAATCATCTTCGGATCTCTCCCTATAGAAGGTATAAGTGAAGTTAGAAGGGGTACAAAGTAGGGGTGGGCAAAACTCGTCGACCTAGATTATATTCTATGCGAAAATATAAATAAGCGCGAGAGATATTACCTGACACCTTTATGTCTTTTAGTTTCAGAAACTGAAAATGGTGAGGAAGCAACCTAAAACATGTATTACGAATTCAGCTTAGAACTTATAAAATTTGGATACCCAAAATCATAAACGAAACAAAAGGAACCTTTGGATGGAGAGAAGGAGGGAGGCCCTTAATCGGAGGATGGGGAAGAGAGGGCGGCGGCCTGGGGTTGCCAAAGGGATGGGACTGAGGATGATAAGGAAGGATAGGGCGACAAGGATGGTTCGTCGGAAGGAAACCTCTTCCGGAGGAGGCTACTGGGTAGATTACCGCCGCTGTCGGTGGCGGGCTTGGCCTTCTCATACTCATCGCCACTCCTCCTGCAGCTGCAGCGGCAAGCGCCGTCGCGTTTGCGTCGGCGATTGAACCCCGAATTGCGGTCGCCGGAGTGGAGCTTGTGTTTGGCATCTTCCTCTCACCTTACGCGCCCTAATTTTTTCAATTCGAAAACCTAAAATTTGAAAGCTGAAGTTATTATATATTTAGTATTGAATTTGAATATTTAAAATATAAATAAATAAATAAGATTCTCGCATGCTATTCCATTTTTGTCCCCCCTCTTGGTCTAATTATTATTAAGTCCTTTTCCTTTACAAATATTTGACATTTAACCTCTCTATTTTAGTTTGACATAATTTGGTACAACACATGACATTATATACTAGTATGTTTCATATCATGATAGAGATTCTTCATAATAAATTCCGGTAGATCACTAAAATGTTGCTCGCTTATTGAGTCTCTCGAAGTAACAAAGTTAAACGATCATCGACCATGTTAGCCTTTCTATTAACTCGTTGAATGCGAACATTCCAATTTCTTTTAATCATTTCTCGAATATTAACAACTAAAACACAACTATTCAAGTCCATAAAATCACCTTTAAGAATATCTTCAACAATTGTATTGTTGGTTTTGACCATAACTTTACGCCTACTTAATCTTCAACAATGATCAAGACTATTAGACTATAAAAGGATCACTCTTATTTCTAATAGTTACGCTCGATAAAAAAATTACTAAAGTTATATATTTGTCTGTTAAAATAGATGAAAGAGGGTAAATTGAACTAGCGAATTTATATATTTTATCAATTTAGTTATATTGTAAAATAATTAAAAAAATTTAATTATTCATATTTAAAAATTTTATTATTTTTTTAATTCTCATTAATTATTTATTATTATCTCATAAATGTTGTGAAGTGTTATTTTTTTGTTATTTAATTATTGCTATTATTAGTTATTTATTGCGACTTTATGATGTAATATAATTGTTTAGTTGTAACTTTGATCTGATAGTTTTATTTGGTTCAATAATATCAGAAAAAGGTTAAATGAGTAAAATTTATTAAATTATTTTAAATTATAATTAAATTAATCAAATGTATAAATAATAAAACTTAAATTATTATTATCTTAAATATATTTGAGATTTGTTTTCATTTTAGTGATAAATGATTTTTTTTGAACAAACGCAACTAATTTTATTAATAAGAAAATATTCAATATTACAATAATGGCTTACAATTAGCATTGTAAACTAATATAAAATGAACATTTTCTTAAAACTAGTCACTCTAGATCAGACAAGGACCATACATGGAAAAAGTTTAAAACTTCTCCAAAGATTTAATCGAAAAGATAGATACGAACAATTTTGATTGCATCAGTAAACGAACCATAAAAAGGGATTAATCTATGAAAGATCACTGAGAAACGCAGATTAGAACTGAGCGTCGCGATAAACTATCCACGAGCGCAAACCGCGTATCCATATTCAATCTGAGGGTCCAAAGCAAGGAAGATCATCGTGATAACAAATAAGCGCCATTTTGATCAGTCGTGGCGTCGTCAGATCTAACCTTAAAAACAAAACAAAAGAAAAACATGCCAAACGATAGAAAAAATATATCAAACGACAGAAGAAACGTACCATAAGGTAGAGTAGATCATGCCACAAGAGCATAATTATTTATTAATAAAAAACAAAAACGATAGAGTCCGGCAGACGACAACCAATATTAAGATTAGTGCCGTCGTCGGCACTCAAAAGAAGAAGAAAAAACAAATCTGCAGCGGTGGGAGATTTAATTATAACAACTTTTTTATTACTAAATAAAGTATACCTTTTAAAAATACTTGTTTGCATTCAAACTAATAACTGCGGGATATAGCATTGATGGAAATAGAGTCGGTAAACGGGTTGTTCGGTTCGGTTTTGGTTCGGATTATTTTTGCTCGTTTTATTTTGAATTTAGTTGTATTCAGTTTAGATTCGATTTGGGTCGGTTTGAGTTTCGATTTTAATTCAGTTATATGATAATTCGGGTCAATTCAGATATCGGATCGGTGATTCAAGTCCATATATGATCGGTTGTTTTTGGATCGGGTTAATATCGGATCGGATATTTTTGAGTCGAGTCCATATCAGATCATTCAAATCGGTTTGGATCGGGTCAATCTTTGAATTTTCGAATTAATTTGGTTTGAGTTGGACTTGAGTATGAATCTAATCGTGCATATTATATATAGAATTGATCATATATTATTGTAAAAATATATCTTTTTATTTGTTTGAGGATAAAAGTGAAAAGAGGAAAAAGTATAAGGATCAACTTGATAACGATCCCAATAATTATTTTTATTTCATAAATGAATATTTCACATCAGTACAAAAAAATAGCGGGAATTAGGTTTTCGGTGCAAGATTTGCGTGAAAAGCTATAGAAGGAAAAAATTTCTATTTTAAAGTTAGATAATCATTTGACCTCGAAATGTTACAAAATTTTGAAGAATGATATAGGATGACCGAAGGATTATGACATTTCGTATTGGAATTATTGTGAATATTTTGCCTCAGTTTTTATTCGAGTAAAGGCAGTATTAGTAATTTAAGGGCTAATGTCATTTTTGTAAATACATGAATTTAGATTAAAATCGTAAAAATAAATTATTCATTTTATGTTTAAAATAAATTATTCATTCACTTTGACTCAATTATCGGGTTAAAATAAAAAATAGTAAAAATAAATTTTTGTAAATACATAGATTCGGATTAAAGTCATAAAAAATAATAATAATAGTAAAGATAAATTATTCATTCACTTTGACTCAATTATTGGATTAAAATCATATTGATGTTCGGTTTAGATCGATTTTGAGCAAGTTAATTTCAGGTTACTTTCGGTTTGGGTGAAAATCGATTCGGGTCAAATCAATTACGATCTATATCAGTTCTTTTAAAATTCAGATCGGTTTCATTTTCGGATCAACTTTAAGTGAATATTATCTTTTAAAAAAAATTAACTCTCTTAAAAGAAAAACAATACCCGTTATAGTAACATATGTACTTAAATAAATTTAAATACTCCAAATTATTTTTTTAACTTCATTCCAGGAATCAAGGAAGAAGCTATGTGAGGATGAAAGAAATTTTTTATTATCTTTGTTCTCTTATTTAAAATTTTAATTTATTTATAAACTTATCTCTCACCTTTAATTCTTTACAGTTTACCCCTAAAGTCTAAATCTTATTCCGTCCCTACCACGAATATAATGTACCTTTTAATAATAATTTTATAATAACATACCATTACAAGTAATTTTAAATTTTATAATTTTTAAAATTTTTGACGTCATTATTTAATTTATAACCAAAACATAAAAGTTTTTACCTCACCTTGCCTCATAAAATTAAAACATTGATGACATGTCATTAGTTTTATGATGATATGCCTCATAAAGTTTTACACTACCATTAATTTTAGGGTAAAAATCATTTGTTCGATATATCTTCTTACGCTTTTTTTTATTTTTTTTTAAAAATTAAACTTTTAATTCTAACCTTAATTTTTTACGTCATAAACCCTAAAATACACCCTATCACTAATTTCTTAAACCCTAACCACAACCTCTAATATTAAACCCTAAATCTCTAATTTAAAACGAAAAAAAAGAAACATGAGAAAAAAGTAGAAAATTTTCACTTTTAATTTTACGAGGACATGTCAATATTCCATAATAACATATCATTGCAAGGAATTTTAAATTTTAATTCTTAAATTTCATTATTAAATAAAGATATTTATATTTTTATATCAGGATTTAAATTTATATAAGATATAATAAATTTCTTCGATTACTTAATCAATTAGTGAATCTCTTAAAATGAAATTGAAACTAAAAATTTAGTATAATTGTTAATAAATATGTGAAATTAAACCATTATATATAAATAGTTGAGCTATTGAATTTTGTTAATTCTTTCTTAGAAATTATTTCATTAGTATATAACACCCTCAACTTAAATGTTATATTTAGACACTAAACCCAAAACAATTGCATAAATTCTTGTTTTTAAGACCAAAAATATAATAATTCAATGAAATATAATTTCATTCATATGTAAAAAGCAGTTAAATCTCAGTAATCCATGGTCCATACATGCCAACTATAATATGAATATTATATGGATTTACGCCCATAAATCAACAAGGGAGAAGTCAATCTCCTCAAGGGTGGCTACATAAGGCCATTCCTTCAAAGACAAAGGAGCTTATCTTGGACTGACCAGGGACTAAATTTAACATATTTCGTGTCCTGACTATTTTTAAATCGGGTGTAAAAATTAGTCCGATGTTAATTCTTTAAAATTTAGGGTTTATCGTTTTATTCATTGATTAAAACAAGTCTTTTCTTTAACTAATTGAGAAAACTATTATTTGTTTAAATTCATATTAATTAATTAAGAAAAAAAAATATTTTATTCTTTATTTGATTGAAAATAATTTAGAGTCATCATCGACCATATTAGTAGGCCGACACCATAGAAACAAAATAAAGATTCATTTATGAAAATTTGAGTTCGGGAATCAATCACATTTAGCGAAAGATTAATACCCCTACGAGCGTCCGATATCATTACTTCGTATTTCGTATAGCATATTTAGTAATTTTAATAATCATAAGTTGAATATAATTTTATTGTTAATTATTAACTGAGCTTACATTAAAAATAAAAATATTATTTTTTATAAAAAAATATTCTTTTGATTTAAATATAAAATAGAAACACCTGATTATATTGGGGCCATGCTTTAGATAAAATAGCTTTCATAATAAGATAGTACTGTGAGATTAAATTATGTTATAAGTCCATGTATTATGTATAACTTACAATTTAATCCATATGCTTTATTTGATTGATTAATTTTAGTATTTACATTTTTTTCAATTTTAAAATTTAATTGAGAAATAAATAAATAAAATACATGCATTTTTAGTGATGTTAGCCTTAGCAAAATTATCACTGTTCAGTTAAACTAAAATTAATTAATTAAATAAATATTTAATTATACAGATGATCACTAAAATTTGATTAGTTAAAATAATTAATATTTTTCAAAATTCATCTATAGATTAATTTAATTTGAAACCTCTTAATAAATTAAATTAACAAAAACATATAAATATATATACACATATATTATGGTGCAAACATTTTTTAAAACAAATTATTTTTAAAGTTTATATATTTAATTTAAATTTAGGGTTTATGGATATAATATTTAAGGGATATAATTAGGATTTAGGGTTTATGGGTAAAATATTTAAGGGGTATAGTTAGGATTTAGGGTTTGTAAGTTAAATTTTATATATTTAACTTATTGTCCTAAAATCTAACACTGCTACCTATTAGACTTAAATTCTAACAACAACCTTTAAATTTTAAATTTTAAATTCATAAACCTTAAAACCATAAACTAAATTCTTAAACACTAAAATTAATACACTCGTGATTTTTTTTTTACTAGTGATGTATGAAATGATTTTTTTTATTCTAATAAGTGAAGATATTTTGATATTTTTATATGAGTTAGTTAAATTAACTCATAAGATCAATTCAGTTAAAAAATTCATAAACTATATACAAAATAAAAAAGTATAATGTTATAATATAAAAATAATTATCATTAAAATAAATATATTTATATATTATCCCAATTGAATTATATTCAACTTACCAATAATAGTCATTCAATTAAATTATTAAGTAGCATGAGTCTTCTAGTCTAAGTGGTCAATTATTCTTTTAGGTCACGAGTTCGAACATCAGTAATGCTAGCAGAGTGATTGAGCAATCAATATTAAATGACGGAGATTATATTATAGAACATATATCACTATAATTACTATTAGCTAATTCAAAAAAATTGAATTAGTATAAATTAAATAAATATAACTTTTTATCATCTGAATAAGAATTTGTGTAAATTTTATTTTAAGTAAGAATTTATGTATTTTATATTATAATCTAATTTTTTACTATTTAAGTAAGAATTTATATAAATTATAAAAATTACACAAATTCTTATATTATAACTTAAAATTATTTGAATAAAATTTTATATAAGATCGTAAGACTATATAGAGTGGCGATAAAATTCTCCCATCCAAGATTTTTTAAATTTCATCTTTACTTTTAAGTATTTATATTTTATTTCAACTTTAAATTTTAACTCGTCCATTAAACTACCCATAATATATTGATGGTGAAGATCAATGTTGATGGTGCTGTTTGTTTGAGGGACTCCTCTGCAGCATGTGGCGGGATGATAAGAGATGCATCTGGACAATGGTTGATTGAGTTTTCAAGAGTCTGGGATCTTGTCCTATTATATTTGCAAAATTATGGGGTGTTCATGATGCTTTAAAACATGCTTGGAGTATGAGTTGCCGAAGGATCATCATTGAAACAGATAGCGCTGATGTTGCAAGTATGTTTAGTAGAGACAATGAAGCTCTTCGTGGTAATACACTCGCTTCAGAGGTTCGTCGAATGATCAATTTGGATTGAGATGTTAGATTTTACAAAATTAGTCGTGATTAAAATAGAGTTGCGGATGTGTTGGCTAGATCCAATCGTGTAAGACCTGTGCGAAAAACAATTTATACCGCTACACCACCTTTTGTATATGATCTAATCAAGGAGGGATTCTAATCTCACCTCTTCTCTTCTCTACATAATCGAAAAAAATTACTATAATATAGATATAAATAAATAATTATTTGTATATTATTTTTTGAGGTGTTGTGATGTATTGTAAAAAATTATATTATAATAATTAAATATATACTTTTTTCCTATAAATATTATATTTTATTAATTTTTAAGATATTTTTTAATTTTAATTTATAATTACTCATAAAATATATAAAAATATTTTTAAAATTTAGTTATTAATATATTTAATATAATTATAATTAAAATAAGATTTATTGGACATGAAGGAGTAATAAATTATAAATAACTTTCCCTTCCCCCCCTCCCTCCCCCCCCAAACCTAATCGACTTGAAGGCAAAGTTTCTCTCTTATTTTCTGATTTGAAGCCTCAGATCGAAACTCAAAAACCAGGTAAGCCATCCATCTCTCTCTCCCTCTGTTTCTTCGTTTCCTCTTCATCTCACGACGGTTCCCACGCCGTCGATTTGGTACCCGCCGGTATTTTCCCCTTTCCTTTTTCCCTTTTTAAGTTTCTGTATTCCGAATCCGGTAGCCATCGGATTTCCGTTTCGATCGGGTCTGATTCTGCCTGTTTTCGTAGATCTGAATCTATTGTGTTATTACTTGTTATCTGTTTAGGTTGGTTTTGTCTATTTAGGGTTGTGCTTTTTTAAAGAACCTCGAATTATGTTTTTAGGAGAATCCGATTGATCAGCTGATGGTTGTAATCGATCCTATCTCGATTTCGGCTATGCGAATTTTATCTTTCTCTTTTATGTTTAACTGCTGAGCTTATTGTTGGTGTTTTTTTTTCTCTTCTTTTCGTGTGTGATATTGTAATACCATGTGTTGTTATAATGGTCATACCTTAAGACCCACTGCAACATCTAAATATCTTGGAAGCTTTTACTTGTCCAGCGGTGACTTCTTCCTGTCAATAGCGTTATAAGTGTTGTTTGGCTTCTCTTTGCCAATGGAGAAAGGAGTGCCTTCTAGCCTTTTTGTTAATGATGGTTCCTTCATGGAGAGGTTTAAGCAGCTTCAGCAACAGAAGGATGACAAAGATAAGGCTGCAGCATTCGAGGAATCTAAACCACCCATTGTTGTAAAAGGGTCTTCAGCTGTTAAGACTTCTTTTTCTTTTAATAAAGTAGCCACATGCAAGATCGCACAAACTCCTTCGGGAGGCAAACTTGCCTTCAGCTTGAAACAGAAATCGAAGCTTGTGGCACCCCCTGTTAAGTTGGATGTAGATGAGGATGAAGAGGACCAGGATGCAGGAAAGATGGTGGATGAAAAACCAATTAAAAAGCAAAAATTGGCTCGATCAGATACCTCTGAACAATCTTCAAAACAAGTGGATGTTGGTAATTACTGATTTTTTATTGTTGTCTTGCTGTTGGTGGCGGTGGTACTCAAGGATTTTACATGCTTGGGTTGCCTATCAGATGCATTTTCAACTAGAATGGGCTTATGAATGTTTGGATTATTTGTTTATTTTGTTTCTGGTTATGTTCTCACTGAATTGAATAGAGGTTTAGTGTTCTAGATAAGACTTATTATTTTTCTTTTCTCATGAAGAAATAATTAATGGGTGTCTAGTTTAAATAGTCCCCTTCGTAAACTACTGTGATTTATGAAGTCATCCGGCCATCTTCTCTGATCTTAAAAGTGGTAGATGAAGAGGGCAAAACATTCTTGAATATTTGTCTCATGAATGCAGCTTATATCTTAATTACCAATCAACATTGGTGGAAAGAGATGTTCAATGAAAGATTTGGAATATGTGGCAAGCCTGCTACAACAGTAATTTGCATTCTCTTCTTGATGCACTTGGTATTAATTAGTTTTATAAGTGATATGCAGCACCACCTTCCCCAAGCGATCTCACTGTGAAGAAAGTTGCTAACAAACTAGCTAGTTTTGTTGCCAAAAATGGAAGGCAGTTTGAACATATTACACGTCAAAAAAACCCTGGAGACACACCTTTCAAGTATGCTCATTTTGCATCAATCTTTTCTGTTCTATATGCTCCGTGTCTATGAGTGCTTTCTTTTTGCTTTTGGCTCTCCATGTTGTGTATTTGATATATTACTGTGTTCAGATTCCTCTTTGATGAAAGTTGTTCCGATTACAAATACTATGCATACCGGCTTGCTGAAGAGGAAAAAGTTATTTCAGAGAACAAGGAACAGCACCCTCCTCAAAGTGGTTAGTCACTTTCTCCCACTTGGCTGTTCTGTCAGATATGAACTGTTTGGAATCAATCAGTATGCTGTAACTGCAACTTTTGTCGCAGTTTTATCTGATTTTAGAAGTTACTTTTGCTACTATATCTTTCTTGGCATTCAGTTTTCTGTTCTGAACCAAATAATAAAGTTCTCGGTCATGTTAGATTAGGCTCGAAAATGGCTTCGCAAATCATAATAAATTTAAGATTGTTTTTTTAGCATAAAATTTAAGATTGCTGAATACTTGAAGGTGTTATGATGTAATGACATGATTAAAGGTACATGCATTTCAGTTTCCAAATCCACAAGCAACTCTATTAGGACAGTTCCACGGCAATCAAGTTATCAAACACCTGCCTCTGCTTTGTATGACAGTGATGAGCCTAGATCTTCAGCGACCTCAATCGGAAGAGCAGGTGATGATGCATGTGATATTTGCTGCTAATTTTTTTATTTGATCAATGAGTTTTGGCTTTCCCTTGTTTGCAGTTACTATGGTTTTCAGGTTCTTTGTGTACAAAATTATCATTCTCTCATTTCTCCAGTATATGCTTCAAATGTATACTCTACGTCCATCTGTCTGTTTAAAGGCTGTTGACTGATTTTTAAAATAATCTGAAAGTGCTATTGTCCTGTTTTAGGGTTTTAATAGTAACTGTTCTATTTTTTATGGCTATTCTACACCTATGGTACTGGTAAATCATCCTAGAGTTAAATTTTGGTATAAATAATCATAGAGTATTATCAACTTGCAATTATATATTGGCAGCAACAGACATTACCAATGGGCAATTTTGTTTCCCTGATGTTTGTTTTTCCAAGGTTCAGGCTCGTCCAGTGATCCTCTCGCGATGATGGAGTTTTACATGAAGAAAGCTGCTCAGGAAGAGAAGATGAGAGCACCTAAGCAGTCGAAAGATGAGATGCCACCACCTCCTTCCCTTCAAGGTGGATCTTTATCCTGATTGAAATGTGTGTTGTCTGTTTTCTTTTCCTTCTAAACCGCATTTCTCTTTCTTTTGTCTTAGCTGCTCCTGCAAAGAAAGGTCATCACATGGGGGATTATATCCCCCAGGAAGAGCTTGAAAAGTTCTTGTCTGCCTGCAATGATGCTGCTGCACAAAAAGCTGCAAAGGAGACTGCGCAGAAGGCTAAGATCCAATCTGATAATGTCGGGCATAAACTCTTGTCGAAAATGGGTTGGAAAGAAGGTGATTTATCTTCTCTCCTTAATTTGTATGCTTGCTCTTTTCCGCAATGGCCCGTGTTAACCAGAAAAGGTAGAGGTTCAATATCTTGTCTGCATGGTTTACAGGTGATGGTTTAGGGAGTTCAAGGAATGGTATTTCCGATCCCATCATGGCTGGCAACGTAAAGATGAACAATTTGGGTGTCGGCGCTCATAATCCTGGAGAGGTGACCCCAGAGGATGACATCTACGAGCAATACAAGAAGCGAATGATGCTCGGCTATCGATACCGACCCAACCCCCTGGTACTAAATCCCTTCCTTTATTAGACAATGGTTTGATTCATATAAGTAGATGGCATCTCATTTTGTCCTTGAATTGATCTAATAATGTGTTTTTTTCAGAACAATCCTCGGAAAGCATACTATTGAACCCGGTCGAGGAAGATACCGACATTCGTCGTCTGTGCTGTTTCCAGCTTCGTCGGAATACCATTCTATTTATGTAGATATTTGTTTTCAAACTTCCTTTCTTTTATTCAGTGTTGAATTCTAACCCCCCTCTGCCAAGACTGTGAACTGTCGATTTGAATCAATAAACTTGGAAAGAGCAGGTTTAGGCCAGTTAGGGTCATATGCTCATCACCTTGGGTCAAATCTTTGTACTTACTCATCGAAACCGGATCTCGGTTAATTAATTGTTTGGTCGGTTATCGGTTAAATTTTTTTAAATTGTGTTATCAATTAAAATACTAAATATTTGATACTTTATGCAGAGTAATTAGTACATAATTTTTTTTTGATTAAATAGATATTATAAATTTTTCTTATACCGAGATTCGAATCTCATATAGAATATGACAGATTAAGATCTTTGATTTTTAACTCAAATGAAAAGAATATTCAAATTAATCTAATATAGCTGAAGAAAATATTTCCAACGTTAAAACTTATAATAAGTTTGGTTAATTTAAAATCCCAATTAAATTAAATAAAATTTCGTTTTGTTTAATAGTAATCTTTAAAAATATTTGGTTAAAAATTAATGATGATTTGATTACTTCTGGTTTTGGTTTAGGGTTTGACACAAGTAGTTCATTATTCAGTTATGATATACAAATGAATCCAACAAGTAAAAAAATGATTACGCTAATTTTAAAAGATTCGAATTTAATCAGTTTTATTTATAAAGTTGGTGAGTTTTATTAAAGCTTTAAGAAAAAGAACGAATAAATAGGCAAATTTAGAGGAATATAGGGTTTTATTTTTTTTATTGAGAATATAAGGATCCCCAAAAGATATTTGGGATCTAGGCCATTATCTACAGTAAAAACACAAGGTCACCACCTGCAGGTGGCGTCCTTATTTTTTAATAATTTCTTAATCCTCTTCGGCTCAACATGAGCCGTGTAAAGACAAGGTCGCCACCTCGTGGTGACAATGGAATCTTGCTGTGCATGGCGTTGAATGGCTGGGCTGCTGGCGTTGAATGGCAGGCTTGAATTCAGCGAAAAGCTGAATGTTATTCAGCATAAGGTCGCCACCTCGAGGTAGCGATGGAATGGTGGTGAATCATCAGATGTTCATTTAATATAAGATTGTTCTTTGTTCTCCGAAAATCATCAGATGTTCTTTGCTCTCAATTTTTGTAGGGTGAGAATCTTGAATCAATTGCCGTGAAAATTTTGGAAAAATCTAGTAAGTTTTGTTATGGTGATGGTGATAATTTTAAATTGTTTATTATTATTTTTATGCTACTTTTATAAATAATTTATGTTCTGTTATTTTTATGAATATGCAGTTATAATGAGTTCTTCAAATTATATTGATACCGATAATCTTGTTGGTCGATGGGGAGAATCGCTGGATGATTTTAGCGATGATGAAGAAAATATTGTACCTCTTGGTGAAGATGTTGACGTGAATATACTCGATCCTGATGATGTCCAAACAGTTTTGGAAAATATGAATGGAGGATAAATTGTGGATGTTGAAGATGATGTATGGGAAGCCGCTGTCGCTAAACTTGGTATGAATAATGATCCACCTGCTTGGGGTTACGTTGAACCAGAGCCTGAGCCAATGCAACCTATTTACCCATCTTACGAACCATCATCTCGTATGCTTGAGGTGGACTATAGTGCCATGCGAGATCCAGAGCATGAATCTCATGTATTTGGTTCTTCCTCATCTTCTCACTATGGGGAATTAATATTAAAGGCTCAATTTGATACAAAGAAAGATGCACAATTAGCTGTTAAGGAGTACTGCATCAGAAGACATATGAGGTTCTGTGTGGCTGAATTGAATACACAAACCTATTGCGTACGTTGTATCAATTGGAAGAGCCAATGTCCTTGGTGGATAAGAATATCATTTCGACAGAGGAGTCAAATGTGGGAGGTTACTCGATTCAATGAGTAACATACATATTCAAATGTATCCTTATCGCAAGACCATATTAATTTAGACTCTGATCTAATCTGTTCATACATTAGATTATTGGTTGAAAAAGAACCGCGGATTTTAATTGCAGTTTTAATAGCGTCCATCAGGAATCAACTTGGATATATTCCCTCATACTATAAGGCATGGATGGCGAAGTAAAAGACAATGATACAAGTTTATGGAGACTGGGATAAATCGTATAATGAGTTGCCGGGTCTTATTCGAACAATGAAAATCTTCATCCCAGGAACTATGATAGAGTATGAGACCATACCAGCATGCAACGTACGAGGTGAACAATTGTTCGGTAAAAAGATATTTAGTAAGTTATTTTGGGCATTTAATGCTTGCATTGAAGGCTTCCCATTTTGTAAGCGCATGATTCAGGTGGATGATACATGGTTATATGGAAAGTACGGTCATATATTACTTGTTGCCGTTGCACAAGACGAAGATAGTAATATATTTCCAATTGCATTTTCCATAGTTGAGTGGAAGACGCTGATGAATAAGAATTTTTTTTGAGACATTTACGAAACCATGTAGTGAAAGGAGATGGAGTATGTATGATTTCTGATCGAGGTACCGCTCTATTATCAGTAATCGACAGACTCGAAAGTTTATGGTCTCCTCCGCATGCATATCTCGTATATTGCATTCAATATATTGCAGCGAATGCTAAAAAAAGGTTTATGAATAATGAAATCCGGAAAGAGATTTTAAGTGCAGGTAATTTTTTAATTATTTAATAAATAAATTTAATTTATTTATTTATGATTCGTTCATATTTTATTATTAATTTTTTTTTATTTTTTTATGAAGGGTACGAACTAGTTCAACCGAAGTTCGATGCGAGAATAAGAAGGTTGAGACGACATGTGGACTAGTATTTAAGTTTGTAAATGACATCCCCAAAGAAAGATGGTCACAAACGTACGATGAAGGTAAACGTTACGGACATATGACAACAAACCTTGCCGAAGCAATAAATTTTGTGCTTAAGGGAACACGACATCTCCCTATTACAAGTATTGTGTGGGAGACATATTTTCGATTGGGTAATGTGTGGGCCGATAAAGGACAAGAGGTTAACGCTCGAATAAATAGTGGACAGACTTGGAGTCAAACCCTACACGATCGAATGACTTCACTTCAAGCAGATGCAAGCTCTATGAGGGTAAGAAATTTCGACCCAAGTGGTGCCGAATTTACTATTGAAGCTATGGTTCGAGGTGAGTCAAGAATGTTTGTAGTTAACCTTCATCAAAGATGGTGTGATTGCGGTCGATTTCAAGCTTTTAGATACCCTGCTCCCACGCACAGGCTGCATGCATGCATATTCATATGGACCCTTTTATGTTTGCAGATCCGTGTTATAACCTACATAATATTGCCAACATATACCGCAATAAGTTCAACACGATCCCAAACAAAGATTATTGGCCAGATGATCCAATAAACGAGGAATGGTTACCCAATCCAAATCTTCGTAGAAAGTTGAAGGGGCGACCGACATCAACTCGAATCCATACCAATATGGATGATGCAGACCAAAGAGAGGGAGACATTCAAATCAAGCATTGCACGCTTTGTCGAGGACCCGGTCACAATCGAAACAAGTGTCCAAATAGATCACATATGTATGATAAATAATTAGAGCAATTTGTGGATACCTATTGGAGTTCATGATATAAATAAATTGAATTCACATATATTCGATTTGTTTTAATTTGATTTAGAATTTTATATACTCCAATCTTTTATAATTAGTGAAATTCGATTAAATTATACTCAAATCGTATTATAATATAATAAATAATTACAATTAAATTTTTATAAGAACTTGAAAATACATTCAAATTTTTTCAATTCGATTTGACTTTCAAAAAATAAATCAAATTTTATATTTTAAATCCATGCAGCCTGCACATGCATGGCCCATGCAGCATGCAGCGATTCAGGGGGCTGTGCGACAGATGTGGCAGGACGCCACCTGCAGGTGGCGATGGTTTGCATGAGCCATGCATGCAGTGAAGGACTGTGATGCATTCAGGGGGCAGTGATGCAGTGGGGGGCAGTGATGCAGTGGGGCAGACGTGGCAGGTCGCCACCTGCAGGTGGCGATGGGAGTGTGCATGGCCCATGCAGCCTGCACATGCATGTGAGGGTGAGGATGGTTGAACGAAAAAAATCATCTTATATATAGGTATTTTGATGAAGTGTGGTTGCACGAGAAAAAATTGAGTGAAAGAAGTATTACGTAAACTTTTTATATTTCAAGGTATTATAATTTTTATTGATTTTTATTATTTTTATGTTATGTTAATATCGTTTTTAGTTTGGTTAATTTTATTGTATAATTTTTCTTATCTTTTTTTACAGATTATTTGGAAATAACATCTGAAGTAGTTTTATTGTATCGTGACGCTGAACATATTTCATCTCATATTCATGATGAACAAGTAATTAAATTATTTATAAAATTTATTATGTTTTATTTGGTTATATTTCTTTAATACGTTTAATAATTGATTATACTAAATTTTAATAGGGTTTGGAGCATACAATTCGTCGTAGAGGAGTGAAGATCAGAGAACCTCCTGAAGTAATAGTTAATTATTTACAACTTTCCAGTTTTTATGAAGCTTCCTTCCTTCGTGGGTTTAAAATTGTGTCTGGATTGATCATGGGTTTGCTTGAACGTTGGAGACCCGAGACCCACACTTTTCACTTTCCATTTGGAGAGTGTACAGTAACTCTCGAAGATGTAGCTATTCAGCTTGGTGTCCCAATAAATGGGAATCCATTGGTGGGACACAACAACTACCGAGTTGCTGAGGTTTGTATGCAATATCTCGAAAAAATTCCTCCAGATGGATGTATAAACGGTCTTCGATTGAAAATTTCATGGTTACAAAATGAATTTTTTGTAACCGAGAACTCCAGTCACGAAGAAATTGTGTATGTAACTAGAACTTATATCATGCAAATTATTGGTGGGATTTTAATGCCAGATACATCTGGTAATTTGGTTCACACACAGTACCTGCCACTGTTGGCTGATTTGAGCACGGTTGCTAACTACAATTGGGGATCTGCAATATTGTGTTTTTTATACCATGAAATGTGCAAGACCGTAATAATGATTGGGGATAAAAAGAATACAGATATGGGAGGCTGTCAAATCTTATTGCAGTCTTGGGCATGGTATAGATTGCCTTATTTAACTCTAATTGTCGAAGGTCCCGTATATATGGAATTCCCGCTGGCTGGAAGATAATTTTGATTTAATTCTTATATATATATTTTTTAAAGTGGTCATATATATAAATTTTATGTTGATTTAATTTTTATATATTTTTTTTATATTTATAGATGGAGACATAATTTGAGGAATGCCGATGTTGTACATAACAATGTTAGAGATATAAGAATGAAAATTCAAACTGTTGGAGAAAATCAGGTATTGTAATCCATTTTTTATTAATTATAGGAGGATATATATATTTTATTAATTTTGTAATTATTTTCACAGTTTAAATGGTTGCCTTACGTGGATCCAACAATCGAGGCGTGCATACCACCAGATGTCCTTCAATGTCGTGCATTTTGAGGTGCAGTGGTACCTTTGATTCATTTTTCGATTGTAGAGTATCATTGTGCTGATAGAGTGTTACGACAATTTAATTTTTACCAGCCTATTCCTAGAGCTCCACCATCTATTGATCATATACATATGGTGCATAAAGGCAGATTCAACGCGACGTGGGCTCAGAAACAAGGATATTTTATTTCCTGTTGGGAGGAAAGATACACGCGGTGGGTAGACAATTTGTGTCCAATTGAAGCTACTGATTTTCAGTTCAATTCAGAGTATTATTCGTGGTATTTTGAAAATGGTAAACCATTTATTGCATCTGTTGAAGATGCCAATAACTGACTTCAAGATCCGCGTTGTTCGAAACAAGTTCATTTATCACAAGAGTCTGGTCCAGGTCAATATTCTCAAGAACCAATAGAAGAAGAAAATGACATGGATTCTTCTACAGGGGCACATTCTTCGTGGTCTCTGGTGCAATCTCATCCACCCAATAATTGGGAACAATCGACATTTGGGGACATGACAGCTTATCAAACAAGATTCACTGATGATGGAGGATACATACCCCAATTTCAGTATCCCTCAACTACTAGTAATCCGACTATTAGTAGCCCATCATACAATCTTGAAGATATGTATGAAACCCCACCTTTTTTTAGCGATGAACAGACTCCAGATCAACCACGAAGAATGGTTCAACCTCCAAGACGTTACGATCAGACATCATCTTTACACCGACATGAATTACCGAGGAGGCGAAGAAAATAAATTTTTATCATCATGTTCTTACGTTTAAACTACAATGTACTTGAGAATTTTATTTGAATCAATATTTAAATAGTAATTAAATAATTTTATTAAATAAATTCAATTTTAATAATTTCATATTTTAATTAAATAAGCAAATAAAAAAATTGGGTTTTAGCATCCGACAAAATTATGAGTTAAAATTAAATTAAATTTTAGAATCGAACCACAAAAATATTATATTTTAACGCAAGATTCAAACTCAAAATATTTTTTTTTTCATTCCATCCCCAAAACACGAGTTAAATAGAGATAATATACTCGATTTAAAAAAATAATTTATTTAACCCTATTCTCAATAAGAAATAAAACATATGATACTATAAACAAATTTTATCTAAACCCTAAAATATATTCAAATATTGTAATTGAGATTTTTCAATTGAGTTTGAAGTTCAAATAATTTTATCTAAACCCTAAAATATATTCTATAATTAATAGTTTGATTAATTAAAATTGGGTATTAAAAAAATTATATTAAATTCAGCGCATTCAACGCTGAATTCAATGTTGGAACAGCCACCATTCCATCGCCACCTGCAGGTGGCGACCTTACATCCTTACACGACTCATGTTGAGCCGAAGAAAAGAGCCGAAGAGAATAAAAGAAATTATTAAAAAAGAACGTCGCCACCTGCAGGTGACGACCTTGTGTTTTTACTGTAGAAAATGGACTAGATCCCCAAATATCCTTTGGGGATTCTTATATTCTCAATAAAAAATCTAAAATTCTATATTCCCCAAATTTTGCCGAATAAATACTACGTTATAATTTTTTTTTAAATTATTTTACTTTGTGGTCTAAATTTTTTTAATGTTCAGTAGTTACAAAATTTTAATTATTTAAAATTGAATCTTTTAAGCCCTGTATTAAGAGAAAACCCCTCTTATAATATCTAAATTTAAAAACAAAACAATGGTTTTGGTAGTATTAGAGAAATTATATCATAGGTTCAGTCTACCACGGCCATGAAATAATTTTTTTAGTATTGGGACATTGACAACAAATAACGCCATGGATACCGAACACGGTAATATATATTTACACTATATATAATTCAATTAATTTTATATTAATTCATAATAATTAGATGAATAAAATAGATAAATGTGATTTTTATATGATTATTTTTTGAATGTTAATCTTTATATATCTTACTTCTAATCTTATTCATTCATTTTATTCATCAGATGATCATGAATTAATATAAAACTAGTTGAATTTTATTTCGTGTAACTAGATCCTATATATGTGAAATAGGATCTAGTTATATTATATAAAACTCTCTAAGTTTTATATTTTTTAGACTAAATGACTTACACAAATGGTTCAGATTAATTTCTGATTTTTTTCAATTGATAATAATCATATAACTAACTGTTAATCTGAGTCATCCATTTCAATTATTTAATGATATAAATTATCCGATTAATAAATCAAATGTTGATTATAAAAGACGTAACAAATACATGATGAATGAGTATTTTACTTGATCCAGTTGTGTTGGATTTTTTTAGAAAATCTGAATTCGGGTTCAAGTTAGGTTGGGTTTTATTATGGAGGGTGACTTTAAATTAGGATTGAGTTTAGGGTAAAAAATATATAATCCAAAGTGATTTGAGATTAATAGTATAATTTTTCATATATATTTTTAAGGATATTAATAATAATGTTCTCTTTGTATTTTTTTTATAATTAGATCAATTTTTTTTTTGCATTTAAGTTCCTCAAATTTATTTTTTATATTTAAGTAACTAAAATTTATCATTTTAATAAATCAAGTATATAATTTTTGAATCGAGATAAATTTTTTACAAGATAAAATCAAGTGGGATTTGAATTTAGGAAATTCAGAATGACTAAAAATATGATCCGACGTGACATGTGCTCATCTCAGGTATAATGATGGAAAGTGTTTTTTATATAATGTTTATTTTAAGATAAAGTACGTAAATAATCATTAAACTTTAATTAATTATTCAATTTCGTAATCAAACTTTCAATTATTTTAATGTTTTCATTAAATTTTATAACTTGCTTCAATTTGACCACCGAGTTTTTGACAAACATTAAGAAAGTAACGTGGTAGTTAAATAATCTTGTATAATAACACGTTTAGTTCTCCATGTTTGTATATTTAAATAATTTAGTCCTAATTTAAAAATAAAATAAATTTAACCCTCAATAATTGAAAGTTTAAAATTTAAACTTGAACATGTTTTAAATTAAAAACATTTTAACTTTAAATTTAAAATACTAAACCTAAAACTCCAAATCCATAAACTCAAATTCTTAAACCTCAAACACATAAACCCTAAAACTAAACCACTAAACACTAAAATCATAAACTTAAATACAAAACTCTATAATACTAAACCCTAAAATATTAAATCCTAAATCTTTTACAACAAACATTAAATCCTAAATCCCTAATACATAAATCCTAAAATCTTAAATCATAAATACTAAATACTAAATCTTAAATTTAAAATTTAGAGTTTGAGTTATGGTTTAAGGGTTTAAAAATTAAATTTTAGGATTTTATGTTTAGAGTTTTAGTTTTAGGGTTTTATATTTATGTGTTTTAAGGTCTCAATTTTGGGTTTTAGGTTTAGGTTTTAATAAAAATATGGAAAACTACCCTCCACTATAAATATAGTTTTATAGAATTAAAATAAATCATTTTTATTGTCTTTTACGGTTTTTACGATTTTGTTTTGACTAATCCAGACCAATTCGTATAGACACTTAATTTTGGTGGGTGAATCTCTCGATAAGAATTTTCTGCATACACAACACCTTAAACTAAAAACATGTTTAAACGATACCAAACTCCTTATCACTTAAACTAATCTCTGTTAATAAATCTTATTAATAATATATCAAATAATCATATGACATATATTCTTGTATACATTAATTTACTTAAATAATTTTATATGAGTAATTATCGCCCAAAGAGGAAAAATAATACTATTATTTATCGTCCAAAAGACAATGTCAATTTATTTTTATTTCTCTTCTTCATGAGTAAAAATTTTTTACCTCCTAATATGCTTTCTTTTACGTCTCACACTAAAATTACTAAAATAATTACATTTTAAACACTAATCTTAATTTTTACATCTTAAACCTATACCCTAAAAATATAATATACACTCAATTTTCTGAAGCCTAACCACAACCCTTAATCTTAAACCTTAAATCCTTTAACCTAAAAAATATACTATACTCTTAATTCTCTAAAGCCTAACTACAACCCTTAATCTTAAACCCTAAACATACTATTTTAAAGTGGGGACATCAATAAAAAATATAATAAAAAGATAGACAATTTACTGACGAAATTGACGAGATATTACATCTGATTTTTTTATTTATTTTATAATCTATTGTAGTCCCCAAAATATCTATAGCGTTATAAACAATAGTTTTTAAAGTCCAAAAGATTTCAATCCGACTCCAACAAAAAAAAATATAGGACTCCAATCCGACCTTAGATAAAAACAATAAAAAATTAAATTGAATCAGAGATCAGAATTGATGGTAGAAAGTACGAAGCAAAGTCAAATTATCATGTCTTTAAGAATATATCATGAGGTCGAAAGCTTTTCTTCCCGATCATATTTTTTTTTATAATACTTACATGAGGTCGGAATAAAATCCCATAGACTTCGATTTTTATTTAATTTTTTATTTTCTCAGATTGGATGGAAAGTAATTCGATCTTAACTTTAAAACACTTTTAAATTGCTACGAATTCTTAAATAATTTACTGATTATAGTAAATTTTAAAATAAAAAATAGATATAATATCTCGTCAATTTCGCTCTCCCACGAATCTCTAAATACAAAAATTGAAAAATTCAAAAATTTCAAACACAAGATTATAACATTTTATTCATAACATTTTACCACTCAAATATATTTCATTTATCGATTTAATAGCGTAAAATATAATAATATTTACAGAAAATATTCATTTTTCACTCACGGTGAATAAGATGAAATTATAATATTATTTAACTGGATTTATACAATAAAAAATCTTCACTCAAATTTTTAAATATAAAACCCTAAACTAATATATAATTAATACTTCAAAAATAATTACATCTAAACTTATAAAGTTAATTTCTATTAAAATTATATCTATTTTTTAAAATTTTTCTCTAAAATTAATAGATAAAATACATCGATAATTATTAAACTATGAAAATATCGTTTTAGGTTAGTAAATTTTTATAAGTTTAAAAATAATTATTAAATTCGTTAATTTTTCATAAAATAATTATTAGATGTTATAAAATAATATAATATATTAATTAATTTAATAATTATTTTATAATAAAATCAATAAAATTTAAAGATCAAATTGTGATAATTTAATAAAAGGATAGCTATATATTTGGTACTATATTTTTATTAGTTTTTTTGATATTTTGTTTAGTTATTTTTGGTAAAATAATATTTAATGTTATGTTTTGCTTCTATTTTAATATTTTAGTGTTATAAATTTGGCGCATCCAATTTATTTTGGTTCAAATATACCTCATAGGGACTTATTTTTTTGGCTCGGTGTTATGGATCCTATGGAAGTATCAAAACTTGTGTGTTTTTGATTCAAGTAAACGTGGTGCTTTTAGACTTTTAGTGTGTGGAATGAATGTCATCGAACTTATGAGATATGCACTTTGGGAAAATTGTCCATGAGGCATCAAGGGGAGTTTGCACGTTCAAGTGTAGGTTTTAATGAGCATTGACAACCTTCTTCAGCCAAGTGGTTTAAGGTCAATACTAATTGTTCTCGGAACGCTTCTATGGATTTTGCTACTTGTGGTGGGGTGATAAGAAATAATGCCAGAGAGTGGTTATCTGGGTTCACGAAGTGTGTGGGTATTTGCTTAATTATTGAAGCTGAACTTTGGAGGTTATTGAATGTCTTCGTCTGGCTTGGACGAGAGATTTAAGAAAGGTTATTCTTGAAATAGACAGTTTGAATATGGTTCTTATTTTACTTAAACGGACTGCAGGAGGTGGTTTGACATTGTTGATTAGAGAGGTTTGTTCATTTCTTGATAAATCTTGAGAGATCAAAATTTGTCTGTAATAACCCATTATATACAACCCAGACCAAACTTCTTTTTATTATTATTATTATCAGATCCAAAAAATATAAAACAAAGCCCAAAACCAACATGACCCAATACAATCCAATCCAAGAGCCCATCTGATGCCCTAACTTGTATCTAACCCTAAGCTAAACCTTCTTCAGCCACCCAAGCAGCAGCCGCCTCTTACGTTCATCAGTCTCCCGTGCGTGGCCGCCACGCGCGACGATTCAAATCGCGCGTGGTGGTCACGCGCTCGTCTCATTGGTCCTCAGGGACGGTCATCGCTCCGGTCTTGTCTCCACCGCCCCACCGCCTTTAAATCTGCAGAGAAAAGAGATTATTAGGCCTAGAGTCTTAGATCTAAAATAGGATAAGAATCCTATATTTTATTTTGCAATATGTTGCGAAAATGGGTATAAATACCCCTAAAATATGCTTGTAATATCGGTTAAAAAAACCGGCCACCAGAATCGAAACAAAAGCCACCATTTCGACCAAAATCAGTCAAAAAAACGAGTCCATATTAGCATATTCGAAGCAAAAAATAAAGAAAGGGGATAGATCCAAGTCGATTGAAGCAAAGAAACACGAAATATTAAGGTAAAAATAGATAAACCGAGTACTTATCTCTCCGATCTGTGACGATCCATGCCTTTATTCACAAAATCGAGCCTGTATTCGACTTCAGCGCTTCGAGACTTGTCGAAAAAGTGCCTCCTTTCCCATTTCCGGCGACCGGCACGGCGGCCGACAGCCGTGAGCCGCCGCGGCGGTGCTATTCCGACGCCGGCAAGTGCAGAGGCTTGAGCTGCTCTCCTTTGCTCTGTATGGGGACTGTTAGAGTAGCAGGGATGCAAATGAATCCAAAAATGACAAAGAGGGGTTTTATATCACTAAGGAAACGGCACCGTTTTGGTACCGGTTCATCGGGCCCAAAACGGCACCGTTTCGACAACCACAGACCCGCTCCGAACCCGGTTCCATGACTTGACCCGAGCGTTTACCCGGACTTATGGGTAATTTGTGGCCTAAGTCCCTGCACTTTGAGCGCCTTCACCCTACAGCTGCCCAGTTTGTCCTGCATTCAATTTTAGTCACTGTTTTTTCAATTAAGTCCTCATTTTGTTAATTTCTTTCAATTTCACCACAATTTTGTTATATTTTAACCCCCTAAATGTTTAATATTTTGTATGATTAGTCCCTAGAAATTTAATTATTATTATCTTATTTATTATTATTATTACTAAATATGTACTAACTACTTTTTTATTATTACAGATTTTGCAAACGAATTAATATTTTCGATCGTATAAAATATTGTGTATCCGACAGGTACCGATTTCGGGCGTTGTGAGGGTGCTCATCCTTCCTCACACGTAACAGACTCCCGGACCCGCTCTGGTTCGTAGACGCGTTTTTGGTGTTCCAATCGCACCGATATATAAAAATCGATTGGTGGCGACTCCCCGGATGAAAACCGGTGATTACATTGAGACCTATGTCTCCGCATAGACTTAGAGAAAAGTATCCTCCTGAATTAAATTTATTATTCTTAGTAGAATAATAAGTTTTGTTCGGGTACCTTCTAGAACTACACTAAACGTAGTAAGCCCTAGAAGCCCGCCTTTAGAGCTGTCATGCCGAACCTCTGCCCGATTAGGGGGTCACCTTGTAGGGTTTTTCTTTCAGAGAGTGAGCGAGTGTAGGGGATATTTACTTTTATTTACGCTCGTTATTTTATGATTTAATTCTTGTTATTTATTTTCATAATATAATATGTCACATTCATATTCATGCATCATAAAGCATACACGTTTATTTTTACCTAATTCAATACTAACATTTTGCATATCGTGTTATCTTGTTTCTAGTTTTGCATTCACATTTAAACTTTAAAAGAGATGTTGATGAAAGTACAGCCGTTAAAGAGGTTTAGTCACACAGGAACTGCTTTCTCGATAAAGTAAGGGGCAACGAAATGAGTTTCACTAATGACATCGAGAGAACATATGTCCGAGATAGTTCGTTCCAGAAAGAATGGAAGGCTCACCTTGACCAAAAACAAGATTAAATTCGTATCCCTATCAGAGCCCTGAAGTAAGTTCAAGAGGTGGCCATGTATCTACGCATTATAACAGTTCAAGCCCAAATTTTTATTTGGGGCAAGAAGCCGACAGCGTTGTCCTAGAAAATCGAAATTTCGAAGATGAAGACTATGCAAGACCCACTTTATGTAGAGAAAGCTTTGTTCTGACTCGAGTTTTCCTTTTCAAAGTTGTACCGAATCAACACCCTTTTATAATATTTTGCAGCACTTTGCATATCATGACATCATTTTAGTCGCATTAAAGCATTACATATTGCATCATTTTTACTATGAGCCTACCATCAGAGGGGCATTTTCGTTGCAGTCCATAAAAGCAACAACATCCTCATCTCGTCAAAAGTAAGAGCCAAAAATGGAGGCAAGATTAGCAAGGATTGAGCAAACTTACGGAGATATGCAGAAGGACATAGAGGACAAGTTGGAAAAAATACAGCAAGATACTCATGTGTGTATTTCAAGGTTGCACGATGATCTGATCAAGAAGATGGCCAAGATCTTGACCGAGAGGGATTTCGAAAGAAAGATAGACCCAAATATAAGGTGTTTTGAAGCAAGATGTGCTGATCTGGAGATGCGGATATCAATACTAGAAAACAAGAGGAGCCAATTGAGCTTTTGGGTACAATCCCAGGAGGAGGAAATGAAAAGGCTGATGAAGGGCAAAAATAAGGCCGAAGAAGACCTGGATGATCTACAAGGCAATCATAAATATACGGGAATCAAGAAGTCTTCTACTGATCAAAACGTTGAAGTCCAGAAAAAGGCTGATTACTGGGAAAAGAAATTTAAAGTTACACAGACACAACAAGCCCTTATGCAAAAAGAGTTAGCCCGCAACAAATCTGAGAACATCAGGCTGAAAGAGCGAATGATAGAGTTAGAAAAACCCTCAGAGAGACATCATAAGCGGGACTTTGCGGTTGGTGCAAAAGCAAATATGAACTTTCCAAAAGCGAAATCAGGCCAGAAGATAAGCGCAGAAGAAAAGAAGTTTACCCCTATCCCAATCTCTTATGGTAGATTATATCAAATTCTGTATAGTGCACATGCAGTCTCCCCGGTATACGTGAAACCGCGATAACCTCCTTACCCAGAATGGTATGATCCTAACGTTCAATGTGAATATCACGCCGGAATGGCGGGGCATTCCATCGAGAATTGCATCAGGTTTAAGAGGCTTACTGAAAAGTTCTTAGAAATGAGAGTCATACAATTCGGGGACTCTGAAGATACTAGTGTGACCGGGAACCCTTGATTCCCCCTGTTTACAACTTTTTGTTTGAAGAATGCTTCACCTTCGGATTACTAAATAGCTCCTTCCTGTTTCGCGAATGTTTTGAAACTATGTACAGAACATACTTGTTACTCTAGCCTGTAAGTAACAAGAGCTTTTGTAAAAGAGGCTTAAAGTTATCGTATAAAATAAAACCTTTTGTGCCACATATGACAAACATTCTTGTTTTCCTTTTATATACAAATGTCGAACAAATGACGCACAATTGCTCAAATCCTCAAGTATCGATGTATCAAACTATGTCAAAATGACTCTATGACTCACGTTCGAGAAATACACCTCGGGGAGATACCTAAGTCTAGAAATGATCAAGGTCATAATTCGTCTTTTCAGCAACTGAGATTGATAGAAAGAAAACAAACGAAAAGGGTATGCCTGGAATGAAAACGAATATCATGATACACACACATATCCTATAAAAGAGAGTTACCAGCCAATTCAACTAAAAATGTTGGGACAACATATCAACAAGGCATGATTACTTTGTTCTCAAATATGATGATTGAAGTTCAATGTTGAAAGCCGCGCATAAAACTCTTCTTAAGGCTGAGGAAATTTCAACTAAAACTAAATCTTGCCAAATGCACATTCAGAATAGCGTCTGAGAAACGGCTAGATTTCGTAGTCAGCGAAAGGGGCATCGAGGTTGATCCCGACAAGGTTAAAGCTATTCAGAAGCTGCCACATCCGCGCACTCAAAAGCAAGTGAGAGGATTTCTGGGCAGATTGAACTATATCCCCGATTCATTTCAAAATTAACTGAAAAATGTGACCTTATCTTTCGAATTTTGAAGAAGCATGACTCTGGAGAGTGGAATGAAGAGTGTCAGGAAGCCTTCGACAAAGTCAAATCTTATCTGACAAGTCCCCCAATTCTGGTACCACCAGTGCCTAATAGACCGTTAATCTTATATTTAACAGTCTTTGAGAAGTCTATAGGTTGTGTTTTGGGTCAACATGATGGCTCCGGTAGAAAGGAAAAAGCAATATACTACCTTAGCAAGAAATTCACGGATCGCGAAACAAGGTATTCACCTGTTGAAAAAGCCTATTGCGCTCTGATTTGGACTACTAAAAGACTAAGACAGTACATGCTGTATCACACAACATGACTGATTTCAAAACTTGATCCCCTTAAATACTTAATGGAGTCCACTATATTGACCGATAGAATGGCCAGATGGCAAATTCTCTTATCTGAATTTGATATAGTATACGTCAACCAGAAAGCCATTAAAGGTAGTGCTATCGCTGATTTTCTGGCCAGCAGAGCTCTAGAGGATAATGAACCTCTAAACTTTGACTTCCCTAACGAAGGCCTGATGTGCGTCGAGGGAGATAGTATGAATGATTACCATTGGAAACTGAATTTCGACGGGGCTTCTAATGCTACCGGTAAAGGAATTGGGGCACTACTTGTGTCTCTAGAAGGTAACTGCTATCCCTTCGCCAACAAGCTCGATTTTGACTGCACCAACAATGTGGCGGAATACGAAGCGTGTATCATGGGAATCCGGGCGGCTATCGACCGAAAGATTAAACAGTTGAAAGTATACGGGGATTCAATGTTCGTGATCTACCACCTTCGTAGAGAATGGAGTACCCGGGACTCTAAATTAATGGAACATTGAAACTTGGTCCTAGACTTGATCAAGTCATTCTACGAGATATCCTTTCATTATTTGCCCCGAGAAGACAACCAAATGGCCGACGTCTTAGCCACCTTGTTGTCACTAATACAAGTAAACAAATTGTCGGATCTGAAGCCGATACAAATGAGCATATACGACTCTCCAGCTTACTGTTACAATGTGGAAGAAGACGGAAATAGAAAACGCCCATAGTACCACGATATCTTGCAATACATAAAGAATCGTGAGTATCCGAAAGAAGCCTCAGAGAATGAAAAAAGGACAATGCGAAGACTAGCAATTGATTATGTCCTAGATGGTGACATCCTGTACAAAAAAAACGAAAGGACCAGATATTGCTGCGATGCGTAAACACCGCCGAAGCCAAAATGATCCTCAAAGAGGTACATGAAGGTGTCTGTGGAACTCATGCCAACGGATTCACTATGGCAAGACAAATCATGAGGTTTGGATATTACTGGCCTACAATGGAGAGTGACAACATCGAATATGCTAAGAAATGCCATAAATGCCAAATTTATGCTAACAAGATTCATGTTCCTCCATCACCTCTGCATGTGATGACGTCTCCATAGCCTTTCTCAATTAGGCCTATCTCACCTAAAGCTGCCAACGGTCATCGTTTCATATTCGTTGTGACCAAAGTAGTAGTGAGCCGATTCCTCAAAAAGGAAATCATATGCAGATATGGGATGCTAAAGAGTATTATATCCGATAATGCATTGAACTTGAATAATAAGACCATATCGGAAATCTATAAACAATACAACACATGACAACATAATTCCTTACCGTATTGCCCTCAGATGAACGGGACGGGGCAAGCAGACAATATAAATTGACAAAGGACATTAATATTGCAAATCGTAAAAATCTACGGAGATTGACACGAGAAGCTACTATCTGCTCTGTATGCTAATAAAACGTCGGCTACAATTTTTATTGGATGACCTCTTTTTCCCTAATCTAGGGGATAAACGCTATAATTCGCATAGGAGGGGAAATCTCTCCCTCATCACAAAGAGGACATGAAAAGTCGTCAGGTGCTTGTTAGGAACCTAAATTGGGGTAACCTCTTTTTCCCTAAAATAGGGGATAAACGCTGTAATTCCCAAAGAAGCTGAAAATCTCTCCCTCATCACGAAGAGGATACGAAAGCCGTCAGGTGCTCATTATCAATTTGAACGTCTGCTAGGGTAGCCTCTTTTTCCCTAATATAGGGGATAAACGCTATAAGGCCCATTAAGATTGAAAATCATTCCCTAATCATGTAAGGGACATGGAAAGCCATCATAGGTTTTATATCGATACAAATTTCTGCTGGGCCAACCTCTTTTTTCCTATTTATGGGATAAACGCCTCTTCTTTATGAATGTTCCCAAGACCAAAATGAGATGAAGTATAGCTCTGCGATACGAGGAGAATGTCTACTCAAAACTTACAAGACACAAAAATGTCTCGTCGGATTGATTATACCGAGCTTTCTATCAAACTCGTGGGGTATCACATTTTGCGAATTCATCTGAGAAAATATCAATGTGGATACTTGAACTTTATCTATGACGATCCAGAACAGTCCTAAAAACACAGGGACTAGGGGCATTCTTCGAGAAAATATCTCAAACGGAGAACAGTCACTCAACAAACAGAGCGAAGTCAAATATTTTGCCCGAAAGAAGAGGCACGATTATCAAAATTTCAACGAGCAAGCAGATTAACTGATAAAATCAATCTTAAGACAGAATCATTGTCATATGCATTTTGCATTTCATGCTAGGATCATGCATACATACATACATCGTATATATATTAGGATTAGAATCATGTGATGCATGCTAACCCTAATATTTTGTATCTATTTACGAAAACATTACAGGTCTTGTCTTTTCAAGGAACAAAGGAACAAACGGACATAGAGGCATCATCAAGGCACTTTGGCAGAATAGTGCAGCTCTATCCATATCACAACTATTCATCAGGGAGTGCAGGTAAGAATCCTCACCCGGTGCGCTTATTATTTTACTCGGTAGATACATGATTTGGTGAAAAAATAAGACCAATGATTCATAAGGACTATTCAAATATCCTTTAAAATCCATTTTCACAAATGGTCAAAGGAAATCAATCCCTTTGAATAAATCCAATCTCAAGATTGGTATCAACTGATTGTACCCAGGGGAATGATACAACTAGCCCGGGGCAAACAGCCACCGGTAAAGGCGAATCAAATCCGTTGATCCTTGTGTATTTGGGAAAAATGCACGAAAGAGGACTATTCGAATATCCTATAAAATCTATTTTCATGAATGGTCGAAGAAAATCAATCCCTTTGAACAAATCCAATCTCAGGATTGGTACCAACTGATTGTACCCAGGGGAACGGTACAACTAGTCCGGGGCAAATGGCCATCGGTAAAGGCAAGTCAAATCCGTTGATCCCTGTGCATTTGGGAAAAATGCATTAAAGAGGATTATTCAAATATCCTTTAAAATCCATTCTAATGAATGGTTAAAGGAAATCAAATCCTTTGAAGGACTTTAATCTCATGTCCGATATCAACCGATTGTACTTAAGAAAATAGTACAACTAGCCTTAGAGCAAATGGATCAGTAAGGATCGCGTTTCTTCGTCCGTGTAGTAGCTTGATCAAACATCACACTCATTCGTCAGTGTAGCAGAATCAGAATTTTGTCACATAGTGCGTCTTCGTCAGTGTAGCAGCATCAAAACTCAGTCAGATTGTGCGTCTTCGTCAGTGTAGCAGCATCAAAACTCAGTCAGATTGTGCCTCTTCGTCAGTGTAGCAGCATCAAAACTCAGTCAGATTGTGCCTCTTCGTCAGTGTTGTGGCCTTAGAGTGACAGAACTCGTTATCAGATCTCGCTTCTTCGGCAGTGTTATAAGCAGATCGAATGATTCTCGTCTCAGCGGCAGTGTTGTAGATGGAACATACAAATCAAGCCTCTTCGTCATTGTTGCGGCCTTAGAGTGACGGAACTCGTTATCAGATCTCGCTTCTTCGGCAGTGTTGTAAGTAGATCGAATGATTCTCGTCTCAGCGGCAGTATTGTAGATAGAACATACAAATCAAGCCTCTTTGTCAGTGTTGCGGCTTTAGAGTGACAGAACTCGTCTTCAGATCTCGCTTCTTCGGCAGTGTTGTAAGCAGATCAAATGATTCTCATCTCAGCGGCAGTGTTGTAGATGGAACATACAAATCAAGCCTCTTCGTCAGTGTTGCGGCTTTAGAGTGACAGAACTCGTCATCAGATCTTGCTTCTTCGGTAGTGTTGCAAGCAGATCGAAAGATTCTCTTCAACGGCAGTGTTGTAGATGGATCAGCCAAATCAAGCCTCTTCGTCAGTGTTGCGGCTTTAGAGTGACAGAACTCGTCATAAGATCTCGCTTCTTCGGTAGTGTTGCAAGCAGATCAAAAGATTCTCTTCAACGGCAGTGTTGTAGATGGATCAGCCAAATCATGCTTCATTAGTGTTGCAGTTTAGAGTGACAGAACTCGTCATCAGATCTCGCTTCTTCGACAGTGTTGTAAGCAGGTCGAATGATTCTCATCTCAGCGGCAGTGTTGTAGATGGATCAGACAAATCGTGCTTCGTCAGTATTGCAGCTTTAGAGCGACAGAAACTCGTCATGGATCTTGCTTCTCCGGCGGTGTTGTAAGTGGATCAAGTATCGCTCTCCGTCTCGTCGGTAGTGATTGTAGATGGATCAAATAGAACGTCCGTGTTGTAGTTTAATCGAGCATCAGAATTCATCGACAGATCTTGCTTCTTCGGCAGTACAGCAGTTAGATCATATATTAGTGCTCGTCACCAGATCGTGTCTCTTCGGTAGTGTTGTGGCTAGATCAGAATCTTCAGCAATGGATCTCGCTTCTCCGGCGGTGTTGTAAGTAGATCAAGTATCGCTCTCCGTCTCGTCGGCAGTGATTGTAGATGGATCAAATGGAACGTCAATGTTGCAGTTTAATCGAGCATCAGAATTCATCGACAGATCTTGCTTCTTCGGCAGTGCAACAGTTAGATCAGATATTAGTGCTCGTCACCAGATCGTGTCTCTTCGGCAGTGTTGTGGCTAGATCAGAATCTTCAGCAATGGATCTCGCTTCTCCGGCGATGTTGTAAGTGGATCAAGTATCGCTCTCCGTCTCGTCGGTAGTGATTGAAGATGGATCAAATAGAACGTCCGTGTTGTAGTTTAATCGAGCATCAGAATTCATCGACAGATCTTGCTTCTTCGGCAGTGCAGCAGTTAGATCATATATTAGTGCTCGTCACCAGATCGTGTCTCTTCGGCAGTGTTATGGCTAGATCAGAATCTTCAGCAATGGATCTCGCTTCTCCGGCGGTGTTGTAAGTGGATCAAGTATCGCTCTCCGTCTCGTCGGCAGTGATTGTAGATGGATCAAATGGAAAGTCAATGTTGCAGTTTAATCGAGCATCAGAATTCATCGACAGATCTTGCTTCTTCGGTAGTGCAGCAGTTAGATCAGATATTAGTGCTCGTCACCAGATCGTGTCTCTTCGGCAGTGTTGTGGCTAGATCAAAATCTTCAGCAATGGATCTCGCTTCTCCGGCGGTGTTGTAAGTGGATCAAGTACCGCTCTCCGTCTCGTCGACAATGATTGTAGATGGATCAAATGGAACGTCAGTGTTGCAGTTTAATCGAGCATCAGAATTCATCGACAGATCTTGCTTCTTCGGTAGTGCAGCAGTTAGATCAGATATTAGTGCTCGTCATCAGATCGTGTCTCTTCGGCAGTGTTACGGCTAGATCAGAATCTTCAGCAATAGACCTCACTTCTCCGGCGGTGTTGTAAGTGGATCAAGTATTGCTCTCCGTCTCGTCGGCAGTGTTTGTAGATGGATCAAGTAGAACGTCAGTGTTGCAGTTTAATTGAGCACCAGAATTCATCGCTAGATCTCACTTCTTCAGCAGTGCAGCAGTTAGATCAGATATCAGTGCTCGTGTCTCTCCGGTAGTGTTTCGGCTAGATCAAATATTGTGCCTATCTCATCGGCAGTTTTGAGATGGATTAAAGTTTGCAGACCTTGCTTCTTCGGCAGTGTTGCAGTTAGGTCAAGTCTTCACTAGAAATAGTAGCATTATCATTTTAGCTCGAGTTTTGTGCCATCTTCTCCAACGAATCATCAGTTTTGAAGATTTTGTGGACAAGGGCGGTGGAGTACGTCAAGAAGAGGCGGTGGCCAAAAGAACCCTTACCTTACCAAAAGAACCCTTACCTTACCAAGAAGAACTCTTACCTTACCAAAGAAGAACCCTGAAGCCAAACCTGATGAAATGGTTTATTCCTTATCTTTGCTCTATTATCGTTACACAACAATGAGCAAAGAGGGGCAGCTGTAATAACCCATTATATACAACCCAGACCAAACTTCTTTTTATTATTATTATCAGATCCAAAAAATATAAAACAAAGCCCAAAACCAACACGACCCAATACAATCCAATCCAAGAGCCCATCTGATGCCCTAACTTATATCTAACCCTAAGCTAAACCTTCTCCAGCCACCCAAGCAGCAGCAGCCTCTTACGTCCATCAGTCTCCCGTGCGTGGCCGCCACGCGCGGCGATTCAAATCGCGCGTGGTGGTCACGCGCTCGTCTCATTGGTCCTCAGGGACGGCCACCGCTTCGGTCTTGTCTCCACCGCCCCACCGCCTTTAAATCTGCAGAGAAAAGAGATTATTAGGCCTAGAGTCTTAGATCTAAAATAGGATAAGAATCCTATATTTTATTTTGCAATATGTTGCGAAAATGGGTATAAATACCCCTAAAATATGCTTGTAATACCGGTTAAAAAAACCGGCCACCAGAATCGAAACAAAAGCCACTATTTCGAACCAAAATCAGTCAAAAAAACGAGTCCATATTAGCATATTCGAAGCAAAAAATAAGGAAAGGGGATAGATCCAAGTCGATCGAAGCAAAGAAACACGAAATATTAAGGTAAAAATAGATAAACCGAGTACTTATCTCTCCGATCTGTGACGATCCGTGCCTTTATTCGCAAAATCGAGCCTGTATTCGACTTCAGCGCTTCGAGACGTGTTGGAAAAGTGCCTCCTTTCCCATCGCTGACGACCGACACGACGGCCGGCAGCCGTGAGCCACCGCGGCGGTGCTATTCCGACGCCGACAAGTGCAAAGAGGCTTGAGCTGCTCTCCTTTGCTCTGTATGGGGACTGTTAGAGTAGCAGGGATGCAAATGAATCCAAAAATGACAAAGAGGGGTTTTATATCACTAAGGAAACGACACCGTTTTGGTGCCGGGTCATCGGGCCCAAAACGGCACTGTTTCGGCAACCACAGACCCGCTCCGAATCCGGTTCCATGACTCGACCCGAGCGTTTACCCGGACTTATGGGTAATTTGTGGCCTATGTCCCTACACTTTGAGCGCCTTCACCCTACAGCTGCCCAGTTTGTCTTGCATTCAATTTTAGTCACTGTTTTTTCAATTAAGTCCTCATTTTGTTAATTTCTTTCAATTTCACCATAATTTTGTTATATTTTAACCCCTAAATGTTTAATATTTTACAGGATTAGTCCCTGGAAATTTAATTATTATTATCTTATTTATTATTATTATTACTAAATATGTACTAACTACTTTTTTATTATTACAGATTTTGCAAACGAATTAATATTTTCGATCGTATAAAATATTGTGTAATCGACAGGTGCCGATTTCGGGCGTTGTGAGGGTGCTCATCCTTCCTCACACGTAACAGACTCCCGAACCCGCTCTAGTTCGTAGATGCATTTTTGGTGTTCTAATCGCACCGGTATATAAAAATCGATTGGTGGCGACTCCCCAAACGAAAACCGGTGATTACATTGTCATATTCGTCGGACAATGAATAAGATTGATGATAGGTTAGCCAAAATGGCTTAATTTGGTGATGTTCCTTTATTTGGAGAATTGGATTTCTCGTCTTTTATCTTCATATTTCCACCGGATGCAGTTTTCGCTTTGGTTCATGATGTCTTATAACTCCATGAGGGTGTGAGTCTCTAATGTTTACTTAGATGTTTCTTTTATCATTTTCTAATTACTATTAAGTGTGCTCTTTTTCCCTCATTTAGGTTTAGAAAGGTTTTTTAATGAGGCACTTGATAGTATGTTTCTCTCTCAATTTTATAAAAATAAATTAAGAACATACTTGTAACCCCTTACTCTTGACTTAAGATATAAAATAGGTTAAAATTAATATTTTATAACTTGTTCGTTAAGTAAAGTAGAAAGTAATTTAAAATATCAAAGTTACACCACAACCGGTAAAATATAATTTAAAAATAAGTACTCTAAATAATTTTATTAAAATTAAATATCCGAAACAATGCATGGAACGTAAAGATATCTCGATCCCTAATAACCCTAAAACAATTAAAGTAAAAATCTTTGGTAACTAAACATACTGAAAATATCGAGAAAAACAAATATCCGGTTGAGAGCTCCGAGTACCAACTTCTAGGGCCGAGTATCTTAAATCTTAAATTAAAAGGGTGAGTTATAAAGCCTAGTGTGTCTCTAAAATGCATTTACATTATCACTCAACCCACAGTCACAAATATAATATATAAATATTCACAGTAATTAACACAATGAGTGATGAATGCAATGTCACAGAGAATGCAGTCCCATACTCCGAACGCCAATCACAGTGGTGGCAAAGCCAACCGATCACAGTAGAGATAGTTTCCCAGAACCCCTCACCCCTTATTTCGCCAAATATAGTTGTGGTAAAAACCACCTTCCTCCGTACAATCCACCCCATGCACATGTAATACTATGAATGCAAATGATCACAATGTCACACCATAATTAACCGCATAAAACACGAATCACACTGTTCAAGTAGTTTGTTCAGAGTAACACAAGGAAATCTCAAGTTCACAGTATCACAATTACAGTTATACACATAATACAAATCTAGCACAGAAAGAGAACACACCTCTCGAAGCACAAGTACTATCACCGACATAGGCGTTTCCTACGGTCTGAGCTGGGTCTTGCTCTTGCGGAGTCAGAGTCTTGAGCGATGTTTGCAGAAGTCAGTTGTACTCGAGGCGGAGGTAAGGAAGGTAAAACATCCTCTTCCGAGTCTGCATCGTCTGAAAAAGACCACAAAACCCCAATTAAACTCTTATCCAAGTCAACTTACCCAAACTATACTTAAAACGGTCAAAACAGGGCTTTTGGGTTCGAATTTGACAAAACAGACTGCAAAAATGGACTTAGGACGTCGAAAAAGGTCAAGGTAGGGTCTTTCGAAAATAGTCAACTCGGGTCAAAAAGTCAGTGGGTCAAAGTCAATGGTCAATGGGTCAAAGTCAACGGGTCAACGTCACTACTGACGTCATCGATGACATCACGGATGACATCATCGCTGATGTTACAAATAACGTCATCACAGGTCAAGGTCAAACCGGGTTGGGTAAGGGTCACAGGTACAAGTCGGGTCACGAAGCGGGTCGGGTTTCCGGGTCACGGTTCTAGTTTACACCAACAGACCGGTTCGGTTCTGTTTTCTCCCCTTACACCAAAGAATCGGTCCGATTCAGCCCACAAACTCCCCCACTGCCAAAATAACCAAACCCTAGTTCTATCCCTACTTAACATGGCAGCCACTTGATTGTCGACGGTGAACTGACTGACGATGGCCACGATAATCGCTCCCGACCATCCCTACACTCCTTTCTTTAACCAAACCGTCGACGGACTGGAACAATGATCAATACAAGCCCCCGACAAAGCTTCATACAACCACCACCCCTCCAATCACTACTAACCGAAAACCCTTAACTCCAACGACAACCCTAACCCATTACACTAACAACTCCGGCGACCTCCATACTCTCAACCTCAACTAACCCCATCCCGACGCAACCAAGAAACCAACAACTACAACAGTCTCGTCAACCACCCCAAGCAACACAAGCGAAAGGAGAGAACCAACTTACCGTCGGTCGCAAAACCCAAAGACAAACGCCAATGAACAGAAGAAACGAAGGAAAAAAAACTAATGGTGGAGAGGGAAGAAAGACAAGACGGCAGAGAAAAGATCAAGATATACCCAAAAAACTTTTAATCCAAATAGGTTTAAGATTCAAGTAAAACTCAGAAATACCCTTAAGAATAGTCCTAATTTAAATTAAATTAGGGTTTCCAGATTTGGAGAAAAGTGAATTTAGGGTTTTTACTTGATTAAATTTTCAGAGTGTTACAATACTGATTAAGAGGGGAAAAATCACCAGTGAGATTGTGAAAGAATAAAATAATATGATAACTTGCTATATATGATTTTTTCTTATAATTAAATTATTTTTAATTTTTAATAATATATATATCAAAATAAAAAATTAATATTAAATATTATTTTATTAAAAAATAGATAAAATATTAAAATATAAAATATAAAAATGTGATATCAAATATATAATTATCCTTTGATAAATTTAATAATTATTTTATAATAATTTAATCAATGTGGTGTTTACTTAACCTTTAAAAGTTCTGGACCTGTTCTCTCCTCTCCTCACCGCCGCTAGACAAAAGTTTGCCTCAAGTTTCATATAGACAGGGAAATTAAATTAAGGTAATTTCCGAAACCCTAAACCTAATTTTAACATTGATTTCTACATTGAATCGTGAAATAGATTTTCAGTTACCTGTTCTCTGCATCTGCGTCACTCTTATATAATTGATTTTCGGCCGCGATCCATTGCAATCAAGGCCATTAGCGGCGGCGCTACGCCTCCGCTATTTGAAACTACTTCTTACTGGTTCTTTGCTAAATCCATTAAAGTTTCCTCCTTTTTGGTTTAATTTTTTTTAATTTCTGGTTATAGTGCCCAAAGGAGTTGCATTTGCTAGGGTACAGGTGCCTAAACTACCTACAATATGGTAATTTCCACTCTCTGTCTTTGAATTTCCCCTTAAAGGATGATTATATGTTTTTTAATCTTGATATCAATAACTTGCAATGGATGATTATGTTTTTCAGTCGGGCAGGAAAGAAACAGTCTTGGATTTGGCTAAATTTGTAGACAAAGGTGTTCAGGTCAAACTCACTGGTGGTAGACAAGGTCTGTTGATGTGCTTTCAGTTTCTCTTTTTTTATCATAAAGGACTGATTTCGTATTGGAGAATCGAATGTTATGCCGAATTTAGATTACCAGTAGTGCTAAAGAATTGCCATATAGAAATAATTTGACACCATGGATCTACTGTTATTTCATCAAGTAACTTACCGGTCTCTAATGCCATGTATTGTGACATGTCATGTACCCTAGATGTTTGGAGGTCATTTTCTTTTTCCCATGATTTGTTGGATCGAGTTGGTTTATCATCTATTTTATGTTACTTTTTTTTTTTTTTCTGTTTTAGTCACAGGGACATTAAAGGGATATGACCAGCTACTAAATCTTGTCCTGGATGAAGCTGTAGAGTTTCTTCGAGGTAATTGCTTTTGGCGCTTTGTGAACATGTTTATTTGTGTGGTAGAATACATCTTGCTAGATTTTGAACTATATTCATTGATGAATGTTGGACACCTTAAGGAGACACCAAATACATGAAAAAGAAAAACTGATCATACTTGTATTGGACACATACCCTCATCTTACACTAGTCAAGGTAGCATAGGTTCAATGCTAGTATTTCCCTTGTTTTCCTCGTGTAAATTATTTGTCTTGTCTACAGTTACCGTCAATTCTCCCATACCACAAAAAAAGTGTATGCTTCTTTTGCTGTCCAGTATAAATGAAAAAAAAAGTAGTACGATATGCTGTGATTTAGTTTTCCCTCTTAAATTGAAAATTGCAATTTGCAGTGTGCTTGTTGCTTACTTCCCTTTAATTAGCTTCAAAAGCATTCAGGAAACAGATCACGGAAGTCGCTTCCATAAATTTCGTAGAGTTTTTAATCTGGAAGTGTATGCTTTATGGATAATCTCTAAACATGTAATCTGATGATCTTTTTACAGAATTGAACTTATAGGCAATTTTTTATCGCAAATTTTGATGTGAGTAGTTAGTTGATTGGTATTCTCAATAGTCCGAAACTTGCTGTTATAGTTCTATTTGTGGTGTAAGCAACTAAGACTGTTGACAGTTGCAAACCGAAACTTGAAAATACTGGGAGGTTTTGGTATCTCCTTTATGTTCTTTCTGAAATTGTTTTATATATCGACCATTAACAAAAACTTGAATTGCTTTGTTATTTATGGATTCTCTGCAGACCAGGATGATCCATTGAAGACTACTGATCAGACTAGGCGTCTTGGCTTGATAGTATGTTCTTTCTTCCCTTCCCTTATGTACCCTTTTACCGTTTTTTGTTCAATTTTGATAAGTAATCTAAACTTTTCCAGCAATGCATGTATTTTCTCCTCTGGATTTGAATGTATTTAAAAACACGAGTCTATGACCTGAGAATAATTTGGCCGTTTACATGTCTAAACCGTATTCTCGTAGAATCCACTTTAGAAACATTAGTCTCAATTGTGTTGTTAGGTATAGAGGTATCTAATTTCCAATTTGGACTATAATTTCAGCATCAGCAAGATTGTCTAAATTTCCAATAGGCAATGTTGTTAAATTTAAGCTCTTGTTAATACTGATTCGGAATGATTTTTGTATGTGTCGTAGATTATCTTGAATAATATGAGTAAACGTAACAGAAATCCAAAGGGTTTATAGAATGTCACTACAAACACCATATAAGATTTGATGTTGAAGAATACACACTTCCTTTGATGCAGGTTTGTAGGGGCACGGCGGTTATGCTTGTGTCGCCAACCGATGGCACAGATGAGATTGCCAATCCTTTTACTCAGCCAGATGGAGCCTGATCTGAGTCTGATCCATCTTCGAAATGGGAGTATGGCATTTCTTTGCTGTCCACTTATCTTTCTAACAATTTCAAGTATATTTCTATTTCCATGTTTAATTCTCTAAAGCATCAAAACACAAACCTGTAATATTATTCGAATTCGAAGCACCGTAGCCGCTAGTATAGTATTAGGGTGTTTTCTTTCTATGCATTTAGCGTACTTGAAATCGTCGTTTAAGCTGAATTATCGTCGACACCATCAACGGATACGTCCGACTTGTCGATTTGTTGCGTTAGTTCCTTTGGTGACCTGTATTTGCTATGTTGAATGCTCTTATTTTTTACAAGTTTCGGACTATGAGCAACCTATGTGACTAGGTATATGGTAATTACTTTATGCACGCGCTTATGAAATTTTTTATTAGTTTTAGGGTCTAAGGATTTTATTTATAATTTATGATTTAGGGTTTAAGTATAATAGTTTTAAATTTTATAGGTTGTTGATAAAATGTTATGTTTAGGGTTAAAATTTAGGGTTTATAGATTAAAAGTTAAATCTTAATTATAATACCCTAAAACCTTAAAATTTAACTTTAAACCTTATTTTTTAGTCTTGAACTTTAAATTTTAAATATATATTAAAATTATTAAACTCTAGAAAGTAAACCAAAAATTTTCACTACATGTATTACAGGATAATAATTATAGTTTAATTTGAATATTATTTTTATTATTTATTAAAATATTTATTTATAATTCATCAACATGTGGGGTTAACTATCCAGAAAAGACAAAAATATTCTTTAATTCCCCACTAATGTGATTGAACTTAGTTTATTTTTCAAATATATGATACTTTCTATACTGATTTCAAAAATAAAATTATTTGTCATCAATTCTGAACAATTATTGAATATTAAATTAAATAAAAATTAGTATTTTGAACATTTTTTTAAATACATGCTGTAATTAATCTAATTATTGTTTAAAATTAATATTTTTGATGTTAATTTTAATTTTTTATTTCAACTTAATTGTCATCGATGTCATCTTCAAAATTATTGTACAATGTATAATATCTTCTTAAAATAATAAATTTTATTATATTTAAAATATTAAAAAAATATTTTATTAAATTTGTCGTTTAACTATAGTTTAACTTGAATGTTATTTTTTTATCATATAATAAGTTCAATAATTAGGCAGAGGTTTTATTCTAAACTCAGCTTTGTTTAATTTTGAACAATATGATGATAACATGTCCTTTTATTGAAAGATAAAATTTATTAAATTATTTAAAATTAAAATTATTATTAAATTAATAAAATTTTAAATATTGAAAATTATTTTATTGAATTTTCTAATTATGCTTTTATTATTTTTTATTATTTTTTTAATTTTCAGGATTTTGTACTAATTAATCCGGATTAACATGTGTCGTACATTTAAATTTAATAGATGGATTTTTTAATAGAGTTTTTTTTTGTATATATTATATCTTAAATTTAAAATTTATTTAAACAGAATCAAACTATTCCCACTTGGATTAGCCTTGTTAATTACATTCTTATTTAATTATTTTTTATATTACAATATTTTTTTTTACTTGAGCTCCACCCTAAGAAAAATATTGCACCGCCTTTAAATATTATTATATTAACAAATACCAATAATGATTCCCTCCGTAAGGGTAGCATCCTTGCTCTTAAATGCCCATATGCTAAAATTACATTATATTACTTTTATATTAAATTAATAATAATAATTAAAGCTTTACCCAAGAAAAAGGACATGATTTACTATTTCAAAACTAATTAAATAATAATAATTAATTTGAATTAGTATCGAACGATAGAATGTATAAAAGTTATAGATTAAAATTAGAGCATTTTTCTCTGCCCAAATATTTGTGAAAATCTTGTTTATACGAATTCTTCTATTTTAGGAGATTTTATATCATGAACCTTTTCTATCACGTCATCCATGATTCATGCTATCTGGTACGTTATTTTTAAATAACTACTTGATAATTGTCACTCATTAATTACATGTAAGAAAGAGATGATGATTCCCCTTAAAAATATGAGATGGATGAATCTGACTGGTTGGATACTTTGTTTAGACTTTTCGGTTTAGAGATTTAAATGTAATAGTTTTGAATTTAGAAACTATTGATACAATTTTAGATTTAATGTTAAAATTTAGGGTTTATAGGTTAAAATCTAAACTCGTAAGTATTATCCTAAAATTTAAACTACAAACCTTTAAATTTAAACTAAACCCTAAGTTCTCTAAATTTTAAAACTTTACATTAAAACCATTAAGCTCTTAAACCCTAAATTAAAACCCTAAACTCTAAAATTAAGACGCACGTAAAACAAAAAGTATTTACTGTATGTAAATGTGAAAACAAAGTTACACAAACACCTTAGTTTAGAGTTTATGAACTCTATTTAAGGTTTAGGTTTTAACTATAGTTGTTTTAAATTTAGCTCTAAATTCTAAATTCTAGCCATTAATCTTACATTTTAAACCACTATACTAGATTAAAAAACTCTAAACCCTAAACCAAAACTATAAACCTCAAAATTAAATCACATGCAAAAATAAAAAGATTTCACCATTGTGTATAGGATAATAGTCCTAAAATTATTCCTATATCGTACTATATTATACGTGTATTTTTATTTTAAGTCTCTAATGATTTGTTTATAATAATATTTTAATTACAAAACTAAAGTATATATTTTAAAAAAATTATAGTCGAACACATAAATAATATAAAATATATTTTACCGTTTATTATTCTAGAATTCGTAAAAACATAGAATCATAATCGAATTATTAAAATTAAATTTTTAATTAAGATCTATTGATTAATCTAATTTTATTTTATATAAATTTAAAATTTAACTGAAAATATAATATACTTTTGTTTAATTAAAATAAAATTTCATAATTTAAATCCAAAAAATAACAAATCTTTAGAATGATAGAAAAGTTCTAGGACGAGGCGGATTAAAATGAAGTTAAAATAAGACGAAATTAAATTAGGGTAAACTACTTTAGTAGTCACCCAACAATTAAAGATACCTATTTCGGTCACTGAATTATCGAACTCGTCAATCAAGCTATTTAATTTATTAAATCGACCTATTTTGGTCATCATCGTTAAAATTCTAACGCTGAAGGTGACGCGTTAGTTAAGTAAAATATGTAAAATTATATATTTCATCCTTATAAATTTTTATTATTATTTTAATTTAATTTTAATTTTAATTAAAAAATAAAATTAATCATCCAATTTAGTGATGATACGTCACCACTTAGTTCGTGAAAAATAAAGGGAAGAAAAAAATGAAAAAAGTAAGGTTGTAGGAGTTTCAACCCAATGGGCAACAAGCATCTTAACCACTAAAATGTGACTTTATTCATGTAATTATTTTATAACATAATCTACTTAAATCATACTCTTTAAGAAAATCCTAACTACTATCATCGGTTTATATTTCATCTTGTCTTTCTTCCTCTACATTGTATCTTTAAGACTATGGTGTTGTTGTGAGTTTAAATCTTCAATCCCTTCGAAGTCATCATCATCACTGCCAACATTCTTATCGGTCATCGTTTTTTATTGGTTCAAATGGTCTTCTTTCTTGGATGGTCTAGTAGTAAAGTACTTGATCTTGATCCTAGAAAAAAGTTTCACTACGACCAAAAATAAGAAAACTCTGTTATTTTGAAGCTAAAACGACGAGTCAATTGGACCTGAAAAGTCAAAGAGAATATAATGTACGAAAAAAGAAAGGAAAGGAGATGGAGATTTAACAGATAAATACAAAAGATTTGAAGAAAAAAATGAAAAAGGAAAAGGAATTAACACCATGATTTTGGTTTTTTCTCTTAGGTGAACAGAGTATGGAAGAAAAAAGGAGAAAGAAGAAGTCGATGATAGTATTTAGGATTTTCTCAAATATTATGTTTTAAATACATTATGTTATAAAATAATTATAGGAATAAAGTCATAGTCCAATGGTTAAGATGTTTGTTGCTCATCATTCAACCTGAGTTTAAACCCCACAAGTTCAATTTGTTTTTTTTTTTCACCAACCAGGTGGTGACATAGATCATAAGAGATAAGCGAGGAAGAACTTTGAAAGAACTCTCAAGAATAAAGAAAAAACGAAAAGAACGCTTAGAGAATTTAGAATAAATATCTTTTTTTCTTGGAAACTCGAAATACTCTTATATATCAAATGAGGTGGGGAATGCCTCTATTTATACTTGAGTTCCCTTAATCCGACAGTCTATACAGATTTATATAAATGGCTAAGATACAACCCTATTCATTTATAAAGCATAATTATAGAAACATTTCCAACTAACTATGGCAAGAATCTCCATGTTCACACGGTGTGTTCATATAGGATGAATGGATAAGTCACCCTCCATGGATCAGACCAACGTTAGTGGTCTTCTCAAGTCCAAAATCATCATTGGAATTAGTTGGGCAGCATAAATCCATCATGTGGTAACAATGGCTCAGACCTCGACTTACGGCTCGTGACATTCTCCCTTCAAACTTGGCGACGCCCTCGTCGTGCCTCTCGAACAAGTATGAGGTTGATCCCAAAGCTTCTTTTCGCGTACCTTGGCTTGCTTCTAACTTAGAATCTGGTGTGCTTGTCCACTCTCCCTATAAAGGGCACGAAACTATGATTTAGTTGTCCTCCCATAAGGACTACTCGCCTTGGTTTGTACCGCCATGTAACATCAACCGTCTCAGGTACATCTTCACCACTATCCCTGTGTTCAAGAGATACCTCACTTATCGTCCCGACATTTACTCTACGCACCAATTCTTCGTTCGTGAAGCTTGATGCCCCATTGTTCCTCGACAATGCAATACCCATCGACACTTCTTGTCCTTTGAAGTTCGATGCCTCAACCACCTCTATCATGGATGGCTCCTCGATGGCTTCTACACCATCAGTTTAGGGCAACTGTTACCTATCCAATGAAGTGTCCTTAACTATCGCCTATAACACGACGACTCATTGGCTTGGAACATCTTCGACATGTTGAATAACTGTCAGTTTCTTGGTCTCTCGCCCAATGTCTTGTTGTATGGTCATAACACACCGTTGTCTAGGATCTAAGATGCACATGGCTTTGGCACACAAAAAGATAATTGCTTGCATACAGGTATAGAAGTTCAGTCTTAAAATAAAATCAAATTCTTCTAACTCGATTACCTTGAAATCTTTGTTGTCCATTCATTCACTGATTTGTATCTCAAATTTTCGCACAGTCCCCATAACTAGAGCTTCCTTGGTATTCACGGTCTTGATATTACTTGTTGAGTCCATAACTTTAAGACCAAGCTTTTCTACAATCATCTTGGACATGATCAAATCGCTTACTCTAGTGTCCACCAAAACACTTTTAGATTGTCCTACCACGTTGATGTCGATAAACATCAACTGTTTTTTGCTTTTGACCTTTTCTCGTCTTGACAAAATTAAGAATCATCAAGCTAATCTTTGCAACCCCTTTACTCTTGGGCTCGTCCTCCTTGGATTGATTAACTCGATCAAGACATTCTCACGCTAAATGTGACCCCTTACATCGGTAACACTTTCGAATCACCCTAAGTTTTCCTCCTTTGACGTTGACGATTGCACCAAGTCTACCTAGTTCACCATCTGAACCGTCATCCTCATGAACAATGACATCGAGACAACTTTTCTTAGGACAATCCTTCACTACATGTGGACCATTACAATGGTAACACCTAACAACTCCTTGATCCTTCCGCTCATATGGCTTCTCATATCGGTTAGGCTTGATCGATGGCTTGCCATCATTGCTATTATCTCCGAACATATCCTCGTCTCTTCTACCATTACCCTTGCCACAGGGCTTGAAAGACTTGGACTCCATAAACTTGTAACCACCGTACTCGGTCAGGGACTCTGTAATGGCTAGGGCTTTGAAAGTTCTTGCACATCTTTCCATTGTAACTTGATCTCGACCCATGTTTTCAGTTCATTCATGAACGTGAAAAAAGCATATTTTTCACAAAAATCGAGTATTAGAAGTTGTAGTTCGCTAAACTCCTGAATGCAATCCGTAATGGATCCTTCGTGTTGAAACCTCCTAAATTTGGACATGGCTTCTCTTTCAGTGTTACTCGGGCAAAACTAATATTTAAACTCCGCTTGGAACTCTCCCTAGGTTCCAACAATCATGTCTCAATTATTCTCATCGCCACCATAACAAGGCAACAATAGTCAAATAAACAGCAATGTTTACCTTATTAGCATCGTTAGTGATACCCATTCCCCGAAAGTATTGCTCCATGCACCAAATAAAGTTCTCGACATGTTTTGTCGATCGAGTTTTCTTGAACTCTTTTGGTTTTGGGAAGTACTTCATTAGTCTAGATGTTGTTGGGTTTAATACACCGTTTCGCATGACAGGCTGATAAACCATGCCTTCAGTTTCATTTTCACCCTTAATGCCTCAAACTTGGCTTCAAGAGCATATCTTCTTCACTTCTAGATAATCATCTTGGTCATCCAATTTTTTGAGGCGTGTATCCACCACGTCGAGTCACTCCGTAGAATCCTTCATAAATCCCTCAAGCTTAGTAACCTTGTCCTCAAGTGCTGATAATTTATCTGTGAGTTAGCTCGACTTTCTTGTCAGCCTCGGTTTTCACGTCCTTCTAGTTCACAACAACATTTTTCCTCTTTAGTGTCATCTCATAGATGATTAATTTTATTTTTTAATTTAAAATTAAGATTAAATTAAAATAATAAATAAATTATAAGATAAAATATGTAATTTTACATATTTCACTTAACTAGCACGTTACTTTCTCTGTTAGAATTTTAACAACAGTGATCAAAATAAATTGATTTAATAAATTAGATGACCTAATTCACAAGTTCAATAATTTGGTGACAAAAATAAATATCCTCAATTAGTTAGATCACTATCAAAGTAATTTATTATCTAAATTATTATAAAATTGTCAGAATTTTGACATTTAACTCGCCTCAGGTAGAAAAATCCGTAGAAAATCAAGCCGATAAAGGCACCTCGAAAAAAGACATTGAATCGAGATTGATAACAACAATCATCAATTTGATCGTGAAATCATTATTGAACAATATTTTATTGTATTTTTTAAAATTTCTATTAATTCGATTAACTCTTTTAATAATATTTTTTCTATATTAATCTCGAAGTAATAACTTTACAGATAAAAAAAGTGCTAAAAACAGAATATTTAAACTGAATTATCAAAAAATCATTTTGTCCATAATAATTTAAATAAAATAATTCATTTAAACTCATTTATATTATATTTTTATATCTTTAAAAATAATATATAAAATAAACAATTTACCTATTTAAAAGAAACTCGAAAGATTACAATCTGAAGACGAATACTAAAAATAAAAAAATAATAAATCCTAAAACAAATACAAAATAATTCTTAAAATTATTTTTTTCCAGGGAAAAAAAGTGAAATGAAACTAGAAGATTGGATCATCTTCTTCATCTTCAACAATCTTGACGGGAATATTTGGATATTTTTTGAAACGATCTTTGAGATCGAGCATCCATAACCAAAGCTAGCTAAATTTTCCAGGTAGAAAAATGGAGAAAATATATTTAATTTTAATATTTTGATAAAAAAAACATGAGAATTCAGACTTTGATTATCTTCGCCGCTTTAACCACGGGATTTTCCCTGGCGATCGCCTCGCGTCCCACCGCCTTGTAATCGTAACTGCAATCGTGTCGATCTGAATACCGATGATCCGCGCAGAAGAGATCACCGCATCTACACCGAAACCCGGTCAACCCGACCCGTTTTCTACATCCGGAACACCGGTTCACCGCCTTCTTCTCCGAACCTGCGATCCGTGAAAGCGCCGTCGTTTTAGGCTGGGAACAATCGGATCTCTTGTTCGACGAACGAGACAACGTGGATCTCGACGATTTAGAAGTAGTAACAGCTGCGGATGAGACGGCGGGGGTTGCGGTGGCGTTGAAACAGTTTTGACAGAGGTTTTTGGTGGCCGGATTTCCTATTACCCCGCAGTTGTTGACGCAGAGCGTCATGGTTTCTGGTACCTTGAACTCGGTTTCTTCCTTCTCTGTTCTTTGTGCGGCCATTGTTTTTCTCTTCTTTTTTGTTCTTACGAAGGGAAGAAATAGAAAAGTAGGGGAAGGGAAAACGAGAGAAAATTGGGTGTTTGGCTTTGGGGAGAAATGTAGGGATTTGAAGGGATTGAGAGGTCGGTAATGGCGATGGAATTTGAACCTCAGAGTATTAACCTCTTTATATATATATATACACACCAACTGGTATTAATGAAAAAGACATTTAGAGTGCCTCTATAATAATTATTTTGTTTTTTAAATTTAATATTTTATTATGAGTTAAAATAATATTTAATAGATAAAATTAGAGGTGTTTATCGAGTGAGTCAATTACAATTAACAGCGGATCCATCTCTTATGTAAGGTAGGTACGGGTTTATCTAAAATTTTTCAAAGTTTATATATTTTTATGAATTAATCTTTCATATATTTTTATGAATTAATCTTTAAATTTTTATAATATTTAAATTTTATGTTCACTTTGAGATTTTAAAATTTTATTTCTATTCACCCTTAAATTTTATATGTGCCCCTGATCATGAGTTAAATAGTATTTGACTCGTGTTTATTAAAAAATTATTACTCGACTCAAATAAATTTTTAGATCTGCCACTAATCACGAGTTAAATAGTATTCAACTCGTGTTTATTAAAAATTTACTCGACTCGACTCTTTGCTTATTAAGTTCATTAAAATTATATTCTATTCGTACATGTTAAAAAAATTGTGACTCAATTCAACTTTCTATTTATTTAACTTTATTCGTTATTAATTAAATTCACTAAAAACTTTATTTTATTTTTTAATATTTGATTGTATTTTTATATAATGATAATAATTTGACATAATTTATTATTTTTATTGAAATAACATAAATATGATGAGGGCAATGTTGTCCTTAAAACTAATCAAAGTTGTCAACTTGAGCTTTCCACTTTTTCAAGTTGCAATTTCACTTGTTCGGTGAATGGCTGAGCAATTTGTCTCAAGCAGAGCAGCTTTCTCCCATCACCAACATCATAAAAAATGAGAGGAAATCTCGACCCTTCATTTTATCTGTAAAAGTATAATTGAATGAGTACCGTTGGTAATGGATCGGATTTAAATGGCGCTTATTTGTTATTATAGTGATCTTTTTTTGTTTTGGACCATCAAATTGAATATGGATACGCGGTTTGCGCTCGTGGATAGTTTATCACGACGCTCGATTCTGATTTGCGATTCTCAATGGTCTTTCAATAGATTAATCCTTTTTTGTGGTTCGTTTGCTGATGCAATCAGATTTCTTCACGTCTATTTTTTCGATCGAATCTTTGGATAAGTTTTTAAACTTTTTTCATGTATGATCCTTGTATGTCCTAAAGTGGCTAGTTTTAAGAAAATTTTCAAATTATATATTTAGTTTACAATGATAATTGTAAACCATTATTGCAATATTCGGTATTTTCTCGTTTAATAAAATTAGTTGTTTCTATTAAAAAATTGTTATCCAATCTATTCATCACCCATTAGATCATTGATCAAATCTATTCTACTCATTAACTGCGGATGAAGTGAGTAAATCTGAGTCATAAATGAAATATATTATTAAAATTTTAAATTGAAATTATATGTAATAATTTATTAAAAATATTTAATAAAAATTAAAAATAGAATATTTTACATAGATTGATGAGATTTTACGTTGAAATGAGAGAAATGAAGAAGAATTAAAGAAAATTGAGAACGATTGAGATATAAAAGTTAAAAAAATCAAACGGGGCATAAAAATGACGAGAGAAGAAAAAAATATTAAATTTTAAACCACAATTTAAAAAATTAAAAAATACATATTTTTTATTTAATTTCTAGCTGAAATTACAAGAAAGTTTATAGCTTAAAAAGTCTTTTAAGATAATTAATATTTTTTAAAAATTAATATTATATTAATGGATGGATGGACGAGTGATGAATCAGATGATGAATTGAAAATTTTTCATCCAAATCCATCACCTTCTTCGTCCACCATTTACTTTAAATGAATAAAACTCAAATTTTATTAGATTTTCATTTATTTAATTGGATCGAATGTGTCGAATGAACCACCATTTATTTATTTATTATTATTATTTTTAATGTATGGAATCTAATATCAATCTTTTAATAAAATGTTTTTAAAGTTTGAATTTAAGTTTTTTAATTAAAAATTTAATATAAGCTATCAATACATTCGACAATTGTTGATTTTAAAATTAAATATAAGATATTATTATTTTAATTAAGTCTTATTTAAAAATACAATATTTATGAATATTATTTCATTTATCTTATATTCTATTAATTTTTAATTTTCCAAAGTAGAATGATTAAATTTTTGTAAATTAATTAGAGGGACTAACTTCTCGGTTTACGTTAAGCAGGAAATAAAATTCATAATTAGATTAAAAAATATGCTTAAATTATATTAAGAATAGGAGTGAATAAAATTTTATTCGACTCTAAAAAATTAAAATTTTTAAATCGGCTAATTCTAACTCAACTTTAAATTACACAAACTTAACTCGAAAATTTTTTAAATAAAGTTTGAGTTGTAAATTAGAAATTCGAATAACTCAAAATTTTAGTAATTATTGGGTTAAGTTTTAAGTTCGAGTTGAATCTGTAACACCCTGATCCGAATGTCACATTGGGCCTCCGGCCTAAAACCCGTATTTTAAAATTTTCTTTAAAAGTCCAATAATAAAATCAAACAGAGTCCAAAACCGATTTCATAAAATCCACTTAAATTAAATCAAGCCCAAAATAGTTTAAAGTAATTCGAAGCTCCAAAATATTATGGACCCATTAAAACATTCGACCCTAAATTAAAATAAACAGAGTTACAATTACATATAGGGTTCAACATAGTACTAGCTCACTATCTAATAAATGTACTCTGACAATACGGTCGATGTTGAAATCCAAACCTCGATGGTACTCCACGGGACCTGATTCACCTAACCTACGCACGAAAACACATTTCGAACGCTGAGCAACACAAGCTCAGTGGATACGCCAAACTCGGCCAACACCATGCATATCAAAAGCAGTAAAGCATGACATATAAAACTCGTACATGATATGATGGTCTAGCATGATTGCCTATCTCATGGCATAAATGAATGTATATTATCGCACACAGCATATACAAATCATATCAAGTCAATACACAAGAGTGAGGCCCGCGTCCACACAGCATTGGGATACTACACTCAGGATTGAGGCTGCCCTCAAATCGTATGCCCGGAATGTTACATCGGATATCTTCAGACGAGGCCGCCCAACGTTCGGAAAGGGGTGGAGGCCGCCCAACCAACCCTATGCTCGGAATGTTACATCGAACATCTTCGAGTGAGGTCGCCCAACACTCGGAATAAAAGTCTTCAATCATCACCCTACACGTTACATCGGATGGTCTTCAACGTGTTGCAATACTTATGGATATCCGGATTTCCAACACACAAAGACTCAAACCACACAAACGATCCACCTAGGATCATAGCACAACAAGATATTTAAGATTATCTCAATTAGTCTTTCGTAGTTATAACATCAATCTTAGTTCGATAATTCATTTTGTAGCTTTTAGATTAAAGTAATTATTTATTAGATTCACCAAGCCACAAAACTCTACTCAAACTTGGCCAAAATACACAGGGATATCGATACCCTTAAGTAGGGTATCGAAACACCCAGCATCGATGCCCACCCAAAGAGGGCATCGAAACACAAGGGTATCGATATCAGTATCGATATCATTATTGGTTAAATAAACTGCAAAACAGGGCGTTAGCACTGACAAGAAAAATTAAAGGAACGAACTGATAAAAAGTTTGACCGTGTCGTGATATGGAGGCCACTGCCTTAGAAACAAATCGCCCCGATGTGTGTACTCGCTACTTTAGGCGGTTGTCCCCCGAAGGTTAGCACGGTCCTCCAAACAGTGTACACCCAAAGTTTGGAGTGGACTGTAGAGGAAATGATCGTCGGAACCGGAGTCGAACAGAATGATGCTCTCTAATTCTCTCTCAAGTAAGACAGATGAACTCTGAATGGGATGATTAAAAATGAGAGAAAAACATCTTATTTATAGGTTGAAAGTAGGGACAAATCTGTCCGAGAATCAAATAAAATCTGATTTAAATTTAAATTTTAAATTTAATATCAGATAATATCTATCCAAAAATAGTAGATTTGCTAACCGAAAATATCCATTTAAATCTCGGATAAAATCTATTCAAAATTAGATTTATTAACAGATAAATTCTAATTAAATCTCAGATAATCTGTTAATATCTATCTAAAAATAATAGATTTTATAACCGAAAATATCCATTTAAATCTCGGATATTTTGTTATTAAATCTATTCGGTTAAGGATTTAAAATTCTAAATCAACTGAACTGCTCTCATACAACCTATAAAAATAGAGTGGGATTCAAGCATTACATATTTCCAACAATCCCCCACTAATGCAGAAGAATCCTCATGATGTCACAAAGTTCGACTATCACTAGACGAGCACTTGCGAGATTAGTTACTTAAGTACATAGTGAACGAATCTTGAACTAGTACGTAGTGATGATGAGTAATCATCCTCTTAGATAAGTGAAACTAGTCTTGAACTTTCTAAGATCGGGTGAACTCATAACACATAACTAATCCCTTCATCCACCACAGTCCACGATGTGAAGATGTGTATATACATAAAGTATATATATTTAGCCATCTTACCCCGGGATTTTAGTAAGTGTACTAGAAAAACGGCCCATCGTTTTTCATAGAAGGCGACTAACTCTTCTCACTTACATAGGTTATTTCATCAAGTTTATCTTAACATAAACTACCCAAAATCGGGCTATGAAATAATTAAGAACTTTGTCTAAAGCTCAACCTCACAAGATATAAGGTGATTTTCTTCAAGTTCATATTAAATGAACCACCCAAACTCTGGGCTAAGAAATCATTAAGAATAAAAACTCAACCTCTTGTTCGGTAAATTCAATAATGTTCTTCTCAATAGAACAATCCAACCTCTTTGGATAGAATTATTAAGAGTTTAAAAATAAACTCATCCTTCAGAGCGGTAAGTTCAATTAGTCCTTCGCAATAGGTCTAAGAACTTATTAAAAGTAGTTATTCAACCAACATCGGTAAATTCATCAAGTCTTTCTCACTAAGACCACCCAAACTTGGGCTACGAATTTATTAAGAGCATTTAAGCTCAACCTAGGCATGTACATGAAACATCATAGGGATTGGGTAAAGCTCAACATCGGGCCGAGTATAGTTCACTAAGAATATTAGGCTTTCAATAATATTAGCATATTCAACCTGGGAAACACAGCTTCCTTTATTTTTAACAAGATGAGTGCTAGAGTCAAAAGGGGTTCGAGTATAAATGACATCTCAACTGTCAAACTCTTTAATATTTTTGAGTGAACCCTATAACTACTAGCCTTGCCTTACTCTGAATTAACCCATCTGGTATGAGTTTCTTCTTAAAAACTCATTTATTGCTGATAGGTTTAAATCCTTTAGGCAAGTCTACCAATTCCCAAGTATGATTTAGACATTATTGAATCTAGTTTATCATTAACAACTCTTCTCCAAAACTAGTGTCAATAGATCTCATAGCTTCTTTATAAGTTTTAGGATCCTCATCTAACAAGAAACTTGAGCCATAAGATTTGATAAGTTGTCTAAATCATTTATCTCAGAAATAAAGGAAGTAACAAAGTCTGGTCCAAAAGATATTTTTATCTTTGTTTAGGCTCTAACTCAAACTCTAGAGCATATCATACGATAGTGTTGGTAGCATACTCAATAAATACTACATCAACGGTTTAAGGACCGATGGTGGACTTCTTAAAGTCAGGCAAACATACTTTAGCCAGACACCCCCACACTTTTAGGTATTGCAAGTGCATAACATTTCCACGGTTCATATGGGGTTAAGTCTAATTTCTTTATGAGGTACTCAGTTTAAGATTTACCGATAGAATGACTTCCCCCGATATGTTATCAGCTAACTCAGAACTTATCAACAATGAATTTATCATCTCTTTTAAAGTTCTGTTTTTCCTCTCGACTATGTCCTTTTCTTGAGGAAAGTAAGGGGTAAAAGTTTTATGAACTATGTCATTCGTCTCATATACCTCTTTAAGAAATTTAGATCTAAACTCACCACCTCTATCGAACCTAACTCTTTTTATCTTTTTCATAAAGAGAATTTTAATGGAGATTTCTGCACACTCCTAAGATAGACAAAACTTTTCTTCCTTCTTAATTATCTGAAGAAAAGAGCTCAAAGAGATTTAATAACTACAAACATCTTTTAGTAGCATTAATGTCTATCATTTTCTCTTTATTTTAGACAAGGTTCATACCTTAAAAGACCACTAGAAATATTCATCTACTATGACTAAAAGAAATATATCTTAAAAATTATTAAGATTATTATTCTAACTTCTACACTAAGTATAAAATATTTATTTAGTCATTGTATTTTATATATTGGAATAATGAGCATAGTAATGCACCAGGTAAATTTAGAAAGGGAGGTGGTGTATAAAACACACTTAAATACCAAGTCTTTCAAAAACCAACCCTACACATGCATTTTTTAAACTATCTCAGTATTTTCCAATTAATCTCTTATGAATATTTCTCTCTTCATTTAGGTCTTTTAAAAGTTATGCTTAATATATATTCCCCACTAAAAAAAATTAAACACACTCAAGATAAGTTTTCTACTCAAAAAGGTCATCTAACCTTCTTTTACAACCTAGTCTAAACCATACTCTCTAAGCTTATAAACTAGGTAAAGGCTTAAATATAAATTCATGTAATATAAATCATGATTTAAATAATCTGATCTTATAAGTAGAAACGTAATTCATGTAGACCTTGTCTATTTTGATCATGTCAGCAACTTCAATCCTTGTATCATGATTCCAAAATTCATCATGACCGATATTTCATAACCATTTTGAATCTACAAAATTCAAATAAAAATTATATATGGTTAGTCACGAAAATAATTTACTAACAGTAATTATAAATAAATAAAATTCACTGAATTCACTGACAGTAAAATATCCTTAACTTTAGGATTTTCGTTCTTATCTTCAACTTCACCATCACCTTCGATTATTGACCCATCAAGTGCGTCAAGCTTGAATAAACCCAAAACCACCTTGACAATAATATCATTTTTGCAGTAGATTTGTTTCTAAATTGTTGGTTAAATAGACTGCAAAACAGGGCGTTAGCACTGACAAGAAAAATTAAAGGAACGAACTGATAAAAAGTTTGACCGTGTCGTGGTATGGAGGCCACTGCCTTAGAAACAAATCACCCCGATGTGTGTACTCGCTACTTTAGGCGGTTGTCCCCCGAAGGTTAGCACGGTCCTCCAAACAGTATACACCCAAAGTTTGGAGTGGGCTGTAGAGGAAATGATCATCGGAACCGGAGTCGAACAGAATGATGCTCTCTAATTCTCTCTCAAGTAAGACAGATGAACTCTGAATGGGATGATTAAAAATAAAAGAAAAGCATCTTATTTATAGGTTGAAAGCAGGGGCAAATCTGTTCGAGAATCAAATAAAATCTGATTTAAATTTAAATTTTAAATTTAAATTTTAAATTTAATATCAGATAATATCTATCCAAAAATAGTAGATTTGCTAACCGAAAATATCCATTTAAATCTCGGATAAAATCTATTCAAAATTAGATTTATTAACAGATAAAATCTAATTAAATCTCAGATAATCTGTTAATATCTATCTAAAAATAGTAGATTTTAGAACGAGTTAGCTAGGTCTTGGGATGATTCTAGAGCTTAAAAAACACAAAAGACTCAGATTTTTAAGCTCTTAAAACCCAATCCTGAACTCCCTCTAAACCCCTCACTAAACCTTCATCCTCACCAAACACATATCTTCTTACCTCATTTTATAAATCACAACTCCCTCTACAACTTACCCTTCACCGTCTAAACGAGATTCTGAAGTTAGCACAACAAAGATTGAATCTTTTCTACCTTTCTCTTGCAAGGATGGAGGAATGAGGATAGGAGGCAAAGTGATCTTACACCTTCAGCTTTCTGCAGAGAAACATAACATTCTCACCCTCTTTCAACTATTTTGGCAATTACAAGATTGCCCTCAGCCCATAACTTAAAACCCCACACAATCACTCCAAACCCAACAACTAGACCCAACTAGGCCCAAAACCAAAGTCCAAACTCTCGGGTTAACCCAACATACTAAACCGAGAATCCGGGTCATTACAGAATCCCTTAATGCCTCTCTCTATATTAGATGAAAATATTATCGCTTGAAAAAAAGAAATAATCATAGTCATTTGTTACCATCATCCAATGGTCATAGATTGATGTAAAATTCTTTAAGTTTTACATGTTGTAACTTGATCTCATCTCATATATATCAATAATTAAACAAAGTCATTTAAATTAGAATTATATTATACTATAACATGATAAATGATTATAATTTAAATAGGAACTCAAAAACTCGATTTAACTTAAATTTCATAAATTTGACTCGAATAAAAAAATTCAAATAAAATTTAAGTTATAAATATGATATTTTAACTTAATAACTGATTTTTTTACTTGACTCGATCAAATATTCACTTCTAATCAAGAGACACTATATTTTTTTGAGTTTGATCCTTTTAGTATAATTTTAAAATTTTTAATCCTTCACTTATTCTTTATGAAATATTTTTTTAATCAGCTACAATGTTACAATAATATTTGTTCTAGAGTATACTCTCAACCATTGGATATTAATCGCATAATCACTGTATTGACATTACTAATACTTGAACACGTAACCTCTAAGAACAATAATTGTTCCTTTATCCACTGAGATTAGATAATCCGTACTCTTCGTAAAATATTAACTTCCAGGCATAAGTCTGTTTTTTTTAATTAAATCCATCAAATAATTTGACAAATTTATATTTAAACAGGTGATGATGTTACATATATACCTTAGTATTTTTTTAACATCCCAACAAAATCTTTGAAACATTTAAAAAATAAAAAAAAATATTTGACCACTTGTTAAAAAAATTCCAAGAAAATTATTTGACGGAATTACATAAAAAAATCAACTTTTAACCTAAAATTATCGAAACAAAAGTAAAAACCATTTATCTCTAATCATGCATCTTTTTATACTATATAATAAAAATTATTAAAAAATAAATTTTAAATTTTAAACCTAATTTTTATATCTTAAACCCTAAATCATACACCTTAAAAATATATCATACTCATAATTCTCTAAACCTTAAGTACAACCATAATCTTAAATCAGGGTCATCTCAGAAATTTTCGGGACCTTGAGCGATTTTTTATTTTTTAATGCCCTATTTATGCACCAATAATGAAAAAAAAAGGTTTAGAGTTTATAATTATAATTTAATATTAAAATTTGAGGTATTGGTGTAATTTTTAGAATTTATGATTTAGAATTTAGAGTTATGGTTTAAAATTTATATTTTAGTGTTAAACATAAGAAATGACATCGAACAAAGAATTTGTATCCATCCCATTAGTTTAAAAAATTAATTTAATATTTCAAACATATTATTTTTATTATTAGATTTATTTTTTTATTTATCTAACAAAAATTAATTTTAATTATTAAATTTATTTATTTAATAAATTATAAAAATAAAGATTAAAAAAAATAAATAATTAAATTTAGGGGCCTAGGCCGATTAGGGGCCTGAGCGGCCGCTCGGGGTGCTCCCCTCACAGTCGGTCTTGTCTTAAACCTTAAATTTTAAATTCTAAATTTATTGTTTTAAAGTAAAACACTAATAAAGATACAATAAAAAAACTGACGATTTACACCCTCAAAACGATAGATATTGTACTGTCTAGAAAAATACAAGCATACCTCAATTACAACCGCATAAATATATTTTTTATAAAAAATAAATTTTAAGGGTTTTAATTAAGATCAAAAGCTAAAATAAATTATTATAATTTAATTTTTAGAAGTAATTACATAAAAATAAGAATATTTAAATATAAATAAAAATGAACATTTTGTTTAAAATGTCAAGATATTGTACAATAAGTACACAAATACAATTTGAGTTTGATCGAAATAAATCGAATCACAATCGATTAATTAATCTATTTAACTAAAATTATTATATATAAAATATTATATATATTTATTTTTGTTATTGAAATTTTTAAAAGTATAAAATGATCATTAACTTTTTTAATATATTATAAAATGGTCAATAAACTTTTATCAAATTAGCATAAAATAAAATAACTAAAAATATCATCTTAGCACAGTTTAGTGACATATTATGTAATCTATCCAAATTGTTATAAGAGATTTCGGTTAATTCAAAAACCAACCGAATTAATCGAAATAATTTTAATATGGTTAATTTGTTTGGTTAACAGTTAAAGTTTCAAAATTTTTGATTAATTTGATTATGACTAATTAAGTTTGATCACCGATTGAATTAATCGAATACACACTTCTACTAAATTCTCCTTATTCCCATTGTCTTCATGAGATTTAAGGGAAGTAGGAAACCTAGGTCCGGAAGTTCTAAGGTGAAGCAGTTTAAAATGAGGCTAAAATGGGTTGAAATCAAAAATATTTTAAAAATTGTAAGAAATTTGATAATGATTTTCGGTACATACTGAATTTCTTAAAAAATATAAGGATTTCAGTACATACCGAATTTAATAAAAAAGTTGAATTTTTTGAAAATGTAAGGATTTCGGTACATACCGAATTTCTTAAAAAAAAGCGTAAACATTTCGATACATACTAAATTTCTCATAAAAAAATGTAAGAATTTCAGTATATATATTGATTCCAAATTTTTTATAATTTTTATAATAATTTTAATTATGTCTATTTTAATCGGTTTCATATTAGAAAAAAAAAAGAATTTTTATGATATCATCTCCTAAACCTTTTTCATTCACCCATATTCTTGATTCTTCTTCTCATTCTTTCATATTTCAAGTTTAGTTTTCAACAATAAAAATTAAATCTTTATTATCCAAGAATGTATTTTGATATTCACGTGTCAAGAAAAAAAAATCTTTATCTTCTAAGTTTTAAGAAAGTGTTATCTTCCTCTTAAAAATGACTATTTTGGTTAATTTTATAGTTTATAAGTATTATATAAGTGAAGCTTATCTTAAAAAAATTAAATGACTTTGATGATATAAATGATGTTAGATAATTCTACTGTACTTATAAATAACATCATAATTCTTAGTAATCTTTCGGAGTGATTTAAACGTGATTGAAGAGTGAAGACAAGTTAGAAAATATTATCAAGTCTTAGAAAATCATTTCTGGGATTCAATATCAATACGCGAGAAGTTTGTATCGATACCCTTTACAAGTAAAGAACAATGATGAGTTATAAGAGGAGTACTGGTACGATGTTCAACCAATATTGATACACGATTTTTTATAGTATTGAAATGGAAGGGCTTCTAGAAATTCCAATAAATTATTTCAGTATCGATACGTAGACTCGTACCAATATCTAAGGCACTGATCAATCCAGTACCAATACCAATAGCTTTTGAAGAATTTTAGTGATCAATTTTGGTATTAGTATGCCTATGAGTATGGATACCCGTGAGTATCGGATCGATACTAATGGGCCAGTATGATATTGGCTATGTAATTTGTTCAAAAATATTGGTTTAAGCTTAGCAATCTTAGAAGATGATTGGTATCATGTTGTCCTAGTGTGCTGGGTGGACACTTAATGAACTGATGATTATGAATCACAAAAGAAACCTTGATGGTTAGTGTCATGCCTTGGTAGCTTTTGCTTAATGACTTGGTTTGGAGCCACTTTCTTTCTTGGTGAAGTGTATTAGTGCTCGGAGAGCATATTGTATCTTATCATGGTTGATGTAAAAGAAATTAATTGTGCTAGAATCAATATTACGATATTTATATAAGGGGATGTATACTTAGGTTTATTTAAACAAATACATCTGATGTACCCACGAGCTGAATGGTACGAGTGCAGTTAGGAACCTATTCGTAGTTATGATGATTCAAATAAAGTAATTAGCTCGATAATTATGTGAGCTCAAGTAATTTGGTAGACAGAGTGACCTTAGGTAAGTATTACTTATGGTTAATGTGATTTTAGTATATCTTGGACGTATCCATGACTATGATAATTCGAATAACCCGACGTCTAGGTGAACACGGGTAAATGCGTAGGATTTCGTTGGCTATTAAGTAGATGATGTATGGATTTACTTATGTATGTTATGTTGATGTTATAGATAATAGCTTATGTAATTGATAACTGGGTGATCAAGGTGCGATATAAAACTTACTCGATAGTTTGAGAGTATTTTGAAGCATTATAAAACATATAAGACTTTTTGTAAACTTATTTATACCTTCAAGTAGATGATCTAAAAAACTTTAGCTAGTTCAGGTTAGATAATAACTCATAGATAGCGAAGTCTTATCTATACTTTTTAAATTATATTTATTTTGTATGCTTATTTTATGATAATTTCTTATTGTGGTAGAGTAAAAATGTACCATTAAACTTGGCAAGTTCAATGTTCAAAATCGTCGTTTTTGTTTGCATGTTAATATGTTGATTGTGGCTGAAGAACATGTTGAGAAAGGTTCTCAACACCGCGTCACTTTAGAGTACAATGCTTAGTATTTAGTTTGGGTTTAGATATTCATATAAACCTACAAATGTCGAGTCTGTAAACTGTATTTAGAAATGTGTGTATTATTCGGTTTTAACTGAATTAACCGACAAAACCAAAATTATTTCGGTTAATTTGGTTGATTAATTTTAGGTAAGTTTGGTTAACGGTTATTTTTTTTAAAATTTAGTTATCGGTTAATTTAGATCGAAATTGATTAATTAGTCGAATTAACCAAAATTATTATATATTAAATATTATATATTATATATATTTAGTCATTTAACTTTTAAAATTATAAAATGTTCATTAAATTTTTATTAAATTAGCATAAAATGAAAGTTTAGTGACTAAAAAACTTATTTTAGCATAATTTAATGACCTATTATGTAATTTAACTAAAATTTATAATAAATTTCGGCTAATTCGATTAATTAACCAGAATATTTTCAGTTCGGTTAATTCAATTATATATAATTGAGTTCGGGTAATGGTTAAGGTTTTAAAGATTTCGGTTAAATCTATTTTGAGTAATTCGATTCAACCATCGACCGAATTAACCAAATGTACACCCTAATAATATTTGCTTCACTATTTTAATATAGAATATTATACTCGGAACTCTTGTTTTATAAATCGACTTATATGTATTGATTTTACTATACAAAATTACGAATGTTTAATATTTTTAAATGAAGGTCAAATTTATGGTTTTAAATTAAAATTTTAATGGGTCACGAAATAAAAATAAAAGTACAATTGATCATAAAATATTACATTGTTTCTAAAAAACCCCTCAAATTGTATCAGAGGGACTAAATTGATCAAGAATACACATTACAGGGACTTAATAGAACATTTTACCAAGGAAAGTCCCATTCCTAGTCGATACATATATATGAACAGAAAACTTTCATAATTTTTGTTTGCTTCATCTCCTCCATTTCGATCCTCTCAAAACTTCCTCTTTTATCTCATTTTAACCCCCAAAATTCCTCCTCGCACGATCGGGGGATTCCCATATGCCATGAAAACCAATTCTCTCTCCCACTCTCTCGCAGGCACCTCAATCCTCTCACGCGCCGCCACGTCCCTCCCATTTCCTCCGCCGCTCCCGACTTTTCGCGTTGCTTGTACACCCTGGATATAGGGTTTCTGCAATAGTAAAACTATCCGTTCGTTTTTCTATTTATTTTTTGTTTTTATTACCTCGGTAGAGGTTAGATTAGGGTTTCGAAGAGGAAATCGACGAAGATGGGCAGCGTGGATCGAGTTGATGATTTGACATTTAAAGTTAATTTTAGCGGAGATGGAGCAGCCAAGTTGAAGGAGAGAGTCATGGAAAAACTCAAGGAGTTTATGGGCGACTACACTGATGATACTCTAGTGGTACGCTATTTCGCCCTTTTTGTTTAATTTTTGATTTATATGCATTTTCCTTTGTTTACGTAAATGATGGAATTTGGAGAAAAAAAATTCTCTGAACCGTTGCGTTGATCATAACGTTGTTTCTGCATTTTGGTTCGTAGTGAGATTTGGCTTATTGTATTTCGGTCTTTTAAAGAAACTTTGGGATTGTTTTTTTATTCAATTTGATAACGATAGCATGCTTTTTGAGTGATATTTGTAGAATTTGAACTCTTCAGATTTGTGGCATTGGCTAAAAGAAAGGATTGGGAAGAAAATAAGGAATTAAAAGGCATCATGATCCTTTTGTTTTGCTTGAGTTTTCATGGCTATGTGGATTTTCAGCTTGAATATTTTCTTTTTCAGACGTAAGATTGTTTGAATGACATGGTTTTAATATTTTCTATAATGATGTATCTTGCCTTAGTTGTAGTTTGATTGCAATTCTTGACCTTTCAGTATTTGATGTTTTGATTACATTCAGAGTCTGAGATTGTTGGAATACACAAATTACACAATCTGTTAGAAAATGTGAAGGAATAGTTATTCCAGATGGTGAGTAATCATATTCTCTCATTGACTTGATTGGCAGGAATATGTTATTGTCTTATTGAGAAATGGAAGACGTAAAGATGAAGCGATGAATGAGTTGAATGTTTTTCTCGGGGATGACAGCGAGTCTTTTGTCACCTGGTATTTAGATTATTTTTCCAACTTTCTCCGTTTTGGAAAATCAGTGCTTATATAAACATTGTTGTCAGGATTGAGACCTAAGTTATCCTTATCTCAGATTATTTAGAATATTTTGTTTTTGAATAGGTTGTGGGATCATCTGGCTTCAAATTTGGATCTATATGTTCCTCCTCAGGAGCCTCTTGATGAAGGAGCCAGAAAAACTGCATTGGGGAACCAGTCTATTGGTCCTGACTCTCACCACTTGGATACTGATTCTGAAAGAGGAAAGACTTCTAAGGTTTCTAGGAATCGGCATAACAGGGAGTGGAAGGGGTTAGTTAGGGATGCAGCTGAACCACCACCTCTTCGGAGCTCTGAAATCGATAGTATTCGTTTTGAAGAGAAATCCAGTTGTAAAGTAAGCCATGGAAGATCTACCTCTCCTCCTACTCAGAAGAAAAGGAATAGACACGATGAACGACAGTCTAAGAAGGTTTGAATTTCTAGGACACATATTCTTTACTAGAATTAATTGTTCTCCTTTAATTGGACAAAATATATCCTTATGGAAATGATTTATAGCTGATGGTATTGGGGTAAATTTCTTAATTATAATGAGGGTCATATTAATCATTAATTACTTCTATTTTTTCTCTAACAATAATTCAAAAGGGTTTGTTTCTTCATGAAATATTTTTTTTGTAAATTGTGTAGAAGTTTGATGTTGTCAACTGTAAAATGTCTTTTGTTGTTTTGTTCATTTGTCTATGGTCCTCTGATCCATGGACGAACTCCTTTTTGTAGAGGGAAGCAGTTTCTCAGATGAACATTGATGCCCCTAGGCGGCTGCTTCAGTTTGCTGTGCGAGATGCAGTTGGAACTTCGAGGACACCTGTTGCAGCCAAGGAACCATCATCCAAGCGCCTTAGATCAGTTGTCTCAACATCCTCTGGAGATTTGCCAGTTCGTCCTCGGGGAATCCAGTCTGTTGCAAGAGTGCCAAATCCAATGGCGACAATGATCAAGGCTGTTGCAGAAGCTGCCGAAGATGTGACAAAGGTAAAAAATGCTGGAAGTGTGTTTGACCGGCTTGGTCCTGGAACGGATGTTCTGGAGACCCGTGACCTACATCCAGAATTCAGAGAGTCTCTTCCTGAGGATGAAGAATATGGAGATCTCGACCAACCTTTGGAGAAAACCCATTCAGCGTATTATCAAAGAGATGAGTATGGTGGTCGACATGTCGGTAACATAACTGCTTTTGAAAGTGAGATTGGGTTGGCTTCAGAGTCTCTGTCTGACAATGAATGGTTTGATGATGTCAATGTTGTTGGTCGTGGTGTTATGGATGTGTCTCGTATTGGTACATCAAGTGGAAACGAGCGTGGTAACTCACTTATGGTGCAATACAATGTAGCTAAGGATGATGAAATCATGCCAAAAAGGAACAAAGATCAAAATCAATCTACTATAGCAGCAAATTCTCGTAAGATAGTTAACATTTCTGTTAATGTAAATACCTGGAAACCACCTCATTATCAAGAGCCAAGGGAGGTTTCAGAATTGGAGAGTCGGAAATCTCTTTTAGAGAATGAAGCAGCTACTAACAAATCTAATGCTAGATTGATGGAGAATGGCAACCCAGTTACTGTCGGCAATGGAAATGTAGGATTTTCTTCCTATATTTATTCTCTCCCTTATTCTTTGCACTTGGTTTGTTGAAATTTACTTTTATTATTAAATTATAGGTTAAAAGTGCTGCCTACAACCAAGATATGTCTCAGAAACCAGTGCAGCCTTCTGGTGAGTTGTCTTATATTTTTAGGACTTAGGTTTTATTATTCTTCTGTTGCATGCCCGTCAGACATGGAATGCTCTTATGCTACGAAGTATTTCGTTCTGTTCTGTTGGATATTTTCCCCTTGCATTCTTGACATCATTTTTAATTTTGGCAGTTTCACATTCTGCTGGTCGACCTTTGGAGGATGCTGATTCTCGAACCATCTTTATAAGCAATGTAAGAAACCAAACTTACTTGTCTAGTTTACAAAGAGGATGTCTCCCTTAGTTTGATAATATATGGTTCTGTAACATAAGCAGGTTCATTTTGCTGCTACCAAGGATAGTCTTTCTCGACATTTTAATAAGTTTGGACAAGTGCTAAAAGTTGTTATCGTTACGGATGCAGCGACAGGGCAACCGAAAGGGTAAGTTGCTTGAAATATTTGTCCTTAATATTTGTCTGCCCCTTCTCTCTTTGCATATTTCTGGAAAAACATCCTCTTTTCTCTAAGGTTCAATGCCTACACAGGTCAGCTTATGTGGAGTTCATGCGAAAGGAAGCAGCTGACAATGCTTTGTCTCTAGATGGTACCTCATTCATGTCACGGATTCTTAAGGTATTTAATCTTTGTTGTTCTCTTTCCCTTTGTTCAAACTTTTTATTGAGTTTTCTGTGTGACTTGCTATGCATCATGTTGATATTGCTCTATCATTATTAAGGGTGAGCATTTGGTCGAGTCAAGTTAAAAAATTTTGAGTTGTTCGAGTGGACGAGTCATATTTTATAACTTAAACTTTATTTGAAGTTTATCCGATTCGATTCGAGTTTAAGAAATTCGATTCGAGTTTTCGAGTTTATATAAAAATTTAAGGCATAAAGATAAATTTAGCCCTCAACCTATATCTTTTTGACAAGTATCTCATTTTTTAACTAGCATAATGATTAGATAGTTAAAAAATTAACGATGATGATATATCATACATATGTAAAATGATATTTAAGTTTTGAGAATGTTTAGTAGTATTTTATTTTAGACTTAATTAATTTTTAATATTTTATTTGAATTTTAATTATTTTATATTTTATGTTAGAATAAAATTATATTTTACATGAATATCTTTGTCATTATCGTAAAAAAAATAACAATAATGACATGTAGAATGAGGCTAGATGCTATGTTATTTAAAATATATTATCACATATATAACATGTCAATATCGTTAAATTTTTAAAGGTCTAATTATTATGTTAGTTAAATTTATCCCCCAAAAAGAATGAGGGTCAAAATGATAAAAATTATAAACGTTAAAGGTTAAAATTATCTCTATGTCAAAATTTAATTATAATTATTTATCATGATATAATACGATTTAATTCCAATTTAAATGACTTTCTCTAATTATATAAGATATATATTTCTTTATATATATTTTTTTATATGTGACAATATTTCTTTATGTTTTTATATATCAGTTATATATATTAAAAAATTGAAGGACTCATCTCCAATTTAATATTAAATCTTCTAATTACTAAAAATTTCGAGTTATTCAAATTTTTTTTTTACAATTTAAACTTTATTTAAAATTTTTCAAGTCGCATCGAATTTGTAAAATTTTGAATCGAGTCAAGATAAGTTGAGTATTTTCACCTTGAGTCGAGTCGAGTTATTCGATTTTTTTTTCGAGTCGAGTTGAGTTTTGCTCATTCCTAATCATTATATTGGAGTGTTTTGTGTGATTCACTCTATTGGAAACCGTCTCACTTAGCCTAGTGTGCGTCGCAACTTGTTTGATTTCCTTCTTGTTGCAGGTTGTGAAGAAAACTTCTGCTCCTCAAGAAGTCGCTCCTGTCATGACATGGCCACGCATAGCTCGGGGTTCTCCATTTGCTGTCGCGAGGTTTTCCAGAGCTCCTTTCACCAGAGGTATACCAGGTGCATTTAGGCCTCACCTTCCCATAAAACCCGGTGCAAGAAGCTTTCAGTGGAAGCGTGATTCTCAGGCCACTCCATCCGATGCTGTGAGTAATTTTCCTTCTCCCACTGCCCGAAGTCTCACCTATATCCGAACCGAGCCCAAGCCGGGAGGGAATGTCACTACCTCCTAAGTCAGTAATTCATTTTCTCACATACCTGCTCCGAGCTTGCATTGTTGTTTTTATTGAAATGTTTTTAATGGATTGATTGCATCAAAGAATGTGGGGGAAAAACATGTCTAGAATAGACATGTATGTTATAGAAGTTGCAAACTGGTCATATTTTGTTAGAAATTTTGCAATGGCTTATAGGTATGGGAGAGGAGCTGGTGGAAGCAAGGGCAAAATATGTTAAATTTCTTTTCTCAGAGGCTTAGCCCCCAGTCTAGTTCATCATAGGGTGCTAAACATTGCTTGTTGTTTGAGTGGAAGAGAATATCACGTCGGGTTTCCGCATCAAAATCTGATTGACCCAAATTTTGCTTTCATTCATAATATTCCAAACAATAAATTTCAATGTATAATCAGTCTTTTCAGCACACAAATAACCCAAGAGTATATCACACCGTAGCATTGCATTCCATGTACGTATATTAATACAGCATGCAGTCCAGTTTTGAGTCTCTACCAAGTGCTTGAATGCATCAAAACTTGTGTCCATGTCTATAACATTGTATCTGGAACTGGAAGGAGGTGGCTCTTCACCGTATGCTTGATAACTGTAGGAAAGGATGTAAATTTGGAAATACTAAATGAAATGATTACCTTGTAGAAATAACTGTAGGAAAAATTGTTATCACAAGACAAAAATAGAAAGATAATTAATAATAAATGAAACTAATGAAATAAAAATCGAATTATAATATTGAATAGAATAAAATACAAGAATGTATATGTAATATAATTAAATCAAATCGATTTAACCGTGTTAAGGGTTTTACGAACTCGGTTTTCTTTAGATAGATTTACGGTCATTTCTGTTGTAAAGATCACAAACTTATTCTTACTTTTATCTATCGTCAAAAGTAACTTTTGAAAAACTCATAGATTAAAACAAGAGGAAGGTTATGTGATTTTTATTGTGTCGAAGTCAAAGGAACAATTTTTAAAATTAATATCTAAATTAAAGGTAATTTTTAACCTTTACCTTTTAATTTAAAAATAAATTTTGATAAAATATGTGTAAAAAATATTTTAAATTTGGGTGAAAATATTCGTAGACCCACAAAGAATTGATTTGAATATTTTTATTACCTTCATCGTACACACCTATACATTTACAAACCAGCTAATGATTCAAAAAAATTTTTAATAACATTTATATCAATTTTTCATTCAAAACTCTAAAATTATTAAAATTTTCCAACAACCACCATCCCAAGAAGGTAGTTCCCATTACCAAAGTTGAAGTGCTTGCAATCTATTGACCTGAAGATATAAACAATATACAAATGGATTGATTAGTTAGAATAATAACTTCACAAATTTACAGGTCTTAATTTATGTAAGCACAAAAGTACTTTATACATGTACTTTATATATGTGACGTTTTTAAGATTATCGTAACGTATTATAAATGCAATAAAATGAATGAACTGTATCATAATTTTTACGATAAATCGTTATGTAACCCCGCAATATGTCATATATTACATCACAACTCCGTATCACAACAATAAATATCAAAAAATAATCTAAATTATAAATTTTATAAATAAAACACTTTCATGATTTATTTGCAAGTTCATCATCGCATTGTCTAGTTACAATTTATAATGAAATTAATGAATCATTTCAAGTATCGACCTAATACATATTATCTTACACAAAGTTCTGAATATACATGTAAATAATATTTTAAAAAAATAAATTTTTATAAACAAATGAACTATCTATAGGGTATTAAGAATCAAATTTTGGATATTTATAGATGAAGAATAATAAGAATAAGACTCTACTTGTCTTTACGTTGTATACTGCGATAGAACAAAAAATGACAAATTCTTTCATTTTTTGATTGAACATAAAAAAAATGAGCAGTTCAAAATTCTATTCTAATTCTATTCTATAAGGTTAAATAAAAATTTGATTGATCATTTGATATAATTGTTATGCTTAGTGTGCGACTCGTTGGGTTTTCTAGGCTTAAGATTCAAAAAAAAAATGGTCACAGTATAAGCTAATAATTATAGCACTAATAACCAACTCATCGCTTTAGATTATCTGGATCTAAAGAATCAGTCAAGATATGATATATTGGTCATATCATTATAGCAACTGAATTTTTTTTTTTTGTATTAAGTAAAAGAAAAAATTAATCTGATAATTTGATTATGAATATATATAAATTCTGAAGCAAAATAAAAAGTATGTGGATAAATAAAAAGATGAGAAAAAAAAAATAATAGCAATGAAATGATATATGATTTCAATACCTTAACCATAATTTAATACTATGCAATCCGTTGGCACCATGAAATTCTGCTGAAATAGCTGAAATTCTCCACTTCGAAGCATGCACCATGAGCAAAGAACTTACAAAGAACACACAAAGATAGTAAAAACATATCCTACTTTAAGCATGTAAATTAGTTAACGTTGTTTTATAAATTATTTAAACCATGCTAGATTATATCATGGACTCTTTTCATCACGTCATCTCTGGTTTATAAAATTATATCCGTTTATTTTTAAGTAACTGTTTGATAACTATCCATTCACTTATTACAAGTAGAAAAGAGGTGATAATCACCTTAAAAAATATGAGATGGGTGAATCTGATTAGTTGGGACCATGAATAATATGGTAAAAAGTAGGGGTGTTCAAATTCGGGTACCGGAAGTTCGGGTAGTTAGAAAAACGGCCCATGTCCCGACCCGGATTTTTCGAGTACCCGATAATTCGGGTAACCGCATTTTAATTTATTTTTTTATATAAATTTTAAATTTAATCCTAAAAAAATATATACAAACGTAAAAGTTCGAATTACATAATCCAACATTCAAATATAAAATTTTAAAACTCTAGTTACATAATTCAAACATAAAATTTAAGATATAAATTACATACTCTAATTCGAATTAAAATATAAGGTGTAAGAAAATATTTTTTATAAATATTTTTAATTAGTTTAATTTATTTTAATATAAAAAAAATTAATGATTTAAATAGTAAAGAATATTTAGTTGCTTTTCATCTTGGTTAATGCACATACAAAATTAACGTATATATAAACAATTAAAGTTCGAATTTTATCAACTCGAACAAATAAATTTATTATTTTATAATAAATCTTAATTTTTCTACGATGATTCTCTAATTCTTTTTTGAAAATAAAGTTTGAGGGATTGAAATTTAGGAATTAAGTTGTTTGATTTAAGAATATAATGAATATAAAGGTATTTTATTTAAATAATAATTATATTTAAAGTAATAAAAAATATATAAAAAAATAGGAACCGGGTATTCGAAAATTTTTAATATTGTGACCCGGGAAATGACGGGTCGGGTACCCGACCCGAACCTAAAAAAAATTTCGGGTAAATATCTGATTATTTATGTTCGGGTAGTTGGGTAATCAGGTCGGGTCAACCGGGTCGGGTATTTTTAAACACCCATAGTAAAAAGGGTTCATGATATAATTTCTCTCCCCTGTGGAGCATACCGCATATGCCTGCGAGTGGCGCCTACAAATATTACTCTGTCTGTCTCATAAATATTGTTTTTATTGAGTTTTTAGGTCAAACTTTTAACTTTGACTTATAATTATTTAAAATTTATTATTGATAAAAAATGAAAAAATATTTTTAAAACCTCTAATTAAGTAGATTTTAAATATATATTTTATAAAATTTAATTATTTAAAATATTTAATATAACTATAGTCAAAGTTTAAAAATTTTGGCAGACATTATTCTTAGAACGGAAAAAGTAGTATTTTTTGAACATACAAATACTAGTAATATTTTTAACTCTAAAATTAAATTATTAACAAAGGTCTCAAAACTAAATTTGGGCAAACTATACAAATAGTCACTAAATAAGTAAAATAATTTTTTGATCACTTATGTTTCAAAAATTATAAAATGATCATTAAATTTATCGAACTGTTACAAAACAATCACAACGTTATAAGATTTTGATAAGCTTAAGGACCATTTTATAACAATTGGATAAGTTTTAATGACCATTTTTATAATTTTCAAAACTTCAATGTCGTAAAGTTTTTTCTTAGTAGTGACCATTTTTGTATTTTACCCATTTTTATACTTAAGAATTGACTAAGGGCCACGTGTAGTGTATTTTAGGTGATTTCTTTGTCTTTTATCTTGTGAAAGTGAAACCTTAAATAATTCCTTTGTCGGGGGTCAATATAATCTATAAATAGACGAGCCGAGGGTGGTAAAATTCTTGTACAAGTCCTTGTACTATAGTGTAGATTGCATTTTGGTCCTTATATTTTAAAAATGCACAAATATGTACCTCGTAAAAGCGAGAAAACGGTTATTTCTAAGTGATATGTCAATTCATTCTATTCATTGTAGTTTTAAAAATCTCCTATAGTTTCATTTAGTTCGATCGAATCTCATGCTCTATTCACCGGCTAAACTCAAAAGATCAAGTTTTTAAGTTACAATACAGTTAGGTGAACATGTCCAAGTTACATTTTAAACTAATATCATATCATTTAATTAAGTTTATCTCATTAAATCAGAAAAATTTTCAATCATTACAAAAATTTTCAATCATTTAATTAGTTTGCACGAACCATCTAGCCTCATCCGTTGAAGGAACAGTTGTTGTTCTTGGAGGTCACGGGTTCGAGCACCAGTATTGTCAGCACAGACTGAACGATCAATGTTTAATGATTGAGAGTATATACTCTAGAACAGATACTATTGTAATCACTATAGCTAAAATCAAAAATAAAATAAAATCCTTGTTCGTTTTAAATATAAAAGGTTTAAAATGCAACATGAGCTATAATACAAGGATTTGTATCATAATTTTTTCCCTGAGGTTAGTCTCTAACAGAATGATGCCTTTAAGGAAAAGAATACTTTTTGGGTACTGTCATGTACTTCACCTTAATTAAATTGCTGGCAATGGAGGATGGAGATAGGCTCATGTTTAATATTCCTAAAAAAAATAATGTTGAGAGTATGTATAAGGGTGGACATTCGATCTGGTTGAGTCGAGTTAAAAAATTTCTAGTTAGTCGAGTTGAGAAATTTTATTTTATAACTTAAATTTTACTTAAATTTTTTCAAATTGAATTGAGTTTTTAAAATTACGAGTTGAGTATCTTCTTATCGAATGAAATAATTCGATATTTTCAAATAGAATCGAATTTTGTACACCCTCGTATTAACGTTTGTTCGGTTGAGTGATTTGATATTCTTTGAATAAAATTTTTTAGTCGTAACCCAACCCTGCCCTCGCTAATGTTTAGCCGGTCTTTTTGTGACAATAAATTTCAATGAGACTCGGCAGGGAAATAGATATGAGTAGAGATGACATAAGTAAGGGTGGGTATTCGATCAAGTCGAGTTGAATTAAAAATTTTGAGTTATTTAAGTTGACGAGTCATATTTTACAATTCAAATTTTATTTGAATTTTTTCCGGTTCGAGATGAGTTTAAGAAATTCGAGTCGAGTCGAGTTTTCGAGTTCCTATAAATATTTAATTGTAATTATTTATCATGTTATAGTATGATTTGATTTCAATTTAAACGATTTTCTCTAATCATATAAGATATGAATATATATTTTTTCATATGTAATAATATTTCTTTATATTTTTATATATCAATGTATATATCATAAAAATTGATAGATTTGTCTTCAACTTAAAAATTAATCCTTTAATTATTAAAAATTTTGAGTTATTTGATTTTCATTTTATAACTCAAACTTTATTTGAAATTTTTCGAGTCGAATCTATAAATTTTCGAGTCGAATCGAAACGAATCCAATATATAAACATAGGGGCATCGTCATTTACAGATGACGTCCTGCATTGCTCGAATAAAGCTGCCCTGCAGTGTCTAAGCCGAGCTGCATCCATTAGCATATATCCAGTGGACAACACCATATGCATACGGTGAGTTGCTCCGGAAATGCAATGTACAAACGAAGAGCTCCTTATGCACTATAAAAATTAACATAAATTAGGGTGGGTAAAACTCGAATTAACTTGAAAAAACTATTTTTTTAAATTTTGAGTTATTCGAGTCACTCAAATAACTCGAGTGAATTTTGAATTTGAGTCGGTTTTGAATTTTGGAAGTTCGAATATTCGAAAAACTGAAATTTAATTTTGAAAATTTTATATTTTGGTCATTATTTTATAACTTTTTCAATTGAACTCCGATTTAGTCGCAGTTTTTTTTAAGTTCATTTTTTGAGACGAACATGAGATTAAGAATAAAACCTATTAATAAAATTATTATTCCTTCGAACCTAAAACTTTAAAAATTTACTATTAGGTCCCTAAAGTTTTAAAATTTTATACTTTAACCATCAAATGATAAATATTGATCTATATGATAATAATTTTCATTCACGTGTACGCTAAAAAAGATCCAAATTTATATAGTACTAACTGTTAAAAGTTTTAGTTAAGTACCTAAATTTGGGTAAGTTTATATTTTTATCCTGAATTTTGAAAAGTTTACAATATAATCTCAATTGTTTGAAATCAGAATGTATTTATATTACGATTTTTGATGATGAACAATTTTTTTTTTAATTTTATGAATGTTTTATATTTATTTGTCTTTGATTTCAAGATTGATTATTCTGAATTATTTTTTAGTGACACGTTCGATCCGATTTTTAATGACACCGTACTTTAATGAAATAACATATTACATATAAAAATATCATTATAAATATATTATATATTTTTTATGACAATTAATTTATTAAATTATATTAAAAATCTTATTTATACATTCAAAAAAATAAGAAGTCCTTATCACTTTGAACTATAATATTATAAATAATTATAATTAAATTTGTATAAAAATTTGAAAGTTGACTCGACTCGAAAAAATTTTAAATAAAGTTTGAATGATAAAATAGGACGTGTTAACTCGAAATTTTTTGACTCGACTCGATCGAATGCCCAACCCTAACATAGATTCCAAAATATGCATAGGACAACACTATTTTCTAATCGATTGTTAGTTGATATAGCAGGATGAGACGTTAGGACTCTTAACTAAGAGATTTGATTTCGAAAATAAATGATGATAATATGATTGACAAAGTTACCCTCACAATAATATTGAACTATTCGATCCAGAAAAATCGATTAACGAATTAAATATTAATAATCATAAAAAATTATGTGAAATCAAAATATGAATGTACTAATCCAATTCTTAACAGACATATATCTATTCTATAGGCTTATGCTTCAACTACACGTGTTGGTCAAGAGATGGGAGGTAATGTGAGGTGGAAGCAAACAGTTGGAATTTATGTCCTATGATGATTACCTTGTGAGTGAAGAAAAATCATGAAAAAGGACAACATGAATTGAATCAAACTCAAGAGACCACAACTTTGTTCTGTCCATGGCATTGTTTGAGGTCCCCCTCCAATCCCTTCAACACATCAACCAACACCAAACAACCCCTACATAACATGTATACATGCATCAAATAGAAAGAGTTAATTGCATCAAACATCCTCGAATGATATTTTAAATTTTAAATGTTTTGATTTATTTTTTAGATATCGATATTGTATCAATTGTCTTTTCTTAGCATGTGTAACCATTCGCATGGACGAGAAATAATATTATGAACCCCGTTTATTACTTTTTTCTATATGTAATTAGTGAATGAGTAGCTATCATATAGTTACTTAAAAATAAACGAACTTGATTGCATGGACCACGGATGACGTGATGAACAAGGTTCATGATATAATAAACTAGATTTATATCATGAATGGGTAGTTATCACCACCTCTTTCGTATACGTAATTAGTAAATGAGTAGTTATCAGATAATTACTTAAAGATGAACGAATATGATTACATGAACTACGGTTAACGTGATGAACAAGGTTCATGATATAATCTCTCCACTTGAACAAAAACAAAATTGAGAAAACATTGGAAGAATTAAAGATCAATTAAGTATTTAAATATAAAAATCAAAAGGGTCAAAGATTTTAGTTAAACAATATTTAAACTAAAAATAACCTAAAATATCACTATACCAAACACTATAATATCTGAACTTGCATTTTAAAGCATAAATTGATAGCTAGGCTTACACAAGCACTTGTTTCATACACTAAGGATTCAATCATAAGATTTAAAAGTCTAAGAAACATTTTAAAATGCAGACAATAATACAAGGATGTTTGATGAAATTAACCCATCTCTATATAGAGAGAGGTGTTATATTATAATATATATTTTTCCTATTCAAAGTTTAAAGCAAACTCCATCCCATCATTCTCATCATCACCATTACCACCCCATGAAGCCTTCTCTTCTCTTTCTCAAACCATCATTCCATTACCTTATATATCATTCTCTGCTGTCTCAACCAACACAATCAAGCTGTTAAAAAAGCAAGAGGCTCCACTCAGATCAGACCCAGACCTAGACCTAGACAAATGAGGAAACCTGAAGACAAAGTCTGTAATAATAACAACAAGGTGAAGCTGAGGAAAGGGTTGTGGTCACCCGAGGAAGACGAGAAGCTGATGAAGTACATGCTGAGCAACGGACATGGCTGCTGGACTGACATTGCTAGGAATGCTGGTCTGCAGAGGTGTGGAAAGAGCTGTCGTCTTCGATGGATCAATTACCTGAGACCAGACCTCAAGCGTGGAGCCTTCTGCCACCAGGAGGAACAACTCATCATTCACTTGCATTCCATCCTGGGAAACAGGTAAATATATACATACATACATACATACATACATACATACATACATACATACATACATACATACATACATACATACATATACATATGAGTGTATGTGTGCATGAAATAATCTTATTTATTTCCCCTAGTATTCCTATATGATATATATATATATATATATATATTCTGAATGTACTATATCGAACTATTAATTCAAGTTTCTACCTATCATAACATAGTTAACCATCGTGTTTTGGATCGAGTGATAAAAAATTTGATACATTGATGAAATTTGGATATAATATTAGGGGTCTACTTGTATAATTTTTACAATTTTTAAATTGGTAGGGACCAAATAAGCATTTAAACCAAAAATAATGGGACTTGAAATCCATAAACACAAACTTAGGATGGTAAGAACTTAGTTTGATTAGCTTCAAAAGTTATAGGGACTTGAAATGTAGTTTCATCCTTGGTTCGGAGGTTCTCGAGTTTGAGTCTCGTGAATAAAAATATAATTGCGATGTTTAGCGTTCCGAATTTGTAATATAGATGTTGAAATGTGAATATCATATACGAATATATAAAACAATATTTCTCATATTAGAAATTCATGTGTACGTAAAGTATATGTGTTTGCATGATTGTATAGTCTTGGTTTCCAAAATATTTGCAGGTGGTCACAGATTGCGGCTCGTCTTCCGGGAAGAACAGATAACGAAATAAAAAATTTCTGGAACTCAACACTAAAGAAAAAAATGAAAACCGTCACCGCCGCCGCCGCCAACTCCGCATCTTCATCACTAAACAACAGTGATTCGACACTAGAACCGATAAGAGAACATGTTGCAGGAGGAGGAGCCATGTTCTCAGTACTGCATGAACATGTAGACATTGACATCATGGCTGCCACCTCCTCCATATGCATTGACTCGTCGATATCGTCGACTTTGTCATCGACATCCATGCCGTGCCCATCGACGCTCACTGTAAACCGATTCGATCCGTTCCCTCATCACCATCCCAACAACCCTTACAACATGAGTGGTGGTGCACAGTTCCCATTCCAGGATGGAATAGGAGAGCTTGGGGAATTAGGGTTAAGCATTGAAGACAACATGATTGGTAACATGAGAAGCAATGACTGTTGCTTCAACAACACTAATGAGAACCAACATGACATGTTTGGGTTAGAGAATAATGCTATTCATCTCTGGAATGGGGATAACCTAAGAATGGGAGAATGGGATTTTGAGGGTTTGATTGAAAACTTATCTCCCTTCCCCAATTCCCTTGATTTCCAAGCATAATCAAGATTAAAAGGATCAAAAAATAATTAACAACAAAAATGAGGGGTAAATTTTAAAAAAATAAAATATCAGGGTCTAAATAGATAAAATTTTCATTGTACGTTTTAGTTTAAAAAAATTGGGAGCACAGTCCCTAAGTCATAAGATGGCTTCATATTATTTTCTTCTCCCATTGTTCTTTTTGGTCAAATAATGGAATAAGTCCCTCTATTATGCAAAACTAAGTTTTAAGTCATGTACTTTAATTTAATTTTTTTATCATTTATTTTTATAATGTCGTTAGTTAGTCCAAATAATTAACGTGGTTAAGCTTAATAATCTCAATTATAATGCTGACCTGGATTTTTTTCCTTAAAATTACACCTTATAGTTATAAGTCTCCATATTCACATTTGAATCTTTTGTGTTGGCAAGGATAATTGAAGAGAAAAAGAATCGCTTTAGTAATTTTATTGAAATAGTCAATGGTGTTAATATTTGGGCTATAAATCATATAGGCATAAAGATAATTTTAACCCTTAACGTTTATAGTTTTTTTCGTTTTGACCCTTATTCTTTTCTTGGGATAAATTTAGCCCTTAACCTATATCTTTTTGACAAATAGCTTATTTTTTAACTAGCTTGATGATTGGACCGTTAAAAATTTAACGATGATATATATATGGGATATAATTTTAAATAAAATGAAATATAACCTATCAAATACATATATATATATGGAATATAATTTTATTCTAATATAAAACAATTAAAATTCAAATAAAATATTAAAAATTAATTAATTCTAAAATAAAAGATTATTATACATTCTTAACCCTAACTACGATAAAATTAAAATCTTATTCGAATTGTGTTTATATTTTTTATTATATTTTTATATTCGAATTGTGTTTATATTTTTTAATTATATTTATTATAAAATAAAAATATAAACACAATTCGAATAAGATTTTGATTTTATCGTAGTTAGAGTTAATGTTTAATAATCTTTTATTTTAGAATTAATTAATTTTTAATATTTTATTTGAATTTTAATTGTTTTATATTAGAATAAAACTATATTCCATATATATATGTATTTGATAGGTTACATTTCATGTCATTTAAAATTATATTCCATATATATCATCGTTAAATTTTTAACGGTCCAGTCATCAAACTAGTTAAAAAATAAGCTATTTGTCAAAAAGATATAGGTTAAGGGCTAAATTTATCCCAAAAAAAGAATAAGGACCAAAACGACAAAAACTATAAACGTTAGGGGTTAAAATTATCTTTATGCCAATCATATATTTTAATTATGATTATTGTTGTATTTATGATAGGTGGATAAAACTCGATTCAATTCAAAAAAATCGAATAACTCGACTCGAGGCGAAAATATTTAACTCGTTTTGACTCGAATCAAAATTTCATAAACTCGAATAACTCAAAAAAAATTCAAATAAAGTTTTAATTGTAAAACGGAATTTCGAATATCTCGAATAACTCAAAATTTTTTAGTAATTACAATATTTATTTTTAAGTTCAAGACGAATCCCTCAAATTTTTATAATATATATTTATATATAAAAAATAAAGAAATATTGCTACACATGAAGAAATATATATATATATATATATATACATAGCTTATGATTAGTGAAAGTCATTTAAATTACAATTAAATCGTACTATGACATAATAAATAATTACAATTAAACCTTTATAAGAACTCAAAATTCGACTCAACTCGAATTTTTTTCAACTCGACTTGAAATTTTTTTGAATGAAAGTTTGAATGATAAAATTAGACTCGCCAACTCGAATAACTTAAAACTTTTTGACTCGAGTGTGTTATGTTTATTATAATTGAGTATAATATAGATGTTATTTCGGTCATTACAAGTATCGCGGTTGTAAAATATTTTAATAACATACGCTATTGTAAACATAACGATCGTTGATATCTCGATTTCATATAATATCGTTATCTCCATATAACAGTCGTTATTACGGTTACGGTTACATAACGCTATTTAAATCCGCAATAGTAAGTAATGAAGATAAATACTAAATTTAAAGATTAAGAACATAACAAAAAATATTGAAAAATTGACTCCAAATAACAAATATCGAAGAAAAATTTTTTTTAACAGTATGCTTATAATAATAAATATTAAAAAAATCAGTCTTTAATAATAAGTATTGAATGTGTCAACATAAATAATTAAATATTCTATTATTCAAAATTTTGTAACTTTTACATCATCCCATATCATCCAATTAACGACAGTTGACAATTTATTTACAACACAAATTAAAGTTTGATGTTTATTGTATAACTTTTGAAAAATTAATTATCATTTTATAATATTAAAGATAATTTAGTGATTATTTGTATATTTTATCCAAAATTAAATTCTGTAACATAATTCCTAATATTTGGACTAGCTGATGGGAGCAAATCGTTTCTCTTTGTTGTATCTTCTTTGGTGTCTTAATTTGTTGTTGTATCTTCTTTGGTGTCTTAATTTTAAAATGGTAGGTTTAGAGTTTAGGGTTTAAGATTCAAGGTTACGGGTTGTGATTAGAACTTAGGGAATTAGGGATATGATATATTATAGGATGTAAGGTTTAGGATATGAAAATTAGGGTTATGGTTTAGAATTTAATTTTTAAATTTTTTAAGATGTGGTATGAAATGAGGTATGATTAGAGAGCATAAGATTTTTGTTCGTGATGAATAGAAGGTTTTTTGTCTACCCCGGATCAATTTCTTTGCGATCCTGCAACATGCTTGATACGTATATATTTCAGTATTTTGTATTTAGATACGTCAAAAATACGGATTTATTTTGAATTATACATTTAAAATTAATGCATAAATATAATTCATTAAGTGGTTTCAATAAAATAAATAAATGATATTCAATTTAACAGACTCGAGTTCAGATCGTCTTGTAAAGTGTGTGCATTATAAAGGGTTAAGTAAATTGCTAATTCTATTTGGATTTTTAAGTAAAAAAAATATTTCATACACTCTTGGTGAAAATTTTATTTTTTTTATAAGCGAGTTTGATTCTATGAACTTATGTTGTAGGTTTAAAATTTAGGGGTTAGGAGTTAAGTTTTTTGTTTTAAGATTTTAGTAGGTTTAAAATTTAGGGGTTAGGAGTTAAGTTTTTTGTTTTAAGATTTTAGAGTTATAATATATTTTTAGAGTAAAATTATACATTTTTAAAGAAAAAAAGTTTTTTTATGTCAAATATTAAATTCTATTTTTTTTATTAATTTGGTCGACAATTGGATTGAATTAATCAAATGCACACTCCTAACTCTAATTCTAAGCTTAAAGATAGTATGATCCTCTTTTGCGTTATATGTCGGAACTAAAATTGTAGTTAAAAAAAATTCGAAATGATCATTCAATCCGATCATTTTCTCAGGAAATTCTAACCACACCCTTAAATTTAAAATTCGTACATCACTAGACCTTACCTTAAACGGAATCTTTAAATCTTAAAATTAAGACACTTTCTGCAAGCTCAGATAGGGTCCACGTTCTGCATGAACATGATTAATATACATTTGATGAACCATACGTCCAAACCGACCATTAAACGCCATGTCCCTACAAGTCACTGTTCATATCATGTCCTGTCCAATCCCATCTTCCATTAAGACCAACCTACATACTTCTTTTATGGGGGTGAGTGGGTTGACATCAAACAAATAGCCACATCATCCCACTTCCCCTAAGAAGGAGACCACCACAACCACCATCACCAACAACCTCCTTAGAAAATTGGATCCACATTGCTTCCTTTTTCGATTCGGAACTATGCCCGGAATTCGGTTGATTCAGGCAATCTCCGAAATATGAATAGAAGAACAAGAAAGACAACAAGAGAGGGGAAAGTTGAAAGGTATGGTACTACGAGCAGGGACGGAGGGAGGATTTTATGTTAGGAATGCAAACTCTTATGAAGTTACATTAGAATTTTATGAACTATACCCGGAATTCAGTTGATTCCGGCACCCCTAGGTCCATCCTCGATAGGGACCGTGTGTGTATATACGACAAAATAAAGATAATTGAAATAATAACTTAAACTCTGTTTCCACATCATCATAAGGAAATGCATTAACTACTATGATTCCATAAACTGCATAACTTATAAATCATATAACAGTGCAATCACCTTGGCTATTCTTCAGTGTTCTTTCTTCACTGATCCAAGGAAAATAAATATCGAAGTAATACGAACATGAAAATGGTACAAAACCTTAAACAACAGGCGCTTGAGTGCTTGATATTAGCCCAGGTTGAGGCCTCCTGCAGCTGTAACAATCAATGGTTAAAAAGAATTTCGAATAAAATTCCCGGGGAATTTTCCACCTACTCTTAGGATACGCTTAGTCATCTGCCTTCACGACACGTTAACTTCTGGGTGTTATCTTTTTTTTCCTCTAGGCTACGCTACAAGTTGATCGAGCTGCATTTGCTCAATCCATGCTCCTATAACAGAATCAATCTGGGAATTAGAATCGTTCGGAACCTCACCGGATGATGTACCATGTTCGACGGGAACTACCAGCTTCTCTTTCATCATCTCAGGTGAGGGGTCTTTTACAAGAGACTGGACCCAAGATAAGTTGGGCTCATCGTTACCGTGCTCAAGTGACGATGATCTCCCTAATTGACCCATTTCATCTGCATTAACCGACCAGTTCAACTTTCCATTAGGTGAACCCCACTTGGACCAAGAAGAATTCATGGCAGATCCAACAACATTAGCAGGACTGTTGGAACCGAGTTCCCTAGAGCTAAGGCAGCCTAGCGGCTGTCGATGCTTCTCGAGCTGAGCATGTGCAGAAAGGCGAGCAGCCATGGGGGAGATTGGCTCAGTCCGTCGTGGTGACATTCTACCAGGAGAACCAACACCAAAAGAAGCTTGCAACAGTGGATGCTCGACATTTTTGTGTGCAAAAACACTAGTATTAATAGGAGATAAATTGCTCTGTTGATGTTGAAATTGATTAAGAAGAGCTGATTTATGAGTTGGGGAAAACATAGCAGATCCAACTGGCTGATCAGCATATCTAGGAGATGAAGAGATTTCCCCTGAAAATAGCTCTTCGAGATTTGAAGGAGTTAATGTTCTAGATCGACCAGAACGACCAACAGACACAGGACTGTTACGAGACAAGGAAAAGCCAGATAAATCATTCAGATTCTGTTCTTTGGCATCAAAATCTGGCCACATGTCAAAGTCCTCAAGTGGCATGTCTCGAGCATTAAGGGAGGATCTCAGGCGACTTGATTGAAAGATGCTACCAGGGAGATGAAGTGTTGGAACATTTGGTTGAGGCCATGCTGCCGACGAGTGTGAAAAGCCGTTTGCAGATGGAGACATGGGTTGATTAAACGGTGAAGGGGACATGGCAGATACTGATGAGGGTGAACCAGGTAAAAGGCTCATAACAGTAGCCATGTCCATGACACTAGCAGCAGATGCAGCTGAGCGTGGAGAGGCAACAGCTGAGCCAGTTGAGACATACAGTGGGCGCAGTTCTTCAGCTGTGTGGGCAAAAAAGCATACCCGCCTATCGCAACACGTGCCATCCTTGCACATCCGAGTGCGGTATTGTGCCGGATGTAGCCAACATTCGAAAACACCATGAGCATATTCACACATATCCCCACGTCTACAAGCCCCTTTTTTGAAATCAGGGCAAGGCACACAGCTGTAGTGGTACTTACGAGGGTCCCTTCTCCGTGCATTCTCTCCCGGATGAACAAATGGACACTCTGTCCAATCATGGGAGTATGCTCTCGAGCAAGGACGGATCTTGAATGAAAACATGCGAAACTCATCAGTTGTGTAAATGCTGTTCTTGATATCAGGGAGAGATGGATCAACAGGGTACTCTTTCCTCTCTGTTGCAGAGTTAACAGGTACATCAATGAACTTTGAAGCCATTGGTGAAGATGCTAGATTCAATGCAGAGGGTGATGATCCATTTTCTGGTGATGAAGAAAGGGTCGGCGAACCCGAAGCAGGGTAATCTATGGATATCCGTAAATTCTTCTTGCCAAAAGGGTCATCAGACACGCGTCCGGAAAGAAGTTCTTCAAGAACAGCTCTCATGCCTTGGAGCTTTGGATGTACTACAAGAACATCAGCAGGTCGGTGGCTAAAGGCATCAGAGCAATTTGGATCAGCACCAGCTGATAAAAGTAGCCTAACAATATCAATTGCATGAAGTGATCCGCCAGAGGCAGCACAGTGAAGGGCAGTACTTTTGTCCGTGCCACACGACAGGTTGACAGACACAGAGTGAATCAACAAAAGCTTAACAACATCAACACTACCATAGGTAGCAGCAACCATCAACGGAGTTCTATGCTTTGCAACTATTTGGTTCGAGCCCTTTTCACGACAATACCATAGTCCAACCTCCTTGATTGAAGAAGCATCTTGCTCTATAAATTGTTTAACACCCTCAACATCATTGTCAGAAGCAAGCTCAAGTAAACTGGAAAAGCAGTACTCAGTTTTCACAGTTAAGTGATTCCCTTCATCAGCCATGGTCGTTGTTTCACCAGATGATGCAGAGTTCGATTCAGATTTCGAATGTTCCGAGCCACCGCACATGCCTCAAACAACTGGAAATTTGTAAACAAAGATTAAAATACAATGTGGAACTTTTCTTCCTCTAACATCAATAACCACAAAAATCATAAATCTTTAGCCTCACATGACAGATCTGGTGATAATTTGAAGAACCCTAGATAAATACTCGACAGAAAACTAAGAAAACCAACGATTCATATTCTCAATGTAAAAAAAACTACTTTCTTTATCATGAAATCAGACTATAAACAGAACTAAACAGCAAACCCATTTCTCTTAAGCTTCATTATTTGCAATTTTTACCAGAAAACAAACACAAACAGCAGCAGGAACAACAACAGCAAAGGAGCAAGAATCTAAGCCAAAAAGAAGCAAACACTCGAAATACAAACCAGCTTGTAACAAAATCAAAGTTAAAGTTACACTTACCAGCAAGAAAACCCAAGTTGAAGATCAAATCTGGAGAGAAAATCACAGGTAGAACAGATCTAAGGGTAAAAAAGAGAGAGATAGCTAAGATGAACCAAGCAATGGAGATAGTAGCTGTAAAGGATCCTAAAAGCAAATCTCAAAGGCTAAAACTTTACTAAACAACAAAACAATCCAGACTGAAATCTCATCTACCATCGATACAACCAAGAAGAAAATAGAAAAAGCTATTTGAAAGAACTTTTTTCCTTTCTCGGAGAATGAGTAATGGGAGGGAAAGAAATTGCAGACAGAAGGTAACATCTAGAAATAGAACTCATAAAATAAATAAAGGGTAAAGTACTGTATAGGTCACTAAAGTATATAAAAATTGAAATATATAGTCACTAAAGTTTTAAAAATTATAAAATAGTTATTATTTTTTATTTAATCACGATATTTCAATAAAATATTTAAAGATGGTAACGGGACGGGTCGAGGTGATTTTTTGGCCGTCTCGGCTACGATTCAGATCCAAAAAATAAAATGTTTAATTTTATCTGATTTGATCCGATTTTAATATAGTTTCTGATTGGCCTTGACCTCGATCCAATCTCAATGTTTTAATGAAAAACTAATCTGGAAAAAATAATAAAAATATAATAAAATATATAAATACATCGGTCTGGATGAAAAAATATTTACCCTAAACGTAACCTCAACCCGACCGATTTTTAATAGAAACCACCCTTATCAAATTGGATCGAAACTCGTCGATTTCTAATTAATTTATAACCCTTAAAAAAGTTCAACTATTACAAAATTTTCATTCGGACTATTACAAAATGGTCCTTAAACTTAAAAAAAATTGATCATTAACTAATGTTTTATAATTAAATAAATTTTAATAATTATTTTATAATATTAAAAAACTTAATATCAAAATAAATTTTATAATTTAATGACTTCAAATTTATTTTACCCATAAATCAGTATAGAAATTGTTCAATGTTCAAATACGAATTATGAATGAAAGAAAATTGGGTTAAGACATAAAAATATATAATATTAAATTTAAAATAATTAAAAAATAATTTGGATATTAATAATTACACAATAAATAAATATTATAACATCAAAAAGATTTTAAAGTCTTATTCAAATAAATTAGTACATGATTGACTCTGGTACAATATTATAATGACTCAGCTTTTATTATGCTTATTGATTTAAAAATTAAAATTTTTATTTAGGTTTTATAGTTTTAGATTTAAGGTATAGAATTTAGGGTTTATAATTTAAAATTTTAGGGTTTGAGATTTAAGATTTTGAACTTGAGTTTGGATTTTTAAATAGTTATTATAAATTTTTTAATACATATATATCAAATATAATTTATAATCATTTTTATTTTTAATAAGAATTTTAACATTTTAATTAGAAATACTTTCTTGAATTTAATTTAAAATAAATAAATTTATTAAAAAGTGAGAAATTAGTTTAATTATTAATAAATATATAATTTTAGACATAAAGATAATTTTAACTCTTAACATTTATAATTTTTATCATTTTGGTCCTTATTCTTTTTTGGATAAATTTAACCCTTAACTTATATCTTTTTGACAAATAACTTATTTTTTAACTACCATTATAATTGAACTGTTAAAAATCTAACGATGATGACATGTCATATGCATACGATAATATATTTTAAATGACATGACATATAACCTATCAAATACATATATAGAGAATATAATTTTATTTCAATATAAAATATAAAAAAGTCAAATTCAAATAAAATATTAAAAATTAATTAATTCTAAAATAAAGGCTATTAAACATTCTCAAACCTAACTACGATAAAATCAAAATTCAAATAAAATACATTTGAATTGTGTTCATATTTTTTTAAGATATGATTTTGATTCTATTGTAGTTAGGGTTGAGAATATTTAGTAGCATTTTATTTTAGAATTAAATAATTTTTAATATTTTATTTAAATTTTAATTTTTATATTTCAAAAAATACAAGTTAAGAATTAAATTTATCTCAAAAAAAAATAAAGACTAAAATGATAAAAATTATAAATATTAAAAGCTAAAATAATCTTTATGCCGTAATTTTAAATAGTTGATTTTATTATACGATACATATAAATTATTGAACCGGTGATTTTTATTGATAATTTGCATATAAATTGATTCTCAAGTCAACGAATTAATTACAAAAGTTTAATAATACTATCTAATTAAATTAATTTCACAATTTTTATAAATCATAAGGATCGAATTCTAATAACAAAGTAAACGTTTCATGATTTTCTTTTCTTTGACCCCTACCCTTTTTTCTATTTATCTAAGTGGTAGTGACACCAATTTTGATGTGAATTATCGGACCGTCAATAATTTATATTTATGACACGTTTCTGGTTTATGACACATTTTTATAATTATTTTTTGCAAGTTCTTGATGTTCTTGATGTTCGCATGGCGACCCTCACAATTTTTTTTTCTAATTTGTATTTGTCACTAGTCACGTACCATAACACCTCGATACCAATTTAAATCTAAAATATTATACCTGGGTCACCAAAAAATCTAACCCAACCAAAAATAACAAATTTAAGTGTTGAGCTTACAAAGATCAGTCGTACACATCTATTATACTATATTTTATGCTAATTATAAACATAAACATACAAGTTAATGCAAACAAAAAGGAGAGATAAATAAATGTGTGACACTATCACTAACCATCTAAACACGTGATTAAATCATGTAGATCATCATACATGGTACACAAGGTCTAAACATACCCATGATCTCAGTAGATCTAGGGAAAAGTACATAAAGTAGAACCACAAACCTGACATGAGATCCAAGGTCTCAGAGTATCGAAAATGTACAGTTTGAACGAGCCAGATGCCACACAATATAGAGAATGTACGCTCTATACTCTGTAATACTTGAATGAGACTCGAGATCACACAACACTTAGAACATACACTCTACACTTAGAATACTCCCTCTAGTTTCTTTGAATGAGATTCAGTGCCATAAAGTGTCAAGAATGTATATTCGATATCTTTAATCATAATGTTGCAACACTCCCATTGGGTATCCGAATTTAGGGGTGATATTGATCCTAATCAACTCACAAGTTATTTGTGCATGATTAGGTTAAAGCTCGACCAAAATTTAACTCGAGTGAGTTCTATTCGGGTTTAGATTTGACTAAGACCTAAAAAGTTGAGCTTAGCTGAGTCAAGTTCGACTCAAAACGCTCATAAATAGGTTCAGAATAATTATATATTATATCTACATATGCATGAAAAAGTAATATGTTTAGTAAAAGAAAGTAATAAAATAAATTTGAAAAAATTCACTTATGCATGTTTATGGTTTCTTTTTCCTTAATTGATTGTTGTTTGATTTTGTATTTTATTTGATTATGAAAGTTTTTTTTTTCAAAATTAGTTTTTTTGTTTGATACAAACATGCATTAGGGGATTTTTTTTCTAATTTATTTTCAGTATTGGTTATGAAAGTTGTTTTTAACATGGTCCATTGATTTAAACGGCGTTGGCCGATGTATTTTTTGTCGTGTTTGTTTATCGCGATTGCATAAAAAATAGATACTATTGTGGTCACTACGTGTGTCACAATCATGATTTTTTTTTCAAAATTCTCGTACAACTTATTGTATTAAACAACAATTATAGTTGTAGTTATTTTAAATTCACTTGTAATAATTTTTAGATTGTTTTTTAAATGCTTAGATTAGTAAATTATTAAAATTAAATTACTAAATTGAATTAAAAGTAAACTTTATATTCTAAATTTAAAAAAAGTAATGATTAAAATAATAAAACTGAAAAATAACATGGATCAAATGGGTATTTACCCATCCCTAGAATGCTTAGGGGAGAAAACATGTACACTTACAATAGACCCCCAATATCACACATCTTTAACATACATAAAATAAAATAAGGAGAAAAACCAACCTACAAATATGTGCTTAAACATTGGAGCAATAAACTGATTCACTCTTTGACCTTTTAGCTGAGATCAAGTAAACATGGATCTTTTCTGCTCATGGTTTTTAGTTGACATGGCTTTAAATTTGATCTTTCAAAGTCTAAATTAGTTTAATGATTCTTGAACTTAACATGATTCATTTCATGTCGAGTCGAACCTGACAAGTTTTAAATTTGAGTTGAACTCAATATTATTATTTTCGAGAAGAGTTGAACTCGAACCTAAAATTTTGAGTTTGATGAGTCTTGAGCATAAGACAAGCCCAATAATATTATTGATACTAACACGTAAATATTTTTGATGCTACTAACATGTAAATCATTCATATTTTTGATGCTCATAAAGCATTAAGAGTTTGAGGTTTACAAACCTCAAGCTGCCCAAATGCTCCTTTTAATATGGTATTCAAACTTGAATAATTCATGTATAAAAAAATACAAAAAATATATTAATTTTATATATCATTTATTCAATTAATAAGGTCAAACGCATAAAAACAACTTATCAAGTTTAAATTTGAGAAAATAGATTGTGTCAATTAACTTAGAATGTTGAAAAAAACATCTTCGGGATTACTCTTCAGGCGACGAGGAGTCTCATGATTGTGCCAAAAATATGGTTAAGGGTAGGGGTGGGTAAGACCGGGTACCCGACCAATTTGAATAGTATTGGTCTCGGGTCCCGGTAACCACCGGTTCCTAAAAATTGGAACCGGTCTCGGTCATACCGGGTCCTAAATTTTAAGAACTGATCCCGTTACTGGTGGGTACCGGTTCTAATACTGGATACCCGGTCAATTAATTTATTTTTAAGAAAATGAGTAATTGGAGAAAATAATTCGATCACCAATAATAATATTAAATAATAAAATTAGAATATTGTAGACTTAAAATTAAAGTTTTAAAACTAGTCATACTAATAATATTCATACATAAAGACAAAGTTTGATAAGAAAAATAAACAAAAGAAAAACAATACCCAATATTTGGTATTGGTCTCGGTACTATCGGGTACCCACCGAGTACCAGGTCTAAAAAATCAAGATTTAATCCCGATCCCGGTTATGACCGGGACCTAAATTTTAAATTCAGTCTCGGTCCCATTAAAACTATTATCAGATAAAAATCCATCGGGTCCAAAACCGATACTGAGTAATCGAGTTTATTTGAGCTTTCCTCAAAACTTTTTTCACCCTCAACGAGTGATGACGACGGAAACAATAGTGATGAGACAATTATCGATCAACTCATCTTGACAGCCTGAAAATGATGATAGTAGCGATATAACCTACATCGACTCTGACGATGGCAAAATATGATTCAAAACTTTCCTCTTTACTTTCTTTTATTTATCTCTCTCTTCAAGAATATCTTTTCCAATATTTCTCCTACCTGCCAATCATTTTATTTTAAATTTATTATCTTTTAAAATAAATGAGAAAATTACCAACTATCTCATTTATCATTCTTATGTTTCATTTGATCCGCAACTTAAATCTTATTTAACTCGATTCTCATTTTCATTTAATTTAGTTTCTAAAGATTAGATTCTTTGAATTTTAAATCATTAATCTTAAAGGTCAAAATTCGAATATAAGGCCCAGTTCATTAACCTAAAATTTGGATCATTACACGTACAATTTAATCTGTTTCGGATTGATTATCGATGTAATTTATAGCAAATCATTATTTTTTTAAATAAACCTAAAAGATGATTTTAAATTTTAAAGATTTTATCTAGTTTAAATTTTGATAACTCTCAAAGACCTTACGATGTATAGTAGAAGCTTTAAAAAAATGTCTAATCCAATTACTACAATAAATATTTTTTTAGATTTACCATTTTTTTTATGTTTTAAAGCCTTTATTAAGTTGTGCTTTGATTTTATTTTTTTATCAATAGAATTATCTAATTTATGTAGAGTCATTTACAATTTAAATCATTGAATTTATCCTCTACTTTCGTATAAGTCACAAACCTTTAATTTAATCATACCAAATCATTAAACTTTTATTATTAACAAATTAAATCATTCATACTAACATCGTTAATTATTTTAACAGAAAAATTGACTCAATAATCCTATTAGACATTTTTTCATGTCAGCAAGTTAATATTATTAAAATTAAAGAAAAAATATTTAAAATCTTTTTACATTAAATTATTAAAAAATTGTAATTCAATCGATATAAATTTATTAAAATTCTTTAATAATTTAATGTAAAAAATAATATTTTTCTTTAATTTTAATTAATATTAACTTGCTGACATGGAAAAACATGTCTAGTAAGATTATTGAGTTAGTTTTTTCATTAAAATATTTAACGATGCTAGTGTGAATGATTTAATTTGTTAATAATAAAAATTTAATGATTTAATCTGATTAAATCAAAGGTTTGTGACCTATACGAAAATTGGGGGTAAATTCAATGATTTAAATTATAAATGACTCATTTATGTATAAAAAAACTTTCATGAAATGCAATGATAAAATGACTTGTTTGAAATTGAGCTTAAATTATTAATTATTTGTTTATTTTATAAATAAATTTAACAGAACTTAATTAAA